>CALSBZ010046409.1:62307-88572 GCA_943591055.1 Gobionotothen gibberifrons
GATGTAGAACACATGGAAAATATCTGGTGCTTTTATCCGGCGTGTCCCCCATCCTTCTCAAATCGGGTCATAAGCCGCCGTACTATTAACACAGAATGGGATGATATGTCATTGATGTGTTGTCAGCATGTTCTGCTGACCCCAAGTGTCCAAGAAAAGTATTGCATGTAAATACGTTTTGAACTGTTATTTTGCCATCATGTTTTAGTGTTCTCCATAATACATTGTATGAATTATATAATACACAACTAACATATGATGTAAATGGTAACTTTCAGGGAACAATTACACAAGTTCAACTGTACTAAATGGAAATATGAGTGAAAAGAAGCATTCTTTCTGTGGACTAGGAATGTCATGCCAGAGACCAGAGAACTATAACGAGGACTTGCTAATCTTATTGACAGTAAAATAAAGTGTATGAGGGAGGCACCTTGCTGCTGTGTGCCAGAGCAGCCTCGCTGTCTGAAAGCTCATCATAACTCTCAAATTCACTGGAGCTCCAGCCGCTGGAGCCGCACTGATCCGTTCTTTGGATGTCCTCGTAGATGTCATCAACATCTACACATAGAAAACCACAGATGAAAAACATGTGCTGCTCATGTAGCCTATTCTGTTTGAGTCAGTCAAATACATCTGTGCAGCCCACAGTGTAGAATAAAGCGTGGTGGTCAATGATGTGAAAACAACACTCACCTCCCACTGGGTGCTCTATATGTTCAGCAGGCACATCATCATAGATGGCCTGTGGGTGTCTGAGCACACTGTGGGGGGGGCGGCCCCCTGCAGTGTGGTGCTCAGTCAGAGGATTGGCTGAAGACAACACCTGTTCCTCAGCAGCGTCCTCATTACCCCCTCCTGTCATTATAGAAGACTTTCCTACAACATAAAACCATTGAACCAGTGTTAAAGGAGCAGAGCTGCTGACATTAGTCGACTTATCAATAACTTAATTGGCAGAAGAATTATTATTATAATAATTCTCATGCAGACATTTAAAAAAAGAAAAAGCATCAAATCATTGGGTGACAAAAAAAGGAAGTTGTAACCCCATACATGACTTCAGATGTACCAGTTGTAGTAGAATGCAGTCAAACCTGCACTTTCTTCAATATTATTAGAACATTCCCCTATAGAATACAAATAAGAGAAATGTTCACATCCATTTTCAGTATCCATCTTTTCCATGTATGTTCAAATAATCATATTGTTATATGGATTGTCTCTGTTGTAATTTTACTATGTAGTTTATTCTTTTGCCCGCCCTGGCAGATGCCTCCCTCCTCTGTGTCCCTGTGGTCTCTGCTGCAGGGTCTCGGGACAGTGGCTGTCGTATGCTGACATTTCTTTAAGCCCCATTTCTCTTTAATGATATGTTGTATAAGCAAATAGAAAATCTACGCAAATCCACATTAGTGATCCATTGCCGTCCATTTATTCAAAGAAAATAGTAAACAAAAACTCTAAACTCTTAAACAAAAGAGGCCATACAGTATATCAAGGGTAGCTTGTTTCAACAACATGTGCCATTCGAATGATTGATCGGCAGCAAGCAATGCCATTGTAGCTGATGATCTGTCAAATCATTTAAGCACTGAAAAAACTGAAATGTTGACTTTAATTAAAGGTATTATGTGAATGGATTTTACATAACTGTATTAGGTTGAATGAAATCAATAATATACAGTTGAAATAAAACATATTAGGTTCAACTTAATTTGTCATTACAGTAATGCGAAATTTGTTGACATAATACATTTAAGTAAAGTCAACCTTTCAGCGTACACACCCACACACACACACACACACACACACACACACACACACACACACACACACACACACACACACACACACACACACACACACACACACACACACACACACACACACACACACACACACACCTGTCAACACAATACTAATATCTGCTCAAACTAAAACCTCACTACCATATTCACTACTGTTCACAGGAGCCACTTTAAGCACACACTACAGGGGTCTGATGCAGGGGATAACTAGCTAATGCTAATGCTATCTGTATATGTTACCTTTGCTAGGAGCTAGCTACTACCAAAGCAAGCTAACACTAGAGGAAGGTTCTGTACCTTTGTTTAATCGCACTGTGAGCTCTGAAACCACACTGAGCCACTCCGTAGCTCGATGTGATGCGTGTGCTGTTTGAATGCAATCAAACACAAAACATCCTCACTTTGGTGACACATGGACACAGATCTGGAGAACTAGACTTCAGATACAGTTCCTCTGATTCTCACCTTCATAAACACTGTTTGCTTTCCAGAAATCTTCCGGCTCTCCTGTCGCTGCCACATCCGAGGAGGTGGAACATCTGCAACAAGCATTTTAGTCTGAAGGTCATTAAAGAGCTCTTCACATTTATCTTTGCGGTTATTTCTCTTCTATTATTGAGATGTATTGCACTCCAAAACTTCCTAACAAACTATTCCAAAGCCTGTTTGCCCAAGAAAGTCAAATTGAGATAACGTGACCAAAGATTGAACTTTAAGACTTGAACAAAGCTGGCGATGTATTTGAGCAAGACAGTAACCCTTCTGGTAAGTGGATCTTGTGGTGAGTTGATTTTTCATTTGTATCTTGTAGTTGTTTGTAAAGGCAAGGCAAGTTTATTTATATAGCACTTTTCTGTACACGACAATTCAAAGTGCTTTAAAGCTACAACAAAGGATCCAGATTTTCATGCTCAGCTAAACTTTGGGTTAATAATGGGAGAATCGCCCAGTGGCAGGTGGATCAATCCCAGACTGAAACCATGAACCTCCGTCTCATACAACATGGCATTTAAGGTAGTAATAAGTCCTACCAAATGACAAAAAAGTACCGGGTGAGATGAAGTCAATAATGTGGATCACTGTTTACTGGTTTGAACTGGTAGCCTTTATGGGCCTCTGTCCACATAGTGCCTTTTTCTGGCAGAAAGCTGCTCCATTCGTTTCAGCAGAAAAAGGTCATAGCGCTTTGTCACTGTTTCCATGAAGATATCTAAACAACAACTTTTGTAAGACAGGCTTGCATGGATTTCATCATATGTTTGTAGGACATTGTTTTTTCACTATGAGCACAGACAAAAGTGTGTCATTTTAACAGAAGGATCTTTCTCTCACCCTTTGTCTGAATGAGCTTCACTGCTCAGTCTGACAGGCGTTGAGCGAGGAGGAGGATAACAGACCCTCACTCACTAGCAGCTAACACCTGGTGTCCCCCGGCCGATCTGCTCCAACAAACATGCTTCTCAGTCTTTGTTCTGTCTGAACAACACAGCTGTCACCGGCGACTTATGAAAAGTTTAAATATTTTCAACTCAAAGTGCTCCGAGCAGCCACTCAAAAAAGACGTAGAAAAATTGCGCTATGTGGACACGGGTCCTAACTCCACAGTTAGAGTCACAGGTTTGTGTTATTCTGTTAACGATAGGTGTAGGAGCTTTAGCCCAATACTAAAGCTTCTATGTGTTGGTTTAACTCCCGGGGATGACTTGACTGACTCGCTTACTGTATTTATAGATACCGTTTGTGTTGTTGTGTTCAATGATGCATAGGTAGGCTTGTATTCAGGTGCAGGGTAATACAATCTATTTATTTCCTTAACAAACATACTTTGCAGTATTCACACTCGCGGTAATGCGGTCAAAAACCTGTTGCCCTTCCGGGGTCAGACACACCCAATCCTGTGACAACACACACCTTAAATAGGGATGCCATAGGGAATCGGTGAGTGACACTCCATGGCACACAGAGTGAATAACACACAATGGTGAAACCTCAACCAAAATATGACCATCATTAAAATAGCTATTACAACAGGTTTGGTAAATGTTTGCCAACTTAAATATCTTTACATAATTAATAAACAAACCAAATGTATTGGTCGAGCCTTCTTTTTTCATTTTGGTTTACAGTTTAAAGTCCACAGTTTTTAAAAATATAAATTAGACATTAAATGAATGTGCCAAAATAGTTTTTCTAGGCCTGTTCTATTAAACACTACAGTGATTTTAAATTCAGTTTAATTATTGTTTGTTGTGATGTTGCCTGGTGTACATCAACTCACCCCTCTGGTGACTTCCTGACCGCCATGTCTCCTACAGGGAAAATGCATACAGAGAAGAACATGATGATGGCATCTACAAGCATAAGACTTGTATTTTAGTATATCCACATCTATTGTGTACCTGAGCAGTGTAGCAGTGAGGCGCTGTGGCCTGAGGGCCAGTCGCTCTGCCTCTCAGGAGGGTCCCTGTCATTGCTGTCATCAAACTCAAACTCCTCCCCCTGCTCCTCTTCATCCTCATCTTCCTCTTTGCCTGGCGCCACATCAGCTGCAGACTCTGAGGAGGAAGAATGTGATGTAGTGCTTGTGTGTCCAGGAAGGGTCCACTCCTAAAGCCAAGAGCAGAGGCAGCCCTTTGGCTTGTTTTCCCGAATAGTTTTATATAAACCTGTCCGGTTTTTCTCGAATCTTGGAAATGTGGAGTACATCTCTAAATATCAACACTGCACCTCTGTGCATTTCTAAACATGTTTACCTACAATGGCCTCATGTATTTATTATTTTTAAAAGATTTTTTTATTCAAGTGACAGCTATTAAAGGGGCGGGGGTGACACGCAGCAAATGGTCCCAGGCCAGATTCGGACCCGGGTCCTGCGGTACATGGGCTGCCAGCTCTACCAACTGAGCCATATGGCGGCTTTGTGTATTTTGTAACTTCGGACCGAGCGGGACTTGTTTGATGTTCAGTTGGTTTATATAACCTGGCTAATGTTTTGTGAGGAGCAGTGGAGTGCAGGTGTCCCCGTACTACAAGATGGAAGCTCACACACAGTAGGACTGATTGTTTAGGAATCCTTTAGATCCATAAGCATTCCCCTGGGCCCTCTGTGAAGTCCCCTGAGTCTCTGAACATGATGCAACATGTTGGACAGTATGCTGCCAGGGGTCTGCTGATACAGAGCCACGTAAACATAGGAGTAATCGCAGGATTACACTCTGGACATATGGCTTTTAAGTCCTAACCCTTCACCAGTCACTCCTCCTTTGCACCACCACTTAGACAAACACATCAAGGCAACAACAAGCCTCTGGGCTATAAGCCCCTTGGGACCCCAACTACTTCAGGTTCACTATGTGCACATTCTGTCCACTTTTCACTTTGGGCTTCATCACTCAGCCTCAAAAACAAAAGCTCCGCAGAAAGCTGCCGGGGTCAAAAGAGCTGCAGCTCCCTACACAGCTCGGGAACAGTGTGACATTTCAATATACAACTAAACAGATTCTGTAATTGTTATTCTTTTTAAATGTAGTTGAAAAACAGTATCTCCATTAAATAGTTCAAAGAGAGCATTTCAGAGTGTTTATGCTATGTGCCTGTGCTATAGATCAGGGTATATGCAGGAATCCTGAAGTCACATGTAAGACCTTTTAAGACCCTTTCCATACATTTTAAGACCTCATCGCCACTTTGAGTTTTAACCGGTTACCTTGGCGACACACTTTACCTCACATTCACTATATACAGTATTGATTGTCCTTCCTCCTTATCTTCCAACCATTTGGACGCAAACTTGCATTTCCCCATAACGATGTTATTTAACAACCGGCGTAAACGGACCTTCACGCGCTATCAAGCAGTGAGCGTGCGATGTCCGGTTCAGATGACGTCAAATCCAACGGGATGCCATAAATAAACTACACAGAATCACACTACACACCTACGCAATGATTACATTCAGGCAGACTGTAGAATACAACCTCTTTGGACCATTTATATACTTATTGAAAACAAGCTACAAAATGTAATACCTTGGAAAATGCCGTTTAATACTTTTTAATACTTTTTAATACACTTAATTTTCGCTAAATTGATTTATCAACTTTTAATACTTTTTAATACCCCGCGGACACCCTGTAGATGCTACAGAAGCAATGCCTATATATTTATTAACCTCTCATCATTGTACTTGTGGTTTTCAAGTGTGGGGGGGGGGGGGGGGGGGGGGGGGGGGGGGGGGGGGTGTCAAGAGCTTATGGCCTGCAGCAGCTAGCAGATGGTCAGTGGGCCAGGGGCCCTCTCCCCAGGACAGCAGGGGATAATAAGGGGGGCTTCACCTGCTGCACATGCTCAGTTTAGAGCGGACACTTTTCAAAGTTTCCCTTGGGAAACCCCACTTTTTTTCTTTTTTTAAAAACCTGACCCGTACTAAGGACTAAAAGTAATTACTTCAAACTTTAAGAAAGTTCAATACATAACATGGGGTAACCCTTTGAATCACAGCATCTCTCAGTGCTTCATGTTCCCAGAAATGTATGTTCAAAACCTGCTGCAAAGACTTTTATTGTCAAAGGTTAAATGTTGTGATGTTTAAAAGTTTACCATCATTCACCAAGTAATCTGTATTATTTAACCAAAACACACTGTCTGTGCTGGGCTCAATTACTCACCAGAGGGACGTGGAGAAGTCATCCTCAAAGGTCACACTGGCTCCTGTCAACACACACATCAACACAGTGAAGTCAGCTCTGAGCCTGAAGATACATGCAATCCATGTGAGTGTGTTTACAACAGTTCACGCATCATTCACAGCCTCATCTATACACACTTTATTACTAAGAACATGTAGAGAATCAGATTTATGCAGTGATACAAAGAGCTATCCAAAATCCCCTCAGCAAAAACCTTTAACTCTAACATGTCAGCAACAGAAAGCCCGGGTTGCCCACATTTTGTATCTTGAAATGTCTGCACATTAGGACATATTTAACAAGATCATGCCTCATTTGCATATTTGAACACCAGAGGCGAATCGACATTGTCAATCCAAACGTACGCTCTCATTCAGTGCAAGGGCCAGGGCATTCTATCAAGGATGTAGAATACCTTGGTTGAAGGATATTCTACCCAGAGACCCAGAACAAGATCTGATTGGGTGCTTTTTCTTTCTAACACAAAACCACTCAAATGCATATTGCATGGTCCGAGAAAGACAAACAAATCAACATAACACTGTAATATTACAGATCAACAACTCATTTATTCATTTTATTTACATTTTATTTATATAATTAATTTGAACTTTTGTTTGTTTTATTTGAGTGTTCCAGGGTATTCTCTGAATACCTTGAAGGCCCTGACGGTTCACCACTGTTGAACACAGAACTTTAGAAAACGTGCAATTCGAAAAATTAAATGAATTGATGTATTAGTTGATATGTTTAATCTGATGTACCTGTAGTGCCTCACTGCACCCTTGTGGAAAAGTCAGTGACACACACACATTATGATGTGGTGACAGGTCTAATGAAGAGCCGGGGAAGGAGCCGGTGTTTATCATGTGGTTATAGTTGTATTTTGCTGCATTCTGCCAGAGGCAACCTGAGCTTGTTACATTCCTTTACAGCAAATCCAGACGTGTTCTTTACCAGACTCTTACTCAATGACATGCCACTACAAACCACATCAACATCACACCTTGGCTTCTATTATTCTCAAAATTAGGTGACTAGAAATAAAACGATGTTTTATACAGAAAGAAAGTTGTCCTAACTAAGGCCAGGACCCTCTGGCCAAAATCAACACTGATCTTTCAGTATTACAAGTTATGGTATTAGTGTCAAATGAAAGACCATGCGAAGAACAATCAAGTACAAGTTGAATAAAGACAAAAATAGATGAATAATGGAACAGGCTAATGAATAAATTGTGCAGAAGATACCGCGGCAGTGGGCAGTACCAGAGGGAGATGAGGAAACAGCCTCTGATTGTCTCCCACTGAGAGGACAGAGTCAGTGCACACACAGACAACATGAACACACTGAAAACTGATGAGTTGTGTTCTACCCGATGAGAGCGCTGCAGCAGCAGGTCAGAGTTAAACAATGTGAGTCAGTCAGGCTAACACCATATGTTAACAGCTACTACACACGGTTAAATTGTTAAGCAGTAAACAGTAACAGTCAAGTGTTATCAGCTGAGTGGACATTGCCCTGCAGGTCTCCAGCTGATCTCAGAGCAGACAGAGCTGCAGACACACCTGGACATGACTGTGCTCTCCTGACTGTCACATGCACCCATAAACCTGGGTGCTCAGCAGCTTTCATTCTCAGGTTCTACTCACACACCTTTGAACATTTCTATTGCATAATCATCTCATCACATTGCTTTTATTTCATTACTTGTGAAATCAATTTCTCTTATTTGTTCTCGTCCCTTTACAATCTCTGATAACAATACTGCTGATTGTACCAAACACTGAGTCCTTCACAGTTCTATACTCTCCTCCCACCTACACATGCAGATGGACTCCATGCAGCTTCCTGACAGTCACTGCCTGCTGTCTGGGGTCCACCATCAGCGAGCGTATTAATGCTCTCAGACTGAACAGAGTTATTGCTGCGAGGTAGAAGGTTGTGCTCACCTCAGCTGTCCTCCCTCTCTGCTCCACAAACATGGCTGGGGTTTCTCACGGGCTTCCCCGAGGAACTCTTCTCTGGTGTTCCTGTTGTTTCCCTCCTCCTCTTCCTCCTCCTCCTCTTCCTCTCTGTCCCGCGCTAACACTGCTCTCTCTGCTGGAGTGGTGCCGGTGAGCGTCACCGTGTGGGCGGGGCCACCATCCTGCTGAGTCCCCCCCACCCACTGGCAGACTGTCCTCTGAGAGACACAATTATGTCTGTGCGTTCCCCTCAGCCAGAGATGCGAAGTAACTAAGTACATTTACTCAAATACTGTATTTAAGTACACTTTTGAGGTAAATGTATTGTATATTACTGTTTACTTCTACTCCACTACAGTTCAGAGGTAAATGGTGTATTTTTCCTCCACTACCTGTATTTAATACCTTTAGTTACTTCACAGATGTGGATGAATGATGTGAAATATAATCAAGTGTTAAATCAGAATTTAGTTCCACCTGGAGTAAATCCACAAGCTACCCTGCAGTATACAAAGTCATTCAAACTAGCTGCACCTTTACCAGCTTTGAGAACACTTTCATGATCAATCATTATAAAACATATCATATATATTCTTCTGAAATGGACCAATCTGCACAATGACTACTTTTACTGTCGCTACTTTCACTATTTAGATGAGAATACTTTTCTACTTTTACTTGAGGAACATTTTGAATGCAGGACCTTTACTGTAACAGAGTATTCCTACACTCTGGTACTTCTACTTTACTCAAGTACAAGATCTGAGTACTTCTACTTTGACTTAAGTACAAGATCTGAGTACTTCTCCCACCTCAGCCCAACATGCAGGCTGTGGATTAGAGCAGCGTTTAGTAGGTATAGTAGAGTAAAGCCGGTTTCAGTACTGAGAACTAACAGCAGAGGTCGACGTTGGCTGCTTAACTGTAGCCAAGTGATGCTGATTATGTCATAGCACACTGACACTGAAGATAGGGAAGATGTATTTAAAGGTCTCCTATCATGCTAAATGCACTTTTTGATGTCTTTTATACCTAAATATGTGTCCCCGGTGTGTCAGGGAACTCACAAAGTGTCAGAAAACAAAACCCTCTCTCTTTTCCTCGGGGGTTCAACAGAGCTGATCCAGATTTGCTGTCGATGACGTAATATCGGAAATGTGGGCTGGCTTTAGAAGCTTTAGGACATGTTTTGGAAGTAATATGGTCTTTATTTACATAGCAAGCATCGCTAACACTGCTAACCTGTACTGGAGAAAGTATGTATAAAAAAGCAGGATATAAAAAGGAACTCACCTTGTGGTAAACCCGCAAGAGAAAAAGCATTTGAGCTCCATACTGTTTCAGAAAAAATGTTGTGGTTTGGAACATGATATGGTGTTTAATCATGGCAGCCTTTAGCTGTATCTGGGTCGAATTTTCCCACATGAGCAGGCATAAGCTCCGCCCCCTCTTCTTTATTTTATTTTTTAAAGCTTTTTAAATACCCAGAATTGGCACTTTAGTAACAGGGCTGAAATAAAGGGTTATGAGGCATGGCTACAATGGGTGATCTGTTTGGTATTTTGAGCAAAACACTTCATAGACATGTTTTTTATATATTTTATATATATCTGAGACCTATAATATATGCCTAAAAATAGCATGATAGGAGACCTTTAATGTCTGGAAGGTGCCAGTGAAGGGTGACAATGTGTGAGGTGGTGTCAATTTGCTCCTTTTATCTTTACCTTTAAACCGGAGTGCATGTGAAGTTCGTTACAACTTCTCACGGTTCCGTCCACCTGGGTTCAATCTCACTGTCTTTTGTGAACTTTCACCCTCACCCAATCACCTGGCCGAAACGGAGTGTCTTTTGGTGTCTCGTCTGGTGTCTCTGCAGTTCTCTGAACCTGTGTAGACAAGACTTGGATAATATTACTCAGAGCCCTGACATATTCATACACTTTAATTTATCTGATACCCAAAGCTGGATCACTCCCTCCTTGGAGAAGGCCCAAACCTCGGCATACTTGTTGTTGTTAAACACTTGTTATTATTTATGAACTACTACGTCACTGAAATCAACATATCTGTATAATCATGACACTCCCTCCTTTGAGCATAACATGCTCAATTAATATCATTACCCTATTATGTACAGAACGTGTAAAACGCATAACGTTGTACCAAATCAATATAACTGCTCCGTGTACCCTTAAGGCGTACAAAAATATCATATGGTGTATTGTATAAAAACATATTCACTAAAAACCTGCCATTAGTACAAAAAATTGTTTACTCTGTTTCAATAACGGCTTCAGTCATGGTATTCTGCATCATTGTTTCTGCGATTAGAGGCTTGTCTGACACTGCTGAACCAACATATGATAAAATATTTCTCTAAACTAGAGTGAAAATACGAACTATTTTCACAAAAGGTGACATGTCGAGAACATGAAGGGCTTGTGCCCCTCACTAAAAATGAGATATTGCCTTACGCACTACATTATAAATCAGTAAAGTCACTCAAGAATAAATAGATAAAGACTGATTTTTTAAACTGTTATAAAAATCCTAGAACTCCTTCATCTAAGCTCTCAATCAGTGTTATTCTATTTAGTTTACTGCTCATGCCTTAGAACAGATACTTCAGACCTATTATAAAATTGTGTCTCTGTGAAAATGTAATCTGACTCCTTAAATCACATAATTTTTCAAAAAAACTAGGCTTCCACTAATAATAAATGAAGTTCCCCTTTAAACACAGCCCCGGTCTTCTGACGGGGTCTATCTATGTACTGGCTGGTTGGTTGTGCCAGTCTCTGTTCTCCCTCTAACAGTCACTCTCTAGTTCTGCTGGGTTCTTGTTGACTTCTTCACTGGTTTGAGACAAGCGACCCTATCGGAACACCTCCCTTTGTAGCCAGACTTCACCACAGCAGAATCGAGTTTCTGTTTTCAGGTCTCAACAGCTTCTCGTCAGGTGTATCGCCGTCCCTTGTACTGCAGTCGGTGTAAACAGGAGGACTTGGTAAGGATCTCCCGTCTTCATATTTTGGGTGGAAATCCATCGTCTTGACCTCACTAGCTGTGTGGACTCAATAGTTTTCTGTGTGGGGGAACAACATCACTCGTAATCTCTATCCTTCTCATAATCACAAAAATAGTCTGTTTAATGTTCTATTATGTTTTAATCTTTACTAATTTATTCATGTTTTAATCTTAAATGCAATATGCTACTCTAATAAAAAATGTTCTAATAACATTCTACCTCTCCCTCCTGTGGTGTCAGATGTAGCTTAATGTAGCTGGATTTCAAGATACCTCTCTGGTCTGAAGATGCATCACCTGGTGGTCTGGCCCTCTGAGCTTCCTCATTGGAGAAGATGGCAGGCTCTCTGGGGTATTTGGTCCCTGTTTGGCACCATCTGGTTCATGTTTGGTGCCATTTCTCCTCTTGGTTGTCCCTGGAATCCTCTGCCACCACTGGGTCCTCCCCCTTGTTGATACTGGGCTGTAGTTGGGGATAATACTGTTGTGCCTGCGGCTGACACGGGTGTTGGGTGGGGATAATACTGTATTTGTTGTAGCGGACAATCTTTAGCAAAATGGCCTAGCTGATTGCATGCGTAACATCCTTTAAAACGGGGAACTTTTCCTCTGAAACCTCCTCTGCCTCCTTGTTGGTAACTGCATGGAGGGTCATTGTTTGGTGCAATGTTCTGCGGACACTCTCTGGCCCAATGTCCCATTTGGTTGCAATGGTAGCATCCCTCAAACCGGAAATCTCGTCCTCCTTTTTGTCGGTTCTGCATCTGAATCTCTGGCATTACTCGAGTTTGAACTGTTGGAAGTGTCTGGACTGCATTCTCTGGTTCTTTGGCCATCTTTGATGCAGCTGCCATTTGCCTTGTCGCTTTCTTTCTTTTATTAGCTTCGGTATCTTTCTCAGCTATTTGTATCTTCAAGAGTCTTATTTGTAATGCTACCATTTATGTCTCTTGTGTTTCTCTTTTTCGTCGTCTTTCTTCTAATCGTATGCTCTCTTTAGCAATTGCAGTTGAGCCTGTCACTGTGACAGGTTTCAACCTGGTGTCATTAGGTGACATGTTTCTTCAATACTAGGATATAATTATTAAGTTATCAACGATTCAACACTAATCCTCCGACTAGTACCCTTGTATTCCTTATAAAAATGTCCTATCTCTTCAGATTTTTTTTTATTTATTTAAAAGTTTAAGATTTTATTTTATTAAAAATTAAAATTGTACAATGTTTGGATTTTTGAAATATGTAAAGGAAATATTGTGAAAATTTCAAATCTGGTATTTAATGTGTACCCTGAAATGCATATGATTATGCAAATTGGCTTGTTTTAGCTTCAATGCATCTGTTTGAATAATCTATGACTATTATATAAGATCTCTTTTATCTTAAAAATAGAAACCACATGTGTTCTTTTAATAACACTCAAGATTTGACTCCAGGGTATTACTGCTGATGTTATTATTAATACTCTGTTTCCCTATGGTGTAATCTCCAGCTTAAACCACTAGGTGGAGCTGTTGTAAAATAACCTCTTTTTACAAGATGGCTATTTTCCTTAAAAAGTATATTAAGAAATGGGAAAATAATTTCAATATGGTTAAACAATAGAGCACAAAACTCGCCAAAACACATCTGCCAACAAGAACACTGCAAAAAACACGCCAAAACACGTTTGCCAGCATTAATCAATTCAAAAATGAGATTTGAGACTCCCCAATATTCTTTCACTACAATTACTCAACTCTCAACGGAATTAATAACCTGTTTTAACAAACTGTACTATTTCCGAGATCCAACTGTGACAAGAAGTATGATTTGTTCTTCAGTAATTGGAAGTCAGAACAATTCCTCATTTGGAGTGAAACCAGCCAGCTTAGTATGAACAAAGGTATAATTTGCATTTCACAAAATGGCGCTTTTCCCTTTGCCTCATTGGAATGTAAACAAAGGTGAATGAGTCAATTAGCATTTCACAAAATGGCATCTGCCATGTCTCTGTTTTTTCAACATGTGGTCTTAGAACAAAGGGATTTGAAAATAGACCTGGTGTCTTACTAGAGTCCAAAAGGAAAATCAGGTTTTTTTAGTACATGCAAAAGAAAACAATCACAAACAAAAATGGGCTTTATCCTAGAGATATCCTCTTCTTAAAATTAGGAACCCTATGATGCTTAAGCCATAAACTTCTCCACATCATACTATTTGACTTTAAAAGCCTCTATTGTTTTTATCTGTTCTTATTAAAACACGCCAACATGGGACAAATTAAGTCGCCAATCATAGACAATTAGCAGAATATCGTCATACTAACGCAGTTACGTCGCACTACTCATCGTAATCCAATCGCAATGTTTGGTAGCAAATAGAACAGAATAAAAACACTGACTTAGCCTTCCTCTCGCACTAAATCAGACCTTTTAAAAAAGGTTTTTTAACTCATATTACCAGTCGTTAGCCGGTATGCTACGTTTTTGTCAAGTCTTCATGTTCTGTGTCCTTCAATCTTAAATCTATATTTAAATGAGCATCGATACTCTCAAATTGTATAGTTAAAAACTACCAAGATGACAAAAGACACATCTCTGAAGACTAACAAAACGCCTCAATGAATTAATGTTTACACTAGTTAATGTTTAAAATATAAAAGCATGCAGGATTAAATGTAAAAATGAAATGAAATTAAACTCACCGTGCCTGTGATAGAACAACGCCTCTTGGTTTTAGTGATTATTTATATCAATTTAGGTTTTTTAACATTAAAATGCACAGCTGTTTTCAGGATCCACCGGTCGCCAGCAAACACACACATCTAACATTTCCTAGTGTAACTAGTGAAGAATCTTTGTCTTAACAGGCATTCTTCGGTACCGATCAATTTGAGCTCACGTGTGTGCCTGTGTTGCTAACGTCCCCCGCAAACAGCTGGCTGTATTGTCTCTCCTGTTCTAGATCACGTCATCGGTCGCCAACTGTTGAAATGTTCGTTTTTCTCGCGTCCAGGAGAGAAAGTTTTAAAATAAGGAGAACAATGAGTCTCGACTATAAGTTTCAAATGTGGTACTTTAATATAAATATAAGGCACGGTAATGTCACAGGCAGACGGGAGTTGAAATGGAGGACTTCTGCAGTGTCCTCCGGGAGTTGAGGTGAAGGAAAAGAGACCCCAGCTGTGCTCACCGGCCGCCTTTATACTCTCTCTTCTGTGGGGGAGGGAGCCAGCCGCCTTAGTCTTCAATGTCCGATTTTGCACATAACAGAGGATTTTTCATTGTATATTCAACACATGACTAAACACGCCTTGGTTCTACACACTCGCCTGCATCACTTTTTATCTTATCACAACGGCTGGTATTGTTTACGTTCGGTTTTACATTGAGTTCAAGCTTCCGTCAGTATTTCAGAGATAACTTCCGGAATAGATTTTCAAAATAAACTTGTATTCTGGTTCTGGCGGAAGTCATTTCAAAATAAAAGCTTAACATACATTTTGCGTGAATAATTCTGTTTTTCAATAAAATCAACATTTAAGCTAATTTATGTCATTACAACATTGATTTAATTACCAACAGGTGCAATATCAGCGTATCATCATTTGTACGCATTCTGGTGAGATCGGGTTGCTATAACAGCTGAATGAGGCGATTACCATCTTGTTCAGCAAAACGCCTCACAAGCTTTAGTGCGTTTTGATTCAATGCTGAGTACAGCCACACTTGACAGTCTCTTCTCTGTCATGTAGACCGCAAATACCTCATTCCTTCCGTCTACTTGGGTCCGAAATGCTTCTCGTTTTACGCCGTCCCGTTCAAATGAAATCGCCGCCAATCATATTGAGCGAGACCGACGCAGACCTGCACAATTGCGACTGCCTTGCTAGTGTGTTGCATGATGGTTAGTAATTTTGTCCGACTTGCTCTGGAGGCTCGACTGCATGAGACGTGGCTGGGCAAGATGGCGGAGTGAGAAGTAACAACGTTGCAGGCTCGTAGAAAAAGTTTAGATTTTAGTCCTTGACTGTAAAACTGACAGGCAATAGCTTATTCATGATACAATTTAAGTTATTATAGAAGCTTAACCTGTTAAGCCCCGAGCCTGTTTTTCAGGTCTCAGGCTCGAAAATGACATTCCCAGAACAAATGACCATATCTTCCCTTCTAAAAGGGTTAAATTAATAATCTTTTTTCTCAAAGCAAGGTTACACCTGTGAGTTTGATGTAGAAGTGTAAGAATCAATATAAATGTTTTTATTTTAAAGTAAATTCAGATTGAACACAGTAAAAAAAATTAAATTATTGTGTCCGTCCAACATTTTTTTTTACTTATGGTGAAAACCACCCTTGAATTTGGGATGGTAGACTAAAAGCTTTAGGAATCCAAACTACAACATATTATAAGTACCCTGTATCAAGATTGATGCAAAACAAGTTAAATTTGACCTTTTTAGAGAGATTTAGCAAAAACATCCCACTTCTGGGGTCATTTGGGTGGATTTTACCTACAGTATCTCTGGCCCCTGTGAGCGATTTCAAACCCTGAAGGCAGGAGAGACTGAAAAGAGTCAAGGGAAGCTTATAAAAGTTAACAGCATTTAATTAAACAAAAGATGCAGTGGTGTACAAATGAAATTGCATGGAGACACTCTCCCCATCTCCCTGCTCAGTCCAGTCTCGGGTCCCAAGAGAGCTGCTCCCTGGCTTGGCCTCCCTATAGTCTTCTGAGGTCTTCTCCTATTGGCCGGCGTCATCGGGGGGCGGGTCCAATGCATGTGGTGCCTTTTCTGTTGCTAAATTACTTCATTCTGGTGTCTGTGGTATTTAAACATTCCTGCTACACATTATTCAGCGTCACTAAATGAGTGCTAATCCCAGTGTGCTCAGTTTAGAACATCACATGTCATTTCACCTTCTATCATGGTTTTAAACCGTAGCATTTGTCAGATGCTAATGCTAACTGGAAGTGATGAATTTTCAGAATAAAAGTGTCAAGTTAACAGTTAGTGAACTTCGGGTTTTTCAGAATAAAACTGATTTAAATCAAATATTGTATTTAATTCAAAATACTGATTTTAAATTTACTAACACCCCCCTTGCTCGATTTTGCTGATTGACATCTCTTTCTAACCGTCAGAGCCAATGGAATCGAGGGGAACTCCCACATAGTCTTTATTTGGTAATGTGTGTGTGTTAGACTGCCGCATAGCCAAGACCGGAAGCTGCTAACTTTTGCTCTCCGATTTTTACATAAAAATGGAATTATGGATTATAAATGAAAAAATGTATTACACAGAAACATTATCAACCTATGGATTAACCGATTCAGCCGCATTTTTTCTCGGTTTAATGCCATTGAACACGTCTTTTGATCAGATTGACAGCTACGGTGAGACCGTAAAAGCTCCGTAAAGGTACGTGTTGTGATGTCTGTGTTTGCTTCCCCTGTCGCGAGTTCGGATCACTCAGTGATGATACTATATACCTAAATAATCTGTGGAACCTCAGCTTTAATCGGATATCTTGTATGTGCAGCTACGATAAGTAATAATGGTACTTTTATCTTGAGTTCTGTGCCAAAGTGCGTTAGCATTTTTCGCTCAGGAGTCATTTAGATGCTTCTTATGAGACTTGTGTTTTGGTAAAAATGGTTTGTATCGTCAGTTAGCTGAGATTATTTCCGTTAATCTGGTATAACACATTAATAGGTTCTTAAATATTAAGATCCCCTGAGACACAGTGTCGTAGAAAAAAAAAGTAAAGTACCCGCCGACGGGGACCTTGGGGCTTAACAGGTTAAATAGTCACATTTTACTTTAATTCTCCAGTTACCAACACTTTTGACATAAAGTGCCTGCTAGCAGGACCGACTACGATTACAATTTAAAAGTTCTCCGTGAGGAATATACGAGTCGGATATTGAGGACATCGACATGGAAGCGGACAACTCCAAGGGACAAAAAATTAATTGGGACCACACACCAACTAAAGGACCAGCCCGATCTCACCAGAATGCGTACAAATGACACGACTTTGAAAAGTCGTGCAATAGATACGCAGAAGTCCGTTTTTGCGTGCATATGATACGCCCACATTACGTTTGTTATGAACGTATGTCAAATACGTTTTTTTTCTACAATTTTCTCCCACGTTATGTTTGTTGTGAACGTATCTTAAATGCGTTTATTTTCTACATATCTTTGCCATTTATTTAATCCTAACCCTAACCATAACCCAATAAACTGCTGTGTCGTTTATTGCACCGCAAACATTAAAACTGTCATTGGAACGGCGATCAAGCCTGAAGCCACAGAGCTCTTTGTTTTAATGTTTGAGGTGCAATATCAGCGTATCATATGCACGCAAAAACGGACTTCTGCGTATCTATTGCACGACATGTAAAGTCGTGTCATTTGTACGCATTCTGGTGAGATCGGGTTGAAAGGACCGAATCCAAAGAAATCGAAGGTTCATGGCGAAACACAAATGGCAGAGGATAGCAGCAGCACTTCAACGCATTGAAGCAAACACTGAAGCAGCTAAAGAAAATAAGAAGACATTTCTGCTCTTCAGAAAAGGTTTGATGATCTTCTGAAAGATAACACTTTACTACGTAAGTCTGGCGAGGAGCAAGCCCACTACAAACGGAGGTGGAATCTGAGGATGAATGGTCTGCCTGAAAAAGAAGGAGCAAACACAAGAGAAGCTGTCATCGGGATACTCACAAGAGTTGTTCCGCTGTCTGTGGAAAAGCTGCGTGACTCAGTGGACACTGTCCATCGGCTGGGAATAAAGGGTAATGCAGCTACCTCCAACAACACACCACGGTCTAGCATCATTCAGTTCGGGATGAGGACTATTCGTGACGAGGTCTGGAAAAAGTCCAAAGATGCGAGAGTCTGGAGCGTGATGCACATTCATTTCAAAGAGGATTTCTCCAAGGAGGGCCGGGAGGCTCGCTCCAAGCTGTGGCCACTGGTTCAAGAAGCCAGGAGAAAGGGGAAGAGAGCCTTTCTGAAGGAAGGCTTCGTGCTGATTGACAACAAAAGAGTGGACCTGGAATAATGTGAAAAACACTGCAGTAATTAACTGGAAGGACAGGGAGCAGGTTTTCGGTCCTCAGTAGGTATGCTGAAGTTCTCAGTTTGAGTGATTTTAGGGTTGGACTTTTCTCAGGTTATATTCAAAATGTTGTGAGCTATTGCACTGAATATGTTTGTTAAGGGCTACGTTACTTACTCCTGCGCATCGATATAGTATGAGGGGCCGTACAGGCCATAATTCATACTGGCCAAGCCTGTTTTTCATGTTTCAGGCTTGAAAATGACATTCCCAGAACAAATGACCATATCTTCCCTTCTAAAAGGGTTACATTAATAATCTTTTTTCTCAAAGTAATGATAAACCTGTGAGTTGGATGTAGAAAAGTCAGAATCAAAATAGATGTTTTTTTATTTTAAAGAAAATTCAGATTGAACATGGTAGCAAACTGTAAATTATAGAGTCCGTCCAAAATATATTTTGTACTTAAAGTGAAAACTAACCTTGGATGATGGGTTAGTAAACTAAAAGCTTTAGGAATCCAAAGTACAACATATAATAAGAACCCTGTATCAAGATTTATGCAAAACAAGTGATATTTGACCTTTTCAGACAGATTTAGCAAAAAAAAATGCTCGATTTTGACATGTGACATCTCTTTCTGACCGTTAGAGCCAATAGAAGCGAAGGGAAATGGTTATTCCGGTGAACACAACTTTTGATCACAAATCAAAAAAGGTAAGACGTAATTATTGTAATATTTTTGAAACCGGATGTTGTTTACTTTCTCTTTTCTGGCTGATAGCTCCGCAATTCGGGGTCGTACAGTGATGACATTACATGTCTAGATTCTGTGGAGTCTCAGCTTTAAATCGTATATCTTGTTTGTGCAGTTAAGATAGTAATAAGGGCATTTCTACCGTGAGTTCTGTGTAAAAGTCCGTTAGCATTAGTTAGCATTTTTTCGCTCAATGCTAATTCAAAGGCTTGGTATTACTCTTGTGTTTTTTTTAGCTAAAGATTGTTCATATATTCAGTTAGCGGAGTTTCTTAACTTTAAAAGGGTATGGAACATTAATAGTTTCATAAATGTTAAGAAGCCCTGAGACATAGTCTCGAAAAAATACTGTGGGGGGGGTCCACTGGGGGGTCACTAAATGTATTGCATTCACACGTTCAAAATGCCATGTTTACTGCCAAGGAAACAGGAATTACATGAATTCATCTAATCCCTTTGTTTTTCCACATTTGTTTTCACAGTGATGCAGATGAGGATGAAATGGCTTCTGGACCCCCACCATTGTCTACTTTCACCCAGCCCACACCTGCCTCACCCTCACATTCCTCAACTTCTGCCTCATCTTTCACTAGAAAGAGATCTGCACCAGTATTGGCCACTCAGCCTGCATCCAAAAAGCACTCACTTCCAAAGGTACCATCGTCTGCTTTCTACCAGCTTTCTGCAGCGTCAGACACATCTGTAAAACCCAGGAAGGAAATATAACACTCCCCCCCTACACCAGTGAACATCCAGGGAGCAGACATTGAGTGGGAGACAGGAGAATGGCAGCCAAGCTGTCCTCCCTGCTGGACAATGTGTCCCACCCCCTCCAGGACACCCTGTCCTCACTGTGCAGCACAGGCTGCTGCACCCCCGCTGTCTCACGGAGAGATACCGCAGGTCCTTCCTTCCTGCAGTGGTCAGACTCTACAACCAGCACTGTCCCTGGTAGACCCTCCTACACACACCACAACACAGACTATAACACCCCTTGCTGCTAAATACAAATACAAACCAACTTTGTGCAATATGTGCTATATGTGCAATATATATATGCCATTAATAACTGTGTCATTTATACCTGGCTGCTAAACCCTTGTCTACTTGATTTGTAGATTTGATTTGTTTTTGATCTGTATTTTTGAAAATTATGTAACTTTTTTAGTTTTTATCTTTTTTTTTTGTAGCATATTGTTTATTGTTTATTATATTATAACTTAGTACTTTTTTAGCATGTTGTTTATTATATTATAACGTAGTACTTTTTTTTAACCCATTTAAGATATGCAACACTAAGCTGTCTGTGGCTCTTTCCTGCTGTAACGCTGCAAATTTCCCCTCTGTGGGACTAATAAAGGTATTCTGATTTTTTTTTTACAACAGTTGTATTTGGATGGAATGAATACCTATAGTGAAAATTCAAAGTAATACAATGATTTTTACAGTGAAAAAGGTCAAATGGAACCGACGGTTCCCAAATAACCCAGAGGTGAGATTTATTTTTCTAAATCTCTCTAAAAAGGTCACATTTCACTTGTTTTGCATCAATCTTGACACAGGGTACTTATTATATGTTATAGTTTGGATTCCTAAAGCTTTTAGTCTACTAACCCATCATGCAAGGGTGGTTTTCACTATAAGTAAAGTTTTTATTTTTTTATTATTAGAATTTACATGTTTTTACTATGTTCCATCTGAATTTTCTTTAAAATAAAAAAAATATATATTGATTCTGACACTTCTACATCCAACTCACAGATGTAACCTTGCTTTGAGAGAAATAATTATTAATTTACCCCTTTTAGAAGTGAAGATATATCATTTGTTGTGTTAGTGGCCTGAAAAACAGGCTCAGGTCTTAAGAGGTTAAATTAGTTTTCCCCCGTTATATGGATATAAAATATTCATAGTTTATTAAATATTAAGGTTCCTTAGACCAGGGGTTATCAAACTTTTTGTTTATGCGGACCATTATTTATTATCAAGGATTTTCGCGGACTGCCTGATATCATTAGAAAGCTACAGTGTATACAACTCAAAATGTGTCTTCGGGTCAATGCGACTGATTTCGATAGAGCAAGTCACATATGAGGTTATCCCCGAAAATCCTTGATAGTAAAAAGTGGATTTTATTTAGCTTTTTTCCACGGACCACCTGCAGTACCCTCGGACCACAGTTTGAGAACCGCTGCCTTAGACGTTGTTTCCTGCAAATGACGCGATTTAGGGCCCGGGCTCGGGTCCGTGGGGCTTATATTTTATAATGAATATAAAATATAATATTATATAGCTTTTCAGGCATTCCTGTGGAGGTTGGGGACATTGAACCAGAGTGGTCGGTGTTCAAAGCCTCTATTGCCGAAGCCGCGGCGGGGAGATGTGGTCTCAAGGTCTTATGTGCCTCAAGGGGCGGTAACCCTCGAACCTCCTGGTGGACACCGGTGGTCAGGGAAGCCGTTCGACTGAAGAAGGAGGCCTTCAGGGATTTGTTATCCCGGGGGACTCCCGAGGCAGTTGCAAGGTACCGACAGGCCCGAAGGGCAGCAGCCTCAGCCGTGGCCGAGGCAAAGCAGCGGGTGTGGGAGAAGTTCGGAGAAGACATGGAAAAGGACTTTCTGGCGGCACCAAAGTTGTTCTGGAAAACTGTCCGACACCTCAGGAGGGGGAAGCAGGGAACCATCCAAGCTGTGTACAGTAAGGATGGGACGTTGTTGACCTCAACTGATGGAGTGTTAGGGCGTTGGAAGGAACAATTTGAGGAACTCCTGAACCCGACAACTCCGCCCTCTATGTTAGAGGCAGAGCTGGAGTATGACGGGGGATCAACACCAATCTCCCGGGGGGAGGTCACTGAGGTAGTCAAAAAACTCCACAGTGGCAAAGCCACGGGGGTGGATGAGATCCGCCCAGAAATGCTGAAGGCTCTGGGTGTTGAGGGACTGTCATGGTTGACACGTCTCATAAACGTTGCGTGGAAGTCGGAAACAGTACCGAAGGAGTGGCAGACCGGGGTGGTGGTTCCCCTTTTCAAAAAGGGGGATCAGAGGGTGTGTGCCAATTACAGAGGCATCACACTACTCAGCCTCCTCGGGAAAGTTTACTCTAAGGTACTCGAAAGGAGGGTCAGGCCGATTGTCGAACCTCAGATTGAGGAGGAACAATGCGGATTCCGTCCTGGTCGTGGAACGACGGATCAGCTTTTTACTCTCGCAAGGATCCTGGAGGGGGCCTGGGAGTATGCTTATCCGGTCTACATGTGTTTTGTAGACTTGGAGAAGGCGTATGACCGAGTTCCCAGGGAGTTACTGTGGGAGGTGCTGCAGGAGTATGGGGTGAGGGGGTCTCTACTCAGGGCCATCCAATCTCTGTACTCCCAAAGCGAGAGCTGTGTCCGGGTCCTCGGCAGTAAGTCGGACCCATTTCCGGTGAGGGTTGGCCTCCACCAGGGCTGCGCTTTGTCACCAATCCTGTTTGTAATATACATGGATCGAATTTCGAGGCGTAGTCATGGGGGAGGGGGTCTGCAGTTCGGTGGACTAAGGATTGCACCACTGCTTTTTGCAGATGATGTGGTTCTAATGGCTTCATCGGTCTGCGACCTTCAGCACTCACTGGATCGGTTCGCAACCGAGTGTGAAGCGGCTGGGATGAGGATCAGCACCTCCAAATCTGAGTCCATGGTTCTCCGCAGGAAACCGATGGACTGTCCACTCCAAGTAGGGAAGGAGTTCAAGTATCTCGGGGTCTTGTTCTCGAGTGAGAGAACAATGGAGCGTGAGATGGGCCGGAGCAGCGGGAGCGGTAATTGCAGTCGCTTTACCGCACCGTTGTGACGAAAAGAGAGCTGAGCCAGAAGGCAAAGCTCTCTGTCTACCGGGCCATTTTCGTTCCTACCCTCACCTATGGTCATGAAGGATGGGTCATGACCGAAAGAACGAGATTGCGGATACAAGCGGCCGAGATGGGTTTTCTCCGCAGGGTGGCTGGCGTCTCCCTTAGGGATAAGGTGAGAAGTTCAGTCATCCGGGAGGGACTCGGAGTTGAACCGCTCCTCCTTCGCGTCGAAAGGAGCCAGTTGAGGTGGTTCGGGCACCTAGTTAGGATGCCACCTGGGCGCCTCCCTAGGGAGGTGTTCCAGGCACGTCCAGCTGGGAAGAGACCAAGGGGTAGACCTAGGACCAGGTGGAGGGATTATATCTCTTCGCTGGCCTGGGAGCGCCTTGGGATCCCCCAGTCAGAGCTGGTTGATATGGCCAGGGAAAAGAAAGTTTGGGGCTCTCTGCTGGAACTGCTACCTCCACGACCCGACCACGGATAAGCGGGAGAAGATGGATGGATGGATGGAAAATATAATATCTGCTTTGTTTTGTAGGACCAAAACAGTTTATCATGAGACTTTCAACAAAGACATCATCCTTCTTCCGGGACCATCCAGCGCTGCCGTCATAAAGCATCAGACAAAGCAACAGTTACATGAACAAGGACATATATTGAATGGATTTGAATTCCTGAAATCCTGGGACCACAGGACTGTCACTGATCAAATTAGGGATGCCTTTGGAGAAAAGCTCTCAGCTGATGTGAGGTAAGCACTTTAATGTAATCATCCAGTCCCAGTCCAAACTGTGATATAATGATTATATTCAAATGAAAAAAGGACCAAACCTAACCTATTAAGCCAGTTATTCATACTAGTACATTTGATTTTGTGGCATCGCTTACGTTCGTTCTCATTTATTTTTCTGACTGCCATCATCAAAGAGGAAATGGAAAACAGACTGTCAGAGGATCCGTTTAAACGTGTCGTGTGGATTTTTTAACCTTTTGTCATTTTACCCACTGCTTTTCAGCCAAGAGCTTCTGATGGCATGTGGCAACAGATTGATCAAGCCAAAACTGCGTGCTGGACAGGAACTGGATGCAAATCTCATACATAAAGTGTATACATCGAAAGCCCTATACATCAGGGCATTAACCTGCAGAACATTGTAAAAATAATAACCCATAATCAGTGTATAAACATGCATGAAGATTAAATGTTGTCAATTACCTCTGACATTTGAAATGTATGTTCTTCTTGAACTTTAATTTCAGCTTTGTAGTCATGAAAACTTTTTATTTCTACAAAGCTGAAATTAAAATAAATAAACACATAGCTAGTAAACATTTTCAATACAAATGTTTACTAGCATTTAAAAAAAAAAAATACTTAATTCCAAGTGTTCTTGCTTTTCTCTTTGAAAGTCATCACATAACGGCATTGTAATACACGGTTCGGCTGCATTACATATTACAGATCTGCCGTAGTTCTTTATTTATAGAGCCCTGATCAGAAGACCTTTGGAAAAACTGGAAGAAATGCCGCCGAAACTGAATACTTGACGTGGATCATAAATATATCAACAATTAAACAACATCTTCAATTTCTCTTCACACAATACATCTCCTTGCAGTATCAACACTAATTCGGCTGACTTTTACATTCAGGGTTCATACACTTTTTCACCAATGATTTTCAATGACTTTTCCATGACCTTTACCTAATTTTCCATGACCGAAAAAAATTACTCTTTCTCAGCGGTACCACTGAAAATGGCTTATTTGAACATAGAACAGGAAAATAAGGTCTGCATATGAAACATGTTGTGCCTATCTAAAACAAATCAAATAGTAGGCTTACTAGCTTCTATACGCTAAAGCAACTGTACTCAGGGATGCAAACTCATCAGGTATGAAAAAGGTGACAAGGATCCGAGCCCCCGACCCCCCCCCCCACCCCACGGAATATCGGCTTTAAAATTATTATGTGATTGATTTTAGCAATCAGAACAACTAAAGCAGCAGTGTTAATAATAACAGATCTGCCAAAGAGTCACATATAATAGAAATATATAAAATAATTTATTTTAATTGTGTAGCAGTCAGTTTATCATTTTGGCAGCACTGTTTAGCATTTTGAAAATGTATTTTCATGCCTCTGTGCAAAGCTTATCTATCTGTATGGCCAGCGGTGTAAAGTAAGTAAGTACTCAAGTGGGTAAAATGTTGACATACTTTTGATTTTACTTAAAGGAGCAGTAGGTAAGTTTGAGAAACTGCCTCGAGTGCACAAAAATTCCAAAGTACACAACCGAAAAGAATCCGCCCCTTCCTTCAGACTTCCTACAGAGCACCTCCTCCAACACACGTGAACGCGCATATGAACTCAGTGAAGACTTACATTGCTCAATCAGATGTAAGAAAACAACACCTAAGATCATGATAATGAATGTAAAACAAATGTATAACATAAAATAAATGTATAACTCGGCTCGGGAGAGTGTGGCTGTCTCCTCTCTGCTCTGACTGCAGCTGAGCTCCAGCGGGAGGCAACTGTGAGTCTGCGCGCCTGTGAGTACTATGGGAGGGCTGAGGGGCTCACGGCAGCTCGTTAACTGCAGAACAATACGTGAGTCTCCAAACACCAGAAAAGTCCTAATAACACCATTACAAGTCGTTAGATTAGTGGTTAGTCGCTTTTGACAAAAATAAGTAGCCGGAGGGTTTGGAAAGCCTCCGAATTTAACGACAAAGTCGCCAAGTTGGCAACACTGGAGCGGCTGCTGCTGGCGACTGAGCAGGAGACGGGAAACACGCCCAATGACGGCGGCACACGCAATGACTGCACGAGTGTGTGTGTGTGCACGAGATTGAAGGCTGACAGACAGGTCGGCCAACCAGTTATTTTAGCCGGCCCGGCTAAAAAAATTGGTCGTAGTTTTTACAGTATTACGGCTTCCACAGATGAAATTTTTGTATGGATTTTTTTTCAAAGCACTTAGAATATGCATTGCTATCAGGATATTAAGAGCATTCCATGGAATATAACAAAAAGTGTATCTCGAGCCGGTTTCTCAAACTTACCTACCCCTCTTTTAAGTATTTCAATGTTTTGCTACTTTGTACTTCTCCTCCACTACA
>CALSBZ010046410.1:0-24029 GCA_943591055.1 Gobionotothen gibberifrons
AGGGGCTAATTACCACCACTCGGTTTGGTTAGGGTTAGGGTTAGGGTTAGATTAGAAAAAAAGCCACCAGACCTCCCCATGTCGTCCAACGACTTCACGGTTAAACAGAGATCCGAGGAAGGCACTCACACTAGTTAACGTGTCAGAGCATGGCCTAGCTTTAACATCATGACTAAGTCATAAGTATGAAGGGTGTAAAGTGGATAAAGTGAGATAAGTTGGAAGAACAGAAACGAGGAGGGTAGCGGTGGTTACCGCGGATGCCTCCCTTGCCAAAATGGCCGCCTCTGTTTAATCCTTTAACCCCTGGACTGACCCCGAAGGAGTCCAGCGGAGAAAGTATTAGTGAGTGGAGAGAGTAGAGTGAAAAGGTGAGTAAAATAGAATGTAATTAACTAATTGAATTTAATTGTATAAGATTTAATAAAAAATATACCACTATTAGATTTGAATGGCATAAATTAAAGGTCAAATAGCCTTTTGTTGAAAAAAATGTACAGAATTTAAACTGGACGTTACTCTCAGGTTTAAGTATCTGTATAGTTGCATAAACGTGACACAAAAAATTAGGTATTAGAGCCCAATTGGTGAAGTTTAGGGCTCTGATCCAAGGTCAAGGTGCTGCATTTATCGCATAACAACTCCCATCCCTAGATTAATTACAGAAAAAAGGTGAATAAAATGAAGTTGGCTAAAGTAATTTACATGTATAAAATGTAATTAAGAGTATACCATTAGTAACATTTTTTGGTATAAATTAAAGATCAAATAGTCTTTTGTGAAGTAATATTGATGAAAAACATAGAGGATTTTAGATTGGATATTACTCTAAGGCTTAAGTATCTGAGTCCAAGTGGTTGAGTTAAGGGTTCAGATCAAAAGCCTAAGGTTAGGGTAAACTGGTCAATAATCTGCTGAATATTGAATTTAAGTTTAGGCAAGTTTACCAGATGTGGTTAAGATTAGGATTAGGTTAAGAGGGTATGTCGGTAGATATTTTAGGTTAAGAGGGTATGTCGGTAGATATTTAGGTTAAGAGGGTATGTCGGTAGATAAGGGTTAGGGTTAGGGTTAGGGTTAGGGTTAGGGTTAGGGTTAGGTGAAGAAAATAGAGGTCCCCTGTCACCATCTAGTGGTGACAGGGGAGAGCACGGGCACATGTTTTACATTTGATTTTGTTAACAGGTATTATCAATGTTTGTTGGTAATCAAACCGTATAATTTAAATATACATTCAAAGTTAATACATCGGGGTAAAAATCAAGGAGTAGGAAGGAGGAGAAGGAGAACAGGAAGGGGGTTTGAAAAATTACTGGGAGGTAGGAGAAAGTTGGGGAGTGATTAGGTTTAGGCTGAGGAGAGTGATTTAGGATCAAGGAAGGGTTGAGGTTAGGGTTAGGATAAGGGGGAGGCGCAATTTAATATAAAAGAAAAAGGACCTACAAGATAAAGATAAAAACTAAGCTAGGCTTCATTAAAACCCCTGGGTGACTTGGAGGAAAGTCTCCATATCCAACGCCTCTCTGCTGCTCTCCTTTGGCCGACGGACCAGGAGGGGTTGGACTCCAGGCCCGAGATGAGTAGGTTGGAAATAGTGTGTTGGATGAAATGAATGTACAGTAGTTTATTATTGTTTGTTTTCTTGATTTGATACAGGTGCTGATCCAGTCTTTGTTTTAAAGTGGCACCCGTTTCTCCTACATACAGTTTGGCACAATGTCTACAGGTGATGACATATACCACATTTGTGGAGCGGAGGGTGAATGAAGACCAGATCGGGGCGCCCTGGCCCGGGACCGTGCCAGCCAGGAATTTCAGATGTGAAAAGTGGGTGTCCAGGTTTGTTGGTATGGTGACGGTTTTATTCAACGCTGTATGGACCAGGATGTCTTTAAGGTTTTTGTTTCGTCGGTAAGCCATAAGAGTGTTGAAGGGAGTGAGTAAGGGGACGGTGGACTGCAGGGAACGGAAGTGTTGTTTAATAGACCTGTTAAAAGAACTGAGGTGATGAGAAAAGGTGGTGATGAAGGGTATCAGGTTAGTGTCTGAGGATGATTTGGGTTCCATCACATTCTCTGTTGCGAACCCCTCTGACACTTCTCTTTTTATAGTACGTAGGAAGCACTTAGAGTAGCCCCGGGGTAGGAGAGCGTCGAACAGGATTCTTATTGCTTCTTCCACATGGAGGGGGAGAGAACAAATCCGATGGAATCGGATGAGTTGGGATTTGATGATGGAACGGTAGGTGTGTTTTGGGTGGTAACTCGTTTTGAATAAAAGGGAATGTCTATCTGTGTCCTTAAAATAAACTTTGGTTAAAAGACGTTTTTGTCCTTCCTTAACTGCAGTGAAAAAAACAACCGTATCTAAAAAGGGGATCTGGTGTGAACTCAGTGTATATTTCAATTTAATCTGGGGGTGATGACTGTTAAGAACATTGAAAAACTCTAAAAAGGATGCCTCGGAGCCCTCCCAGAGTCCGAAGACATCGTCCAAGTATCTAAGGTACAGTAAGGGGAGAATAGAGCACTTGCGCATTGCAGACTGTTCCCAGTCTGCTAGGTATATATCTGCATACGCCGGGGAATACTTTCGGCCCATAGCGCAGCCACAAATCTGAAGGAAGTATTCATCGTTGAATTGGAAGTCATTCCTCGTTAATGTGATTTCCAGGAACTTCAGGATGTAGGGGTCCGGGCGGTTAGGGTCAGGGGAGGACAAGAGAGCTTGGTTAACTGCATCGAGTCCAAGTGGAGTGGAGATATTGGTGTATAAAGAGTCAACGTCTATGGAAAAAATGAAGGTAGTGGAGGGGACCGAAAGGGTTTGCAGTTTTCTAACAAAAGTAAAGGTGTCCTTGATATAACTGGGGTGGTTGTGGGAGAGGGGGTTAATGTAATGGTCTATGAATTCAGCTAGTTGGTACGATTCCGATCCACAGTCGCTGACAATGGGTTAGGGTTAGGGTTAGGGTTAGGGTTAGGGTTAGGGTTAGGGTTAGGGTTAGGGTTAGGGTTAGGTTTGAAGAAATATCTCCTGAACTTCCCCACTCAATCTATCAAGACCCGAGCAGTTCTATTAGAAGTCCAAGGTAAATGCACTGGCCGGCGCATACCGCCAATGGAATCCCTCACCATATGACCTTTGACCCTCCGAAAGTAAAAGTGAAGAGGCACAACGTGACTACGTAAATGCACTCTCCTAAAATAGATGGAGAAAAAAGGGGGGTTATGAATAAGTAGGACTATAAAGATAAGGAACAGAGATAAGGAGCACAACAATCTCTTCGTCAGCTGTACTCCCCCGCCTGGATAAGCGACTCTGCACCCCATCCCCCTCTATAAGGCCAAAGACCCACAGAGGGAAATGGGGGGGGGGGAAGGGTAAAGTTCCAGAGGTCAAAGCCAACTCGGCATAAGAGAAACCAGGCTATCCGAGGGCACTGGCAATTTTTTTCAAGAAATATCTCCTGAACTTCCCCACTCAATCTATCAAGACCCGAGAAGTTCTAACAGAAGTCCAGGGTAAAGGCACGGGCCGGCGCATACCGCCAATGGAATCCCTCGCCATATGACCTTTTGACCCCTAGAGTGTAAAAGTGAAGAGGCACAACGAAACTACGTAAATGCCCCTCCTAAAATAGTTGAAAAAGGTGAAAAAGAAGCAAGAAACAGGAATATGCACTAAAGTGCTATCCCTCTAGACTAGGGTAACCATTAAGACCAAGCGTAAAGAACAGAAGTCAGTCGGCACCACGTTAAAAAAATAATTAATGAAGTTTGATCTAATTAAATTGTAATTTAAATCCTAATCTTGAATATATTTAAATATTTTTTTAATTCAAAAATTCTTGATTTCATTTTTTTGACACATCGTCAGTTGTGAACCTCGGGATCTTCGAGTGTTTCGGCCATTATCCCAATACACTCTCACCCCAGGAGGGCCCTGTCGGGTGATCAAATCCGGCAGTGTGAATATTTGACAATTGGAATTAACCATGTTTGTCAGCAACATAATGTACTTTCCATAAATTATAATTTTTGCTTATGTTCAGCGTTTTTTTAGGTTTGGATACATATACTCCAAGGCTTAGGTTTAGGCACATATCAATTGCACTCTAATATAAAATAACATATATTAGGACTTAAGTTTAGGAGAAAAGAGGGAAATAATGAGGAGGAGAGTCAAAGTCAAACTGGTAGGGTTAGGGTTAGGGTTAGGTTTTGAGTTATGGTTGGGGTTTGTGCTTCATGGTTATGATTTGTGTGCACTGGCCTATTGATCTGTGGATGGGTGTTGTAATGTGTGGTTTGTGTGGTATATGAGTGCTTAGGTGTTGTTACTTATCATTTAGTCCCCTCGGGATGGTAGTGCCAAGTTTCTGTATCCACAGTTTCTCCGCCCTCTTCCTCTGCCCAATAGTCCAGCGGTCACTGGACTCCAGACCTGAGATGATGATGCTGACAGCGGGATGGGACTGAAAGTGATGGACCAGTGGTGTTGTGAGACGGTCCTCTCTGATGTTATACAGGTGTTGTTGAATCGGGTGAGGATGGAGTGGCCGGTTTCTCCAACATAGTGTTTCTGGCAGGTGGTGCAGGTGATGATGTAAACAGCGTTGGTGGTAGCCAGGGAAAAGGAACCGAGGGTGGGGAAGCCAGTGTCACTGTAATGGTTGTGTATGAATTTTCTGGGGGCGTAGTGTTGGCTGTACGGTGCGTGTGGTGCGACTATGTGTGTGGAACATTTTGAGCATATCAGTATGTTGTTAAGGCTCTTGTTTTTTCTATGTGCTAGGATAATCCTGTGGTGGGTGAAGTGTGGGTGTTGTGATTGTAATATCCGGAAGTTGCATTTGAGGGTGTGATGTAGCCTAGAGGTAGTGTGTGAGAAGGTAGAAACTAGGGGGATGAGTCTGGGGGGGTCCGTCAAGTTGGGGTCCGGGTCAGGAGGGTGTGTGTGAGGGCGGATGTGGGGTTCCGGGAGGTCCATGGTCCCAGTGGGGGAATGGGAAGGGTCAGGGCATGGGGGTTGGGGGTGCAAACCCTGGTTAGGGTAGGGGATGGTGAGGTTAGGATTAGGGTTTAGGGCAGGGGGGTTAGGGTTAGGATGTGTAGGGGGGATTGGGGGTATGGGCTCTCCCGGAAGTCGGACCTGGGATGGGGACTGGTTGGTGGTGGAGCGAGTGAGAGCAAGAGAGGCCAAGGTGGAGGTTTTTATCCGGCGGAGGAACCGTTGGGAATAACCTCTGGTGCGGAGGCTGTGAAATAGTATTTGTGTGGCATGTTCAAAGTCAGAAAATTTGGATGCGATGCGGTGGAATCGAATTATTTGAGATTTTATTATTCCGGCAAATGTATGTTTGGGGTGATGGGTGGATTTGTGAAGGAGTGAGTGTGTGTCTGTGGCTTTGACGTACACTTTGGTGTATATCTTCTTATGTGTTTGGTTGAGTGGTTGGAAAAAGAGTGTTGTGTCCAGGAAGTTAATCTCATCTGCGTGTATAGTGTGTTTGAGTTTTATGGAGGGATGGTGGTTGTTGAGGGTGTTGAGAAATTGGGGAAAGGAGGTAATGGGATGGGGCCAAATGCCGATGATGTCATCCAGGTACCGGAGGTAAAGGGATGGCAGGAGGGTGCATTTGTCCAAGGCCTCCCGCTCCCACTCGCTCATGTAGATGTTTGCATATGGGGGTGCAAAGCGTTGGCCCATGGCCGTCCCGTGAATTTGCAGGAAGTGTTGGTTGTTGAAAGTAAAATCATTATTGTTGAGGCAGATGGAGAGTAGTTGGAGGATGTGGGAGTCTGGTCTGAGGTGATCCGGGTTGTGGGTAAAGGTGGAGGACACTGCCTGTAGGCCTAGAACGGTGTTAATATTGGTATACAGGCTGTCGATGTCGATGGTGAATAGATAAGCTTGATTCGGGACGACCATGGGTCTGATCAATCGCAGGAAATGATATGTGTCTCGGATGTAGCTGGGGTGTTTTGTAGATAGGGGGCCTAGGTGGTGTTCCACGTACTGGGAGATGTTGTAGGATGTACTGTTGCAATCCGAGACGATGGGTCGACCGGGGGGAACCTCATAGGGAACAGTCCAGGTGGAGGGATCTTTGTGGATTTTGGGGAGAAGGTAAAATAAGCGGGTGCGTGGGTTGTCGGGGCCGAATAAGTAGTCTTTTTGTTTTGAGGAGATGAATTTGTTGGTGTAAAGGGAGGTGATGATGGGCCGAAGTAGTTGCTGTGTCTGTAGTTGTATGGATGTTGGTATAAGTTTGTAATGTGTCTCGTTGTGTAGTTGTCTATGTGCTTCAGTAATGTATGAGTGTCTGTCCATGATTATTATTTTGGAGCCCTTATCGGCCGGTTTGATGATGATGTTGGTGTTGTTTGCAAGTTGTGTGAGGGCCCTGCGCTCGGCCCCTGTCAGATTGTCTGGGACGTCTGGTGGGGGCCGATGTGTGCGTAGGGCCTGTAGGTCTGTGTGTATGAGTGTCTGTGTGCTGGTGTGTAGTTGTGAGGTAAGGGGTTCCCAGTTGGAGGGGTGCATAAAGAGTCTGGGTTGGAGGGGTGTATTGTGGTCAAAGTAGTCGATTAGTTTGATACGTCTGTGGTACTGGTGTAGGTCCCTATGAAGTTCCTCCCAGTCGAATGCCGAGGGACGGGGGACGAATGTGAGGCCCCTCTGCAGTAACTGTTGTTGGGCTGCAGAAGGGGTGAACAGTTTGGACAAGTTAAGAAGGGTTGATGTTGAGTTCCACCCCAGGTCCGGGTGTAGTGATTGTTGTGTGAGTGAGTCTGTTATGTGTCCCGGGTTGGTTTTGGGAGTAATCAGAAATTCAGTTGTAGTTGTTGTACCCAGCTGCGAAAGATGAGTGCGGCTGATTCCTCAGACCAGTGTATGATGTCTGGTCTGGTGGTGAAGATGTCGTCTGGAATGCCTGCAAGGTGTTTGGCGTCGGTGAAGCGGGTGTTATTGATAATGTCCAGGTTGTGCTGGTGTGTGGGGGGTAAAGAGGATGAGTATTGGATGTGTGGGAAGTAGAGGGTCGCTCCGGGGGAAGACTGTTTTGGCCAGTCGGAATATGGATCGAATTTGTTTGAGGGTGGTGAGGTGGGCATCCTGCTCCCTGTTGTTGAGTCCAACAGAGAGGATGACCATTTTGACTGTGGGGATGGGTGCCGTCCTTGTCAGTAATTGCATGATATTGTATGCTGCTGCACCAGGGTAACTGTCCACTTGGATGTTGGAGTGTGGGTGTTTGGGGATTCTGGCCAGGTTTGAATCCCCTAAGAAGAGTATGGGTCTGGTTACTTGAATGAACCAATCAGATTTCTTCTTTTGTAGGTGATATCTGCATGCATACAAGGCTGCGGGAGTGGGGAGATGAGGGGTGGTAGGGGAAAACATAGAGGGGGTGGAGGGGATCGGATTAGCAATGACAGAAGCGCTGGCCCCCACGCGGGAGGGAGCAGGTGGCTGGGTCCCAACAGGTAGTGTACAGGAGGGATCAGAGTGAGTCGCATTGGTGGTCGGTTTGACCTTTTGGGACTGAGTCATCATGTTCCCTCCCGCTAGTTGGTCGGACCTAGGACCTGATGGGGCCTGCCCCCGATTGGAGTCCCGGTGGGGATCAGCGCAAGCTGTTGGGGAGGAGCAGATGGGAGAAATGGTGTCAAGGAGGACGACTGAAACATTGGAGTTGGTTGTGTGTGTGTTACGTGTGAAGGGTGTTGCCTGGGGTGTGTGTGTGTGTATGTCTGCTGGTGTATAGACCTGGGCCTCCACTTCTACTGGGCCCCTGGCAATCCTGGTTGAGATGGCCTGGGGTGGTGGGGGAGGTGGTGGTGGCGGAGACGAGGCTCTGGGGGGCTGCACCAGCGGAGGTGACTGATTAGGGTTGGGGATGCGGACGGTCCTGGTGATTATGGGTGGTGTTTTGAGATGGATCCTATGGTGTAGAGGTGTAAAAGCACGGGGCCGACGGGTGGGCAGAGGTAGCAGGGGGATCTTCTGTGGTGGTTTCCCCTTCTGTGACACAGAGGGACTTGGCTACACCCCAACCAGAGCCTTAAGGTCTGCTGACCAGCTGCTGCTGGTAGTGCCCAAGACCAGGCTCAAAACCAGAGGTCACCAAGCCTTCGCAGCAGCCGGCCCCAGGCTCTGGAACACTCTGCCCCTCCATGTGAGGTCGGCCCAGACCCTAGGGGTTTTTAAATCCACACTCAAAACGCACTTCTTCTCTCTGGCCTTCTAGTCAGAGCGGAGCATGACTCCTGACATTTCGCTGTGGGTAATTTTTTGTATTTTTGCTGTTGCTTTTTGTTGTATAGCGTTTTTATTGTAAAGCATTTTTATTGTATGTACAGCACTTTGGGCTCGACCAAAAATCGCTTGTAAATGTGCTCTATAAATAAAAATTGATTTGATTTGATTTGATTTGGCTGGTCCGTCCTGGTAGCTGGCCGATGGGGTGCTCGGGGGAGCGGGGTTCGTCGGTAGGGGTTGTGTACAATGTAGCTGTTGGGGGAGGAAGGGTTAGGGTGGGGTGGGGTTTTGGGGTTAGGAGCAAGGAGCGGATGAGGGAGCCAGGCAGGGGTAGTGAGCGATGATGGTTTGGAGATGACCGGAGATCGCCTGTGGGAAGGGGGGGAGGTGGAGTTTGGGGTTTTCCGGTGTTCCGGAGTCCGGTTGGAGGAAGGAGTTGGGCCAGTGAAGGTCGTCATGTTGTGGGGGGCCTCAGCCTGTGGATGGTGTGGGAACTCCTCTTCATCCAGTATTTCAATGATGGGTGAAAGCGGCTTGTGTGTGTGCTGGGGGGTTATGTGTGTGGATGGGGTGGAAGGGGGAGAGGTGTTTGGTGTGGTAGTATTTGTTGTGTGTTGGACTGTATGTAAGGTGTCAGGGGTCAGCCTGGAGCCATAGCGTTTCCTAGCCCAGCCTGTGGCTATTTGTAGAGCCAATGGGTTGTAGGGAATGTTTTGTGGTGTCGTAATGGTGGAATTGTAGTGTTGTTGTAAGATAAGCATGTTAGTGTGTATCCAGTTGATGGTGTTGTCCTGTATCTTTAATCTGGTGTGTTCTGTGGGTGTAGATGGCTTGATAAAGTCTGTAAGTCTTTTGACTTGTCTGGTCATGCCAGGTGGGTATCTATGTGTGGTAACTGACTTGTCCACTGTGAATTTGTGGTGTGTAGTTTGTATGAGTTTGAAGTACTGTTTGCTGATTCGTCTAGTTTCAGCATCCGGCGGCTGGGTCAGGGGCTGGTAAGTGGGTGTATTAGGAGATGTGGTGTATGTAGTGTGAGTGTGGAGTAGTGTTTGGATGGACATGAGTGGACGTGGAGTTGACCCAGGTTCGAATCCGCCCCGTGGGGGAGCCCAGCGTGTTGGCGTGGTCTCCCTTTTGTACCGTCGGTAGCGCTTCCTGAGTGATAAATGTACTGGCTTTGTTTTAAGGTCAGTACAGTGGTGAAGGCATTTTCCTGTAGGGAGGAAGCCTCTTGGCAGTCTCCAGAGGGTTTGGAGGGATAGAGCCCCCGACCAATGATTAAAACTAGTCTTTATTAGTTAAAAGATGTTTAAAATAGTTTGTTAATAATGTTAACAAGGTTTCAAATCGTGCAAGTATTTGGTCAATTGTTAGGTAACACTAGTAGCGTGCATTGGAGTGGATCCCTGACGTTTCGCAATTGTCTTGCTTCTTCAGAGGGACAAGAAGAACTGGCACAGTTCTGAGATATAAGAAGGCCCCGGGAGGGATTTGTGGGCCCTTGACGTCAATATGCTTTATAATGTCAATCAAACAACCAACATGTTCAGCAAGTAATTGCCTCATGACTCTCAGCAAGCAATTGTTTTTACATGACCCTCGGCAAGTAATTGCCTTTTAACACGACTCTTAGTTAGGATACCAACGTGTACCACTACGTTAAGGCTCAGATACGTCTTACCACTGCGTTGAAGGCTCAGATACGTCTTACTACTGCGTTAAGGCTCAGATACGTCTTACTACTGCGTTAAGGCTCAGATACGTCTCTTAGTTGAATAACAACGTGTTCCTCTTTAAGTTATGTCTTTATAGGTCATGTGAATGTTGAATTTTTCAGCACAGTGTCGAGACGGTTAAGTTTAGAACTGAGGAATAGAAGATCTTTCAACCTGTTGAGCCTTCCTTAAGCACAGAGGCGAGGTGGTTGTGATTAGGATTAGAAATCGATTGGTCCTTTCATCTTAAATGGAGTCCAAAATGAAACAGTTCAGGGCACCAACCCGTCGATCGAGGCACTAGCAGGGTTAGGGGGAATTGAGTAATCCGTAAACCAGACAGAATCTGGCTTAACGTAATGCGTTGGCCATCGAGGGACAGGTATGTGGAGCTCCTCACTGTTCACTTAGACCCCAAAGATGTTTGGTATCAAAAATTAACACATCTTCAGTAGAAAACCTAGGAATCACAGATCAGTCAAAACAGGGGGTTATTACACGGACAAATGTCCCCGTAATACACCTGCTCGACCTGAGTTTCATCATAAACACAGAAGAGAGCATGTTGTTCCCAGCCCAGACTGTACTTCCCCCGAGGGAGTTTCAGCACTGGACAGCTGCCCTCAGACTAAATCCCGCGCGTCATGGCGGGCGGAGAGTAGTGGTCACTATGAGATGCGTAAAATGGCACTGCGCCGCCGGCTGCACCCGACTTTAACTAGTACGGGGCATGCCTATGGGTGCTGTCTTATCGCAAAGGGCGATCACCACGGACGCATGTCTGACGGGCTGGAGAGGTATTTACAAAAAGTCGACCTGTGAGGGGGTTTCTGGAAAAACAGGAACCTCCATCGGTTGCATGTAAATTACCTAGAGTTTTAGCGGTGTTCCCCACCCTAAAACGCCGTATGCCTTCTCTCAGAGGACACCATGTCCTCGTGAGGATGGATAATACAACAATATCGTATGTAAACCATTAGGGAGGTTTTGCGTTCTCCCCAGTTACATGCTCGCACGCAATCTGATCTTGTGGTGCTGCGGTCGCCTCCTCTCCTCGAGAGTGAGACATGCACCACGATGTTTTCGCCCACACCCGGGGTGTCTCGTCCTATGGACCTGACCCGTAGGTGGTGCAATCTGAATACAGTGAGTCTCCCGAGGGGCGATGAGCACTGATCAGAGTGCGAAGGTTTCCTCCACTGTGTCTCGTTGTGACTGAAAGTGGAAGGTGGGGAGGAATGATGTCCTTAAAAGAGGACACACCTCTTTTCAATGTCCTGGTGGAGTGATTCTATCATTTCCACAGGACCTAATTGGAAGCACAGGGTTTTCCAGGTCACTAGTGTCCTTATGGGACTTGACAGTGGTTTCAGATGGGCTCGCTCGTACCCCATTTGAACCTCTGGAAGAAGCTGACATGAAGCACCTGTCACTGAAGACAGTGCAGTTACTGGCCCTGGCATCCGCCAAGCGAGTCAGTGACTTCATGTGCTATCTGTGCATCCTTTACGCGCCTAGTTCGCCCCAGGGCAAACTAGAGTGTTGCTAAGGCCCAATCCTACCTTTATCCTAAGGTGGTTGGTTCAGATACCCCAATTGACATTGAGGCAATCTTTTCTTCACCGCTGTGTCCCCCCGGGGAACAGCAGTTGAATTTGCTATGTCTAGCCCGTGCTTATGCACTTATGTGGACAGATCAAAGGAGTTTTGTGTCATAATGACCAACTATTTGTGTCCTTACAGGGATAGGCCCGTTACTAGGCAACGGTTCTCCCACCGAATGGTGGAGGCCATTGCTTTGGCCTATACGAGTCAGAAATTGCGGGCACCTTCGGGTTGCGTGCTCTTTAGACTCGGGGTATGGTTACACCCTGAGTTGTTTGCTCAAGGGTGTTTTCCTTCCATGACATTCGTGCAGCGACGGGCTGGTCCTCGCCGCTCACTTTTGTCCGCCTTTACAGGCTAGACGTTTCTGCTCCCAGTATGGCCCGAGCGGTGCTGGGCGCCCTGCTGAGTCAGAGCTCTACCTGTTAGGTTCTGGTTGGTTTGGTGATTTTCGAGATAAGCTCGTCTGGCAATACGGGAGTTACGATTTCCCATAGTGAGACATCGGACGGAGTGTTATGAATGAGAACTATAGGTTACTTACGTAACCCCAGTTCTCAGAGTAACATGAAGTGAGATGTCTCACCAGACGGCCCTCCTTGCTATGGTGAAGCGAGAAGAGGTGCTTATTTTGAATGACGCATGCGTCGTAGCGCAAGCTACTTATAGGGGGTGGATTCCCTGACGATGACGTCGAGATCACCCGCCAATCAGGATTGGCGTAAATGAGATTGATGCTTCTGTTTGCTCCGCGATGAGGCGCATCCCATAGTGAGACATCTCACTTCATGTTACTCTGAGAACTGGAGTTACGTAAGTAACCTATAGACTTCTGGTGATGTTAGAGGGGGGGGGGGAGATATTCCATAATCTTCAGTGTGGTTAGCTATGAACCTTCCAAAACTGTGCAACAGTACAGTAGGCCCACACAAACTGCAGAACACTGGTGCTTTGGGAACAATTTTAAATCAGGAGACTAAATATGAACATTGTGTGTGTGTGTGTGTGTGTGTGTGTGTGTGTGTGTGTGTGTGTGTGTGTGTGTGTGTCATACTTGCCAACCCTCCCGATTTTCGCCGGAGACTCCCGATTTCATTGCCCTCTCCCGGTTTCCTCCCGGGGTCATATTTCTCCCGATTTCTGACAAAATCAGATTTACTCACGACTGTTTCCACTTTAGCAGCGCGTGCAACTCAAAGTCTGAGAGGGTGAGGAAGATGAAAACTGAACAAGAATCGACAACTCGACCCTCTGCTCACTCCTTTCCTGTAAAATACAGGTCCAGCCCACACATACAGTATGCTCCATGGTGCTACAGGCATTGCCCTTACAACTACAATAAGCATGTAAATGTTAATCTACAGCTCCCGCGATCCACTAGCACCAGAGTCTCCACATGCAGACGGAGCCATCCTCGACAACTACTGTAGCGTCATCTTGGATACGAGTCCAAACAACTCACAGACACACAGGTGAGGGCGTTGACAGGGCGCCCTTTGAGCATCAGATCTGACGACGCTGATTGGCTGAAATTATGTTTCGGCGGCATAGTTTACAGATAGCAACAGTCAGCTTATTGGCTGCTGCTGCTCTGGCTGAGGGCTCTTTTCTTACCGCCGTTAGTAATTTAAATCAATGTTTTATGGCATAATTTAGTTTAGACATGCCATCAGTTTAAATGCTGACTTATACTGAAAAAACAGAAGTTTTCACGCACAATGTCTGAAGCTTTTATTTTGAAAATACTTCCGGCTAGGACCAATGATTAAAAGTTTATTTTGAAAAGCTATTCCGGAAGTTATCTCCGAAATACTAACAGTAACTTGACCTCAGAGTTTGACCAAACGTAACGTTTTCTAGCCGTTAAAATGAGATAAATAAAAAGTGATGAAAGAGAATTTGTGGAGAAGAGGCGTGTTTAGATATGTATTGAATGTACAATGTCAAAATCCTCTGTTTTACGCAATGTCGGACATTGAAGACTAACCACACTACAGCTTCGACAGCTTCAAAAACGGCTTCCAACGCGTCTGCCCATTCACTTTGAATGGGGTGACGTCACGTTGCCTCGCTTTTCGCCGAACTGAATTGTGGGTAGCATGGCTGTGCTTCTCCGGCGTCAGAAGTTGAAAATTGTTCAACTTCTGACGCCGGAGAAGCCGGAGAAGCCAGCGCCAGCCAATCAAATCCTGTTTCTGAAAATCTGACAGCTCAAGCCCTAGCCAATCAAACCGCGTCTAAGCTGGGAGATATCCCGCCGTTCATTTCTATATTTCAAAAAAAGATGGAGGAGAAACTAATAATCGTAGCGAATCACCCGGTTTTGTATGACCAGTCCCTATTAACTTACCGGGATACAACCGGAGGAACCAGGCATGGAGGGAGGTGGCAGAGACAGTGGGTGAAACTGGTAGACTTTCGCCTGTTTGGGGATTTTATATCCAGTTTACTTCGTTTTAACATTGCTATTGCTTTGTATGTCGGGGGCGGGAGATTCATGTGATAGGTTGTTGGTTGCGGTGCTCGAATAAAATCCCCAAGCTTCAGACATGCCCAGCTCCAAGCTTTTTTTGAAGCTGTAGTGTGGACGGGCCGTAAGGCTGCTGGCCCCCTCCCCCTACAGCACGAGAGTGTATAAAGCCGGCTGGAGGGCACAGCTGGCTCTCTTCTTCACCTGAACCACACGGAGGGACTACAGCTGTGTTCCTCCACTGACTGCTTTCTGTCTGATTCACTACCGTGCCTTAACTTCATTAAAGTACCACCATTTTGAAACTATTAGTCGAGACTCATTGATCTCTTTATTTTAAAACTTCTCTCCTGGACGCAAGCGGACACCGTTTGCAGCGTGTCTGTGATCACATCATACAAACAGTCCTCTGTGTTTCTGAAAGAGAAACAACGTGCAGACCGGGGGTAACGCTGCCTTTGAGTCCTGCAGGATTTCCCCGTTAATATCAGTGTCTCGAAAACACATGTTGGCGACCAGGGATGTGCACAGGTACGGGCTAATGTTGCCCGGGCAACGGCCCGTTTGCCATTTTTGTCTGACCTGCCCCCCTGGAGAGAGCGAGAGTTTTTTTTGTTTTCTATTGTAGCCGAATCAACATGATAAGCCCACAATTAGTATTGTAGCGTCTCACTGCGATAAAAACACAACTTGTCAGCGCTGTCATCTGCCCCCAGTCACGTGACTTTGTTTACAATCTGACAGCTGGAAGCAAAGGAAAGCCCTCCGAGTCCGGATTCATATGGCTATGGTGATCACACCAAATGCCTGCCTTGCGTTAGAGTATAGGGGACAAACCAGGGGACCTAAATATACCTGTTAGTGTGCTTCTGTGAGTTCTGTCTTTCTGTGCCTTTTCATCTGCTCCGTAAACTCCCTCAACGGGGCCGCTCACTCTCTTTTCTTGATTGCCCTCTCACGGAGAACACTTCAATGCCCCGCTTCATTGTAGGATTTCTGCCATGTCTCCACTTTAGTTTGACCATCTCTGTTATTAAGTTATGGAATTCTAAATAAATAAATAATTAAATACCTTACCGTTACTGCGCTCATAAAGAATGATAAGAATAATGCATATTGAACTGGTTTCATTAATTTGTGAGTTTATTTAAGGTAATTAGTTAGAAGCCCTATTTTATCAGAAGCCTATGTCTGCCCAGTAGTTACAAAGGTCAAACTACATTAAAACAGAATTGTCCCCATTTTTCTTTAATAGTTGCTAACATTAGATATATGGACCCAAAACATTGCCTGAATAACGAATTTAGCAGTTGGACATGAAAGTGAATGAGTGTCACTTGCAATGACAGTGTTGTGTTTTTATTACATTACATTACATTGTGTCATTTGTTAGTTGCTTTTATCCAAAGCGACTTACATACTCAATAGAGAGGCGAAGTCCCTCCCCTTCCGAGGGAGCTCATGGGACCCCGGAAGCGGAAAAATATACATTGAAGTCAATGGAGAGAGAAACGTTATCTTTTGATCCCGTTTGAATTGTGCCACGAATGACACATATGATGTTTGTCAATCTTAAACAATCATTTCCATGTAAAAAAAGTCACAGTTTGTCGTAAAACTGTTGAAATATAAAACTATGAAAAATACGCAACTCGAAAGACTACAAATCCCAGAGTCGCGTAAGTGATGTCATAACTGTTTTCCTCCACTAAGAGATAGCTAAGATCAGCGCCATATAGATAGATTCTATCTATATGGCGCTGGCTAAGATAAGATAACTTTAACAAGATGCCTGTGTGCTTAGTACCAGGTTGTTATCATACCAAAGCAAGCCTTGCTCGTTCTTTCGCCTCCCGTCTGATTAAAGGAACAGGAGTGGCTGGATCAAGTTAGCTACCTAGCTAGTAGCTAGCACGTTAGTTAGCATTACAGCCTTGTCATTTTTATTAGCCTTAACAATAAGTAACATCAAGTAACCCAACATGTTAAACAGTAAGAGTAGTAGTCATATTTCGTGAACCATTTGAAGAGTACTGTCACAGCGGTGTGATCATTCTATAATACACCATTTAAGCCTGGGGGAGAAACACTAACGCTAGCATCGGCGATCGCCGATCTGTTCTACGTCATGCTATCTGCACAAATGGTTGACATTAAACATTAAAAAGACCAGGCAGTTCAGAGAGAATCAGAGGAAGGAAGGCAGGCAGGCAGGGAGCTTTGCATGACATTCTTCTGGACGTGTTTCATTGTGGTGATAGTGAGGGTAGTCAATCTTTTTGTTGACAAGACAGAACAACACACGTCACCAAGATGGCCGTCACTACTGCTAGACCGGAGATGTAGTTCATTCAGCGTTTCACACAAAAAAAAAGTGTTACTTCACAGTTTTACGAAACATTATTATTTTTTTGACTTGCAAAATTATCTTTTAAATTGACAAACATCGTGTAATTCGTGGCACAATTCAAACGGGATCAAAAGATAACCTTTCTCTCTCCATTGGCTTCAATGTATATTTTTCCGCTTCCGGGGTCCCATGAGCTCCCTCGGAAGGGGAGGGACTTCGCCTCTCTATACTGTGGGCAATCCCCACAGGAACCATTTGGGGTGAAGTGTCTCAGGGACACAACGACATGCTGACTGCAGTGGGACTCAAATTTGCTATCCCCTGGTTCGAAGTCCAGCACACTACCGACTGAGCCACAGCCACCCCATTTTATTTTATGAACCTTTTACATTAAAAACAAGGGGGGGGAGGCCCTTTTTCCAGTTTAGAGCAATAGCTCCTCCAAATGTCTGTGCATGTCCCTTTTGGACGACTGAAAGACATCCAGTGTTTGGTCTTTTCCGGAAGCATCCTACAGTGTCTCAACTGAAAGAGGACCACAAACACACAGAAAATATAATACAATTTTGAGATTTGGGGATATTTATCTCCCATTCTTTCACTTTTTCTGACATTTTCAACACCAAACATGTCGTTAATGTCTCTGTTTAGTGAACTACAGCAATCTGAAAGCCTGTACATTATTTATATTACACTTTATCAGTAGAAAGATGCAGGAAATGACGTTTTAATGCAGTATTTTCTGATATATCGCGCAACACAAAGATATTTCGCTCTGTGCAAACCTTTGACTCTAATATGTCATCAACATGAAACAAGAATATGAACCTGGCTTAATCCAATGTTTACACAAGAGTTCTACATCCTGACACATCCTTCATCTACACTGTCTCAACTGAAAGAGGACCAGAAACACATTAAAAATATAATAAAATGTGGAGACTTTGGGATATTTATCTCCCATTCTTTTACTTTTGCACATTTTACAGACCAGACATGTCGTTGATGTCACTGTTTTACCAAACTACCACTTTTTCTGAAAAATGCATAAAATGATAACAATATATGTGACCTGCTCCATCGAAATCAGTCGCATTGACCCGAAGACACATTTTGAGTTGTATACACTGCTGGAAAGAGGAGATTCCTAGCTTTCTAATGATATCAGGATTGTTTTTGTACTCCAAATATTAAGCAAAATATGTCACATTATATAATGACTGTCACAGTCATCATTTTGAGAAAAAAGCCTTTAAAGTTTCCTCTTCTCTGGAATCCATCGATCTGACTGATTATTAGCGGAGCAAATGATAAAAATACTACGGAGGGAAGATATTTTCGTTTGGATTACTGGTCTGGGGGAGGCTTGCGAGTGTGTGTGTGTATACGTGTGTGTGTGGTTGTGTAATTTTGCATTCGTGTGTATTGGGTTTGTTTCCCGGGGAAACACTCACGAGAAACACCGGCTGTTGTTTTGCCTGCTGTGACGCCAAGTTACTCCGTTCTCCGCTTGTAATTATGCCGTTACAAGCTTTCAAAGTTGTATTTATCATCTGAATTTGCCGTAACAAGTTTAATATTCTGAAAGCCAAGCCTTTGTTTAATTTAAATCAGATGAAAACAAACTTTAACGGACCCTGCCGTGTTATCTATGATTACTATACACCTTACATTCATAATTTCAGCCGGAGGGAGGGGGGCGGCGCTGCGGAAGAGCAGAGTGGCGAGGGAGAGCTGTCTTCTTCCCTTTACAAGCTTCAAAAATGTATTTATCGTGTGATTTTGGAAATAAAAGTTTCATATTCTGAAAGCCAAGACTTTGTTTATTTAAAATCAAACAAAACACCGCAAATCCACGTTTATTTTGAAATGAGCCGTTGCGACTTCCGACTGATTTCGATAGAGCGGGTCACATATGTTAAATACATGGTTTATACATGTAATTACTGGGGTTCCATTTATTCTGATTACCTAATTTGGGTTTGAACATTTCCCGCGCGCAAACCTACCTCTTTTGGATTTGGAAAGGTTGGCATGTATGCTAGAGTATTGAATTTGACAGAAAACAACAATGAAACGCCAGCAGAAGAATAGTCTAATGAGTTGGGTGAAAAAAAGACAGGAGATGTGAGTTGGTTTATTCAGTAAATTAGCTCAGGATAATTGGATGTTCTGTCTACACCTGTTGATGTGAGGCTAATGCAGGATTTGCTAGCTTGATGCTACCGGCATTTAGCGGCAGTGACTCAACAAATTGCCTCTTAAAATGTATCGTCAGCAATGTATGACAAGCAGACTGCTTGTTTAATGTTAGACTCACTCACACCAATAGCTCAATATGATCATAACACGATTGCTTTCATATCAGAGATCAGATGAGGTGGAGCTGCCTCCAGCAATAGAGGATGAGGCAGAGAGAAGCAGCAGCAGCACAGGGTTGCAGCAGGTATGATACAGATGAAGCACTTAATTTCGGACTCCAGCTTACCTGTTCCTGCCAACGCCCAGTTTCGAGGAAGGTCAAGCCCTCCCACTATTTTCCAAGAGGGCGTTGCCAGATTTTCAATTTCAGGTGTTCAATGATCCATTGCAGCTGGCTTCATTATAATTACATTTATTTATAACGGGGGCGGTCTCAAGTCAAGCTGGAGGCTTTCCCTTGAGCGAGGGCAGACCACTTACCAATCACTGCCCTTGCGTTTCAAACTGTCCGAAATTAAGTGCTTCATCTGTATATGCTGTAGTCAGGTGATTTAAATGTATCAATGAAAGGAAGAAGTGTAGGCTACATGATAAGAAGGGAATACAGTTTGAATAAAAGTAATACAGTACAGTGTAACACTGTACTGTATTACTTTTTAATGTACAAATACTTTGTTACTGTGTGATATCAATAACAATAATCCCCTGGTCCAGAGGATAAAAAAAATTCGGATGCCCCGAAAAAAATTGGGGGGGGTACCCGAGCAGCACCCTGCCAAGGCAGTAAACCTAGGGGAACCACTGCACTGACAGGCTCGAGTTTGTGCAATCTGCACAAACACAAGCTCACCATGATTACAAATGGTGAAATGCAATGTAAAATTACCGAAGAAAATACCAGCTCACTAAATCACAACCGCTCAAACCAACTACAAACTACTACCGCGGATTGGGCAGAGAAGGAGTCAGAGAAAGTTGCTCCCCCATGTGACGTAATATGACGCGTTTGACGTATGACATTTCAAAAAAAAAAGCAGTTTTTAGTAGCAGAGCTCAAAACGGCTCCTTTCCCTCTGAATTCCGTTTCATGCAACCCTGTTGACTATTTGCAACAAAACCTTTGATGGTTCTGTGATCACGCCCCAATATCTTTCCAGAGTGCTGCATCCCTCTGAAAGACTTTTAAAATGTTTGACTTTTCAGAGTCAGTTAAATCTCTTTTTTGGCCCATTTTGCCTGAGGTAAAGAAGCTGCCTAATAATTATGCCCACCTTCATGTAGGGCAGTGGTTCTCACATTTTTTCTGTCATTCCCCACTTTGAACAGATGGGCCTTTTCAAGCCCCACCTGTTCCTCATCGCTCCAATAAAATGGTAGGCCAAGCTTAAAATTGTCAAATGTATCGTTCTATAACAGGGGTCTCCAACCTTTTTTAGGATGAGAGCTACTTAAAAAAAATAAAACAAGTCATGAGCTACTTTTACTCCTTTTTTGTTTTTTTGCAGTGTAAATATTTAGCACATTTTAACATTATTATATGCTACCTTTAACCTTTGTGTGCTGTTTGGGTCTGTGGGACCCGTTTTCAGTGTTTACTAAAAGAAAATGTATGCAATTTAATTATTTTAACCTGCTTTATTTGGTGGTGGACGTCACATCCTCTAGGGGGGTCCGGGGGCATGCTCCCCCTGGAAGATAAATGTTGAAGTTAAATGCATCAATCTGGTGCACTTTGAGCTAGGGCTGCTCAATTAATCGTATTTTAATCGCAATTACGATTTTGGCTTGCAACGATTATGAAAACAACATAATCGAAATAAAACTTTTTTTTTTTTTAAATTTTTCAGTTGAATTATACTTAAAGTTCAGGGTAATCAACTGTTAAAAACATACTTTTCAAATTATTTTCTTCAATAAATGGATAATCGTTTTTAATAATCGTGATATCAATTATTGACCCAAATAATCGAGATTATGATTTTTGCCATAATCGAGCAGCCCTACTTTGATCACAACATGAATTTATGGATACAGCTCTCAACACTCAGATAAAAGGGAGCTGTATACTTTTCAATAATCCCAACATCTTTAGAATATGATCACAACCAATAACAAACATTTCAACTTTTTATTCTTATCTTATGTTACCTAGTTAGCATTCTTTCTTTTTATTTATGCATATTTTACTAATCCCTCCCCTTTTGAACAGTTTTTTTTGTTCTTTACTGTCCTATAGTACACATTGAAATGATTTCTTACTTTATTTTTTATATTCTACAAAATAATATTTGTCATTCGTTTTACCAAAAATAACTTGATTAAATTGTATTTAAAATAACATTTCCAAAGAAATAAATCCTTTGAATCTGCCTACTCAGTTTCTGTTTGAATGTGAAGGGTTAAATGACAAAAGCTCGTCTCTGCGAGGTGAAGACAGGAGCTGTTGGACGTCCAGGTATGAACTCACAGAGGGCTCGCTGTAGTAACTGAACGAGAGAGTAATGTCAAATGACAGTACAATTGACCAATCATATCTTCCCTCTAAATGGGTGGGCTTTATTATCGCGGACTTTATGACAAGTTCCGCCCGCTGTGAAACGTTTCTTGTTTCCATAGCAACAACAACTGTCAACAGCATAAACTCGCCTTCAAAATAAAAGAATGCCAAATTACACTTAAGACATACAACTGCAACGAAAGTAACATTACATTACATTACATTACATTACATTACATTGCATTTAGCTGACGCTTTTATCCAAAGCGACGTACATTCGACCAGGAAGATACAGCCTTGAAGAAAACAGAATCATATAAGTACATCAGGTTTCATATAGCCACAACATTTCAAGTGCTACTCAACTGGCTTATAGATAAGCCAGTCCTTTATTAGTATGTAAGTGCTCTGTTAGTAATTCTTTGTTAGTAATTCTATCGCTCGAAGTGGAGTCGAAAGAGATGAGTTTTCAGCCTGCGCCGGAAGATGTGTAAGCTTTCTGCAAACACAATGCAATATCCTTTTCAATTTCAAAGAACACAAATTGGGTTATTTACAGGTGTTGTTTTGTGTGGTAGAGGGTCGCTTTCATTGATGCGTTTTGCACCCGGGCCGTTGTTTTGATAATCCACCGGTGAGATTTCTTTTTTCTTTTTTTTCGTGACCCACCTATTACATCTCTGCGCCCCATACTTTGGGAAACGCTGATGTAGGGTGTTGATCTCCTTAAGCCACACCCACCCTCATTACACAAATACACATCACCTACAGTAATATGCTGAAATCTAATATGCATTCAAGTTCATACTGCTTGGAGTTGGAAATATGCATAAAATGATATGGTAAAAATACTCACTTGCCTAATAATTGTGCACACAGTGTATACAGTTAATTAAGGTCAACGTTGATGTTTTTAGATTGCATGCTACGCTAACAAAGAAACATTGAGCCATGGATGTATTGCATAATAAAGAGTTTTATTTTCACAAATGTTCAATTTTAAAATGAAAATGTTTTATTGTTTGATGATTAAATAACTACATTTTACAATGCTATTTAAATGTGAGATTCCACAGTATTCAACATTCTCCCTTCTCACCTGAGGCCTGTACGACGAAGCCGGTTCAATATAACCTGGATATGTTTGAGTTAGCCTGTTGGCCTAATCCAAAGCATACGCGCTCTCGCTAAACGGTCCTACGACGCTGGTTATCAAGTGGATCGCTCAAGCCAGTCGTGCCCTATCTAGTTAGGTGCGTGTTCACATGAAAGGGGTGGTATTTGGAGCATTCGACCAATCACACACATGGACAAGCTAATATTAGTCAAATATGAAGAAGTTAAACTTTAAACATCCATGACTTAAGTTACTTATGTTGTGGCAGATATGTAAGTACGTTTCTTAACGCTAATGTTATAATAGTCAGATTGCTCTGAAGATGGGAGGTGATATTCTATTCATTTTCACGTTCACACAGTCGGTGATTTGAACTGCGACGGCAGTTTAAACTGTATTTCCTTTATCCTGTAATATGACTTGATCGCTTTAAACTCTGCACACTGTTGTTATCAGCTGTTCCACCATGGTTGCTACCTCAACCTGTAATAGATTTATCCTTATTGAAACGGTTACATTCAATGAAAAATAAAATCAATGTGCAGGCTTACGTGAACACTGTTCTACATGAACAATACGGGCAGTTTATACATTAAATAAATCAACAGTAGGTGGCGATATATGCTCCAAGTGGAAGCGATTCGCCATTAAAGCAAAGAAGAACTCTGCACAGTTGATCTCTTATCCTGTAACATATCCTGCTTTGGAGCACAGACTAGGTTCCAGGATAAGTCACCATGGAGATCTAGCCCGCTAAAAAGTGAACCAGCTTCGTAGGACCGGAAATCCCAGAAGTTATCTTAGTAAACGAAAATCCTGCTTCGTAGTATACCCCCCTGGTTAGCCGCTCAGCATAATTACCATGGAGATCTAGCCCGCTAAAAAGAGAACCAGCGTCGTAGGACTGGAAACCCCGGGTTTTCCCTGAAGTTAGCCCGCTAAGCGAAAATCCTGCTTCGTAGTACAGGCTTCTCGCTCCATGCCATGCTTTGATATGCAGTGCTTGAGATGGAGGATAAGCAGCGCCTCAGTCACTGCTGAGCGAGAAGCTTTGGTTCTTTAGCTTCAGTAAGACTAGCAACAAGACACAATGTTAGATTGTGAAGAAAACATATAGGGTTTGGGTCGAATTCTCCAACTCTTGAGATAAAATGTCTTCATTTGAGAAAATGTATGTATCCAAAATCTAAACTTTATTCTCTATTATAAAATAGAGACTTAAACACTGGGACTATGTTTTGGCAGTGTATCCATCCGCCCAGCACTTATCTGCAGTGTTTAGGTCATTGTGCAGCTTTGGGTCTGTTTGCAGTGCGGCTGCAGCTACTACAGATTAGTTCAGTAAACCATTATTTTACTGATAATCCCCTTAATTAATTTAGTTATGTAATACAAAACAATGTGCTCTAATAGAAGCAGTATGACACAAGACTGAGTAACTAATTTGGTTTCCATAGTTAGAAAAATGTATTTTGCTCAAATTGCAAATGATAACATCAAGTGCAGTTTGAGGTTTCAAGGCTCCTGACTTCCAAAACTGTCCCAAAATAAAGGAAACGTTAACTGACAGCATTTTTTAAAAATAATTACAGTAATAATAATATTAGATTATAATTATTACCAGTTACTTTCTTATCTTCATTTAAAAAAAAAAAAGAACACACACAATTAACAAACATATTCAAGTTTACTCAAAAATGAATTTTAACAATATATGAATGAATTTTAACAATATATGACAAACATATAATGATAATATATATATATATATATATATATATATATATATATATATATATATA
>CALSBZ010046411.1:13286-24846 GCA_943591055.1 Gobionotothen gibberifrons
GTCAAAATGTGTTTTATGATACTTGCACGTTTTGTTCAGCAGGATAATCTCCACATATTGACACCACTTTATAAAGTAAAACGTTGACGTTAGGCTATAAAGGAACTACAGCACGGTCACATGACTTCACGTCACCACCGCTCAGCTAAAGGTGGCTAATGTTGGGCTATAAAGGAACTACAGCACGGTCACATGACTTCACGTCACCACCGCTAAGCTAAAGGTGGCTAATGTTGGGCTATAAAGGAACTACAGCACGGTCACATGACTTCACATCACCACCGCTAAGCTAAAGGTGGCTAATGTTGGGCTATAAACGAACTACAGCACGGTCACACGACCTCAAGTCACCACCGCTAAGCTAAAGGTGGCTAATGTTGGGCTATAAAGGAACTACAGCACGGTCACATGACTTCACATCACCAGCGCTAAGCTAAAGGCGGCTAATGTTGGGCTATAAAGGAACTACAGTATGGTCACATGACTTCACGTCACCACCGCTAAGCTAAAGGTGGCTAATGTTGAGCTATAAAGGGACTACAGCACGGTCACATGACTTCACGTCACCACCGCTAAGATAAAGGTGGCTAATGTTGGGCGTGATGACATTTAGTCCTCTTATGGAAGTCGCTTTTAAATTCAACAGTGGGGTATTTACTGACGTATTTTATGTGGTAAAAGAACATAATCTCTTCAGCTTGTGTTTCAGGCTTCTAACCAAAAACACATAGCCTACAAAGAAACATTTACTTCCAGACGAGGGAAAGCGCTAAAACACTGATTCATTCCCAGGTTGTATGACTCATTCCTGCACCACTCCATGCCCTTTAAAGCTCTATAAGCCACAGAGGAACACAAACATCAGTCAGTGCTTTTTCTGAGAATCATTACATAATTGTAATTGTCCATTTTCCGGGTATTTTGTGCGTTTAATGGCAGCTCTGGTTTGTGGTCACCTAGAAACTACTCAGACAAACAGTCCACCCGCCTGTTGTGATAACTCTACGACCTTTTTAACTCTGGGCCACGAAGAGAGCGATAACTCTTCCTCAGGTAAACAATCATATATTTTTCAATGTGGAAATGTTTGAACAGGCTAGACTGAACTCCCCTTGAACCTCTAAGGTTATTTATATTTAATGCCAGTTTCTCCTGGTTTTTCTACAGTCCACAAACAAGACGCTGGCTCAGAGATGTCGAGGAGATGTGATACGTACACTCGCAGGATTCAAAGGAAACCCCAGAGGAAGACAAGGTGAAGGACAGACCTGCCTCAACACAACAAGAGCAACAAAAAACTGCTGTTCTTTGAAAGAAGCAAGCGCTGTCAAAACAGAGAGCGGTCAAACAGCTGCTTTGTCAACAGCCATTGTAGAGCGGAGCGTCTTTCTGTCCAAACATCAGTCGGAGCAGAGGGGGTAAACTTTGTTTCTTCACTCCGGTCCTCACACTTCACTATCAGACAGCTGTTTATATCGAGAGTGTCAACACTGGAGAGAACACCTTGAGCTTTCTTTATTTTGTTTTGATTGACTGAAGAGGGAGATTCACAGCAGTGCATGATGGGCCTTGGTGAGAAAGTACAAACACACAGTGGAGATCTGTGCATGTGGTGGTACGCAGTCTGAACAGATTTAGTTTGAAATGTTTCTCAAGGTTATTTAGCTTTTGTCAAAGCAGCTAATTAACATTTGTGTGTGTGTTTGTGATACCTATAGTGGCTGACTCCCAAACAATTACCTGTCTGCAGTTCCCTGAATGTTAACTTTTAACATTTCGTTTTTTTTCATTCTGCAAAGTTATATATTGGCTGCTCTTTTAGCTGTTTTCAGTGGAAAAAGCCACTTTTAAACAACCTGCACAACAGTTAGTCAATAGCCGGTGGACATAATGTGGCGTTTAGCACCTAAAGTGGAGACCAAAACCCAGCCAGAAGAGAGGGGTGGAAACCACTCTGAACTGATTTGATTTAAGAGATTCTGGGAAAAAAACATGAATAGCAAAACGGTGCAGGTACATAACTAGTTAATTTTAAATGTCAATACCAGGAAATGATGTAAGTAATGTCATTTCTGTGACTACTTATTAAGCTTTGCAAAATAAAATGTTCTGGTTTTTCTTGCAATTAAAACACATCAATCTGAGAAGCTCCTATCTCCAGTTTCCTTCTTAAAAAGTCTAGAATTTATACAATTATTCAGATTTAAGAGACACAACGATGACAATGTTTAGAGCACAAAAGTATCCATCTCCATTCATCACCTTTTTTGTTAGAATGCTCTACCGTAGTTAAAAACGTACCTACGCTAATGCAGTGGCGAACCGTGTCTATCACAACTGGACCGTGACACACCCCCCGCCGCCGCCAAAATGACGTCCGCTGGCGCATCATAAACACGTCGGATAGTGAAAGTGCAGTGGGATTCTCTAAAGTACCGTAGTCTCTTCTCCTAAATCCTTTTGAATTCTCCTATGCACTATCCCTTAACCCCGTGACGTTTCACTCAGAGGTCAAGGAATAGACGATAGGGTTAGAACTTAGGAGCTGATTTTTTAACTATCCGACCGCAACCAAGGATGTAGAATACCTTGGTTGAAGGATATTCTACCCAGAGATTCAGAACAAGATCTGATTGGTTGCTTTCTTTTCTAACACAAAACCACTGAAATGCGCAGTGCATGGTCTGAGAAGGACAAACAAATCAACGTAACACTGTAATATTACAGATCAACAACACGGATACGATTTTCATTTATTCATTGTATATACATTTTATTACATTTTATTTATATAATTAAATCGATTTTTTGTTTGTTTTATCTGAGTGTTCCAGGGTATTCTCTGAATACCTTGAAGGCCCTGACGGTTCGCCACTGCGCTAATATCCCGGAAGGTGGTCTTTAGGTCACCAAGGTATCAGGAACACCTATGTTTTGTAAAGACTTGCAATTCAATTTCCCTGTGTTTTTTAATTTGAAGTTAATCTACAACATCAGTTCCCCGCTGAGGAGCAGGCGAGTCTCAGCATGAGTTCACTGCTGCAGTTCACTGCTGATAATTATTTGTACTTTATAGAAACTATTCTCCAAGTTGTCAACTGGAGAAAGATGAACATATTACAATAAATATGAGTATGGTGAAAGGAAAAGGAAAGGAGCAGAAAGTCCTCAAACTCAAATCTAACCAAGGAGGAAAAAGCCCCTGCCGGTAAAACAAATTGTTTTTGTCGAACCATATTTCATTTCTGTGTGAGTGCAGAGTTCAGGCTGCTTTGAGCTGGTTCGCTGTGAGAGCCGAGCAGATGGGAAGCAAGAAAACCTGTGATCCTGTTCAAGTGTTTCTTCCTTTCTGTGGAAGAAGCCGGTCCTCAGACAGCAGCGAGGATCAGACAGAGTCCGTCAACAGGACTCGAACAGCTGGATGTTCTGCAGAAAAATATACTCTGAGTTGAAGGTCTTTGAGAAAAAAGGTGAAAAGTCACCTCTGCAGAGAAATGTGAAGAGTTTGAGAGCTGCAGCAGGTGAAGAACTCAAACATCTGTCGGCTGTCTGTCTGCTGGTCCAACTCACATGTACCTCCACAGTCTGTTAAAACACTGCTTCCTCTTCACCAAACTTTGCATTTCTATCGTCTACATCACAATCGTTAATTAGCAACAAGCAATACATGACACAGTCAATCCTCACAGTCAATACAGAGCTATCCCAGATCAAATGCACGCTAAAGGCTCTTTGAGCAGGTTTTCTCTCAGTGATTGTATTATGTTACATTTGTGTTGTTTGCTTCTCATGTATTGTGTCTTGATATGTGTCTGTTGATGATACACATGGAGCTGCTGTGATGCAAGTCACATTTCAGACTTGATCTGACCAATAAAGTATTATCGTATCCTATCCTACAGGCTGTCACAGTCTGCTTTCTCACTCACCTATTTTCCGCATTAACATTCCTTAGTCACCTGGTAGCCACACATTGTCTCTCTCTCACTCTGTTACACCCATCAGCTCCATTTAGTATTTAGGCTCACTTCACTTTCACCTCAGTGCCAGATCGTACTTTGCAGCATGCCAGTCTTTCCCGCATTATCTTCCAGATTGCTCTCCCGGTTTCGACCCTGCTTGTCCCTGACCATCCTGCCTCGTCTGTTTCCTGACCCTGCCTGTACCCGGATTATTCTGCCTTGCCTGCTCCCTGACCTGTTCTGTACCTGCGACTCCCGTCTTGCTTTCTCCTGGACCCCTCGCCTGTCCCCGACCAGCCCTTTGCCTACTATCTGCCGTGTTGTCTCCTACCAGCCTATTGCCTTTAATAAAGCTGGTTACCGATTATCCCTGGTTTCCCGTGTGTTGCACTTTGGTTCTCAGCTCGTTTGTGACACAGGAACTGCTCACAACACAGGACAACTTTTAAAACCCATGAAATTAAGATATCAAAGAGAAAATTAAGACAAGATAATAATAATAATAATCCAACAATGGCATTAGTAGTAGAGTTCAGAATAAACATTAACATCAATCCAATGTGGTGTGAATTGTCAGAGTGGTCGAGTGATGACGTTTTTTTTGGATGACGACTTTGTTCCCTCCACAAAATGTATGACACTTACAGGTTTAGATCAGCAGGATAATGTCCACATATTAACACCACTTTAGCGAACATTAGACTATAAAGGAACTACAGCACGGTCACATGACTTTACGTCACCTCCGCTAAGCTAAAGGCGGCTAATTCGCGAGTGGGGTATTTACTGACATATTTTATCCCGCAGAAATAAAATCTATTGATATATTGATTTCCAGATGAGGGGACAGGAAGTGATTACAGGCTGACTCATTTCCAGCTTTAATGACTCAATCCTGCACCACTGCATGGATATCTTTCAAGTGACCATTCAGGTAATTCCCATTTCTCTCTTCCTGTCCTGGCCGTTAATTACACATAAATGTAGCGTTCTGGACTGATCTTTAACATATTGTATTTTGTAGTTTTAAAACACTCTGAAACATTTAATGACAAGCATTGAATACATTTGCATGGAAATGCATTATTCATGTATGTATTTATTGTTTCGAACGCACAAATGGTTCAAAAAGGTTTCCAAGGCCTCATTTCACGCTGCTTTCTCTGTAAAGTGAAATGAATAACCGTGCTTCACTGAAATTCAAATGTTGAACTCTCAGGGTAAAATCTGCTCCTTGGATTTGTGTTTGTCCTTTCCTGAGCCGCCTGGCAGGATTAGATTGCTTTTATTTAAACCATAAAATTCATGTTTTTCACTTTCACTTCAATCTGCGAGCTCACATTACTTCAGCAGACATCCAGAGATGTGTTTGTGTCAGGCGGACACTTTGGGGAAAAGGCCGTTGAGATGCTGAAAGAATTGGCGGCCTTGAGCCAGTGGCAACAACAGCGTCTGATTGGTTGACAGCTCTGCGCTTATCCATGCTCATGAGGGGAGGAAAACATCCCCTCCTCACCCCCCTCACCCCCCCCCCCCCCCCCCCGCTGCACTGTGACAGGCTTAACGGTGATATGAGGGGATGTGTTATCTGCTGACTTCCAAATTCATAAATCTTTGAGATCAGACGAAATTGAAGCGGCTTGAAAAGCTCGGAGGGGAGATTGACACGTCTGAGTGTCTCCGCGCTGCAAACTGCATGCTAATGCCCCATAATGCATATGTTTGTATGTGCTCAGTGTGTGTGTGTGGGAAGGTCTTCGTAACTTGCATGCATTGTGTTTCATACCAACAAACGTACGCATGCATATGTATGAGGGCCTAATCTCCACTTGTACACATGCAGACAGAAAAATCTCAATTTGCACTCCTCCGCTGACTGAGTGCTAAAATGTTTTTTTTCTTTAGTTCAGCAAATACATTGCAATAAAAACATGTTGATGGATGTGGATGCTTTGACCCCTTTTTAACCAAAGCAGAGGGATTTCTGCACCAACAGAAATACTTCTCCTGTCCTTGGTGCGTCAGTGAAGAAATATGTGAGAACTAAAGGAATACTGATGAAACCGACTTGAAACTGACTTCCTGCTACGCTCACATAAAGCTCAGCGACATGACAGGATGGAGCCTTTAGATTTGTTTTTAAAGCCGGGTATCATTGCAGATGTGTTGCTGTCGGTGCCAGGATGATGCTTGAGATTTGTTACCGATAGTTTTCGATACTCAAACAAGTGTGTTCTTACTAGCAATGTATTCAATGGAGTTGATAGTTAACTAATAGTGATCCCTATTGATGTCAGTTAATCCCACACATACAATTGTACCATCAATTAGGCCATCCTGGTCCAATAGAAGATCAGAATTGATTGACATGATACAGTACTATACAAATGAATGTAATAACAAAACGAAATATTTAATTAATAATTTAGCTAATTACACGTCCGAAAAGGGGTCGGAAGAAGTTTACACTTATTTAATCCGACCCCTTCTCCATTTCTTTTTTTTTTTTTTACATACATACAATATAAATGTATACTTATAATCTTGAATAATTTATATAATCATTCATATAATATATACAGGCAAATTAGGAGAATGGTCTCTATATATTTTTATATATATATGTACATACACAAATTCATACCATAATAAAAGTAATAGTAAGCGTAAGCATTTTTGCACTTCAGAAAATGCATACATTAGATTTACCAATTATGGTTAAATATTGGGGTTAAAGCTTGTTTTTTTCAAGGGATTATTCCCGGTGAAAATATCTTAAAGAATGCAGGATTTGTATAGCATATAGTATGTAATGTAATATATTGAACCAAAGACTGTTTGGTTAACGCTGTCACACAACTGTCATAGCTAATTAAAACCATATTAATTTTTGACAAGAAATCCCAGGATTCCAGAGAAAACTTTATTATTTTTGCAAAAGTAATAACATATAAAGTACATTTCATTCTAGTAGGATTAATGAATGTGTCTACAGTGTGTGTGTGTGTGTGTGTGTGTGTGTGTGTGTGTGTGTGTGTGTCAGCCGCAGCATGTTGGAGATTGAGTCTGAGATGGAGTGTGAGCGCTCTGCCTGCAGATAAACACACACTCTCTCTCTAATTCATTTTCCTTCCTCTGATTTATCTTGTTTTCCTCCGTCTTGTCTGCTCATGCCCAGATACAATCCCCCAAATTGCATCACCCCCCCCCCTGCCTTTGTTTCAGCCTACAGTGTCGTGCAACAAAACATAATAATGCATCTGGTATCTCTAGATTTGAGTTATAACACCATTTATACAGCCGACAACTCTTTTGATGTAATTACTTCATGTCTGTGCGAGGCGTCCAGAGATGATACGAACATCACGACCGCCGACAGACACCACTTTATAAAAAAAAACTTTCAATAGTTTTCCAACTCATTCCCCCACTGTCTGAAGAACAGTGACCCAATATGTTTCTTTCTGGGTTTCTGTCCAATTAAAAGTCAAGCTATTGTTGAGTTGTTCATTAAAAGGCAGAGGTCTCCACAGAGGTGTGGGTTTTACAAATGATTTGACAAGCGTTACCATGGGATCAGACTCATCCGGTTATCTTCACAAATTACACTTTATCTTTGTACTAAATCACAAATATTAGGAGTTAAAACCTAGGAATACAAAAATTAAACTTGGATACCATACAATATCAGAATCATTTGTTTAAAGTGTATTTTAATTGCTAACTTAACATCAGCAAAATACCTTTTTTTTTTGTTATAAGAGCCAGTCCTCAGATATGTATTTTTTGGAAAATAACTCATTTTCTCTGTTTTTATCATGAAAAACAACAGCGGTTTCATGTATTCAAAATGGCATTTAAAGGGTTAAAATCCTGAAAATAATTACATTTTTGGTATTTTCTATTAGGGCGGAGGTTGCTTTAAAGATTGAACGCAAAAAAATTGTGAAAAAAACCTTTTAATATAATGTTTTTATCAAATTCTTTTGCAGTGGACATTTTTGTCTCGAATGACTAATTTGCATAGTCCAATCGAATGATACAATCGAGGGTTAAACATATATTATCAGCAGTGTTGGGGTGACTAACCTTTGTTACATTTGGCCTTATCATGGACTCTTAGGTTAATCTTCTGAGTGAGCAACTCAGTTACTGTAAGACTCCTGTAATCCAATAATTTGTATGGGATTGGGTGGGTTTTATAAAGCAATTTGAAGGAAAATTGGCAAAATAATCTGGCAACTCTGCAAGGTATAAACATGTACATATGTTAGAAATAGTGGACAGGTCAGGTTTCCTTCACATGGAGATATTTCCACTTCTAAAACATGTTGTTTTATTGGCCATTATTCTCCGGCTTAGAATACTTGATTCTGATTGGTCAATTCGGACATTACACAGGTTGTTAATACACGATGACAGACCGGGTGACACTAAAAATAGTGAAAAGGAGAGCTGTGTCGCATTCCCCCTAAAACATGGGATTTCACTTTAACTTGGTTTTGATTCACTTTTTTTTTTAATGCCTATATTGTTTTTGTACTTATAATTGGTAAGAATCCCAGGGAAATGTAAAATATCCTCCTAAAGGTTTTGTTATGAGCATATAAGTGCAACAAATCAAAGTGGTATGACAAGCAGAGGCTAGTTTTTGTCTGTAAAGTTGGTTCCACATGATAAAAAAAAGCTGCTGACTTGATATTTCTGACAGATCTACCGGTACTTTATCAGCATGGTCTTTGGGCTGCGTTCAAAAGAGCAGAGATGGCAAAAGTACACTCATCCTTTACTCAAGTCGAAGTACAGATACTTGTGTTTAAAAATACTCTTGTAAAAGTAGAAGTACTGACAAAACTTCTTTACTCAAGTAAAAGTAAAGAGGGCTTTGAAATGTACTTCAGTAAAAAGTACCCATAACTAGCAGCTGTTTTAAAGAGTACCTGACCTCCCTTTATATTAATAGAACAATAATGTCATTGTTAGCTAATGAATGTTTCCATGCTGAACAACGGCAACATGACAACGTTTTCATTGGTCCCTCTTCTTTAGAGAAGACCAGGAAATGATGGATACACGGATCGTGTTCAAATCAATAGGCACGCAATGACTCTAAATAATAATGATCACGCCACCAAACACACATTCAAACTAAAGGAACCAGCCTGTTTGGAAAATGTAAGAAGTAGAAAGTACAGGTATTTGGGTTCAACATGTAAGAAGTAGAAAGTCCAGGTACTTGTGTTCAACATGTGAGAAGTAGAAAGTACAGGTATTTGGGTTCAACATGTAAGAAGTAGAAAGTACAGGTATTTGGGTTCAACATGTAAGAAGTAGAAAGTACAGGTATTTGAGTTCAAAATGTAAGAAGTAGAAAGTACAGGTATTTGGGTTCAACATGTAAGAAGTCAAAGTAAAAAGTCCTCAGAAAAATAAGTAGTGGAGTAAAGTACTGATACCAGAAAAATGTGCTTGAGTACAGAAACGAAGTATTTGTACACGCTACTTCCCACCTCTTCTAAAGAGACAGGAAATGGTAGAGTTAAGACAAAGCCTTCTCCTGCAGGTTGGTTTGTTTCTCAGCTTCAGCCTCCCCTCGTTCCTCTGCCATATAATCAGCCTTCAGGTGCCGCTCAGTTCATCCCGATCAAACCTCTCATTAAACTAAACAACTCGTGTTCTACATGAGAGGAAGGAGAGGGTACTTTTCTCCAGCAATCTTTTCTAAACCGTGTGTTGTGGAGAGCGCCGCTTGATTGACACGTCCAACTGAATGAACAGTCTATTGAGAGGTGCGGGGTATATCTTTTTCACATCATTACTGGGAACATCAGTAATTTCCATCATGAATACTGCAGCGTCCCCTGACAGGCTCTCATCGCGCGCTGACATCCATCGGGGGAAATGATGGTATTAGACGGGAGGCAGACTCTCGGGGTGAGGCTCTGTGATGAGAGGGGGGAGGAAGGGAGGGAGCTAATTACCCTTTTATTACCAGGGACCAAACCCCCGTCCCGTGAGGCCTCGCCTGGCCCGGTTTGAGACGAGGAGGATCCAATATGCCACATTACGTCTCCTCTGCAGTGCCGTCGCATTACATCTGCGAGATTCTATCACAGTTGTTTTTAAAATGCACACATTTCATTTAGCACCTCCCCACTCACCTACATCACTCCTCTAAACAGGTAGGCAGCTGTGACAGTGAGATGGATTGATTGTATATTTTCATCTCATGCTCCCAGCCCACAGAGGCGTGTACGAATCCAAATATACACTCATAACAAAACCTGTGGGTGGAAAGTTTATTGAGAAAAATATCCGTGCACAGCTGAATCTTTCCTGGGAAGCAGCTGACATTTTAAAACCTGACCCTGTAAATATATAAAGGAGGAATACTTTCTTTAACTTTAATCCTACCAGCTGGGGTCCCTGCCAACCCCAGGGCTTTGAATGTTTCGTATATCACAGGTGCATTATGCTAGAATTCCAACTTTACAAAGCTTTTGTGAATAGATTTGTTTCTATGACATAAAATATGTCAGTAAATAGTAAATACCCTGGTGGCTGTAAGAATGGCGGTTGCTAACAAGTGTCTACATTACATTACATGTCACTTGTTAGACGCTTTTATCCAAAGCGACTTACATACTCAATACTGTGGGCAATCCCCACAGGAGCAATTTGGGGTGAAGTGTCTCAGGGACACAACGACATGCTGACTGCAGTGGGGTTTGAACCTGTGACCCCCGATCTGAACACCAACGCACAACCCACTGCACCGCACGCCTCCCATTGCAACATTAATCTTACTTGAGTATTTTTAAACACAAGTATCTTTACTTCTACTTGAGTAAAGGATGAGTGTACTTTTGCCATCTCTGCTCTTTTGAACGCAGCCCAAAGACCATGCTGATAAAGTACGGAAATATCCACATAACGTCATCGCTACTGACACCTTACTCACTTCGTGCAACTTGAAGTCATGTGACTGTGCTGTAGTTCTTTTATAGCCCAACGTTTTCTTTGTACTTAAGAAATCATAAAGTGGTGTTAATATAAAGAGATTGAACAAAACATGTAAGATTCATAAACATTTGTTTGACACTGAGATTATATTCTGCAATATTCCAAAATCCAATGGTGAAATCCTTATTCAGTGTCTGAATTGACTGTACATGTTATATTTATCTATCCTGCCCTTAGGCATAGGTTATTACACATTTTGTATCAGAATAAAAACATTGTTTTACTGCTATGACATTTAAAGAAACCCTAAATATGTATACTGTCTTGTAATAATGCATAAGCACATACAGTACAACTTGGAATAATATCGGGAAGACTTTTGTGAATAGATTTGTTTCTATGACATCAAATATGTCAGTAAATAGTAAATACCCTGGTGGCTGTAAAAATGGCGGTTGCTAACAAGTGTCTACATGAGACTAAACGTCTCCTGACACCTTACTCACTTCGTGCAACTTGAAGTCATGAGACCGTGCTGTAGTGCCTTTATAGCCCAACATTAGCCGCCTTTAGCTTAGCGGTGGTGATGTGAAGTCATGTGACCGTGCTGTAGTTCCTTTATAGCCCAACATTAG
>CALSBZ010046412.1:13289-39885 GCA_943591055.1 Gobionotothen gibberifrons
GTCAAAATGTGTTTTATGATACTTGCACGTTTTGTTCAGCAGGATAATCTCCACATATTGACACCACTTTATAAAGTAAAACGTTGACGTTAGGCTATAAAGGAACTACAGCACGGTCACATGACTTCACGTCACCACCGCTCAGCTAAAGGTGGCTAATGTTGGGCTATAAAGGAACTACAGCACGGTCACATGACTTCACGTCACCACCGCTAAGCTAAAGGTGGCTAATGTTGGGCTATAAAGGAACTACAGCACGGTCACATGACTTCACATCACCACCGCTAAGCTAAAGGTGGCTAATGTTGGGCTATAAACGAACTACAGCACGGTCACACGACCTCAAGTCACCACCGCTAAGCTAAAGGTGGCTAATGTTGGGCTATAAAGGAACTACAGCACGGTCACATTACTTCACATCACCAGCGCTAAGCTAAAGGCGGCTAATGTTGGGCTATAAAGGAACTACAGTATGGTCACATGACTTCACGTCACCACCGCTAAGCTAAAGGTGGCTAATGTTGAGCTATAAAGGGACTACAGCACGGTCACATGACTTCACGTCACCACCGCTAAGATAAAGGTGGCTAATGTTGGGCGTGATGACATTTAGTCCTCTTATGGAAGTCGCTTTTAAATTCACCAGTGGGGTATTTACTGACGTATTTTATGTGGTAAAAGAACATAATCTCTTCAGCTTGTGTTTCAGGCTTCTAACCAAAAACACATAGCCTACAAAGAAACATTTACTTCCAGACGAGGGAAAGCGCTAAAACACTGATTCATTCCCAGGTTGTATGACTCATTCCTGCACCACTCCATGCCCTTTAAAGCTCTATAAGCCACAGAGGAACACAAACATCAGTCAGTGCTTTTTCTGAGAATCATTACATAATTGTAATTGTCCATTTTCCGGGTATTTTGTGCGTTTAATGGCAGCTCTGGTTTGTGGTCACCTAGAAACTACTCAGACAAACAGTCCACCCGCCTGTTGTGATAACTCTACGACCTTTTTAACTCTGGGCCACGAAGAGAGCGATAACTCTTCCTCAGGTAAACAATCATATATTTTTCAATGTGGAAATGTTTGAACAGGCTAGACTGAACTCCCCTTGAACCTCTAAGGTTATTTATATTTAATGCCAGTTTCTCCTGGTTTTTCTACAGTCCACAAACAAGACGCTGGCTCAGAGATGTCGAGGAGATGTGATACGTACACTCGCAGGATTCAAAGGAAACCCCAGAGGAAGACAAGGTGAAGGACAGACCTGCCTCAACACAACAAGAGCAACAAAAAACTGCTGTTCTTTGAAAGAAGCAAGCGCTGTCAAAACAGAGAGCGGTCAAACAGCTGCTTTGTCAACAGCCATTGTAGAGCGGAGCGTCTTTCTGTCCAAACATCAGTCGGAGCAGAGGGGGTAAACTTTGTTTCTTCACTCCGGTCCTCACACTTCACTATCAGACAGCTGTTTATATCGAGAGTGTCAACACTGGAGAGAACACCTTGAGCTTTCTTTATTTTGTTTTGTTTGACTGAAGAGGGAGATTCACAGCAGTGCATGATGGGCCTTGGTGAGAAAGTACAAACACACAGTGGAGATCTGTGCATGTGGTGGTACGCAGTCTGAACAGATTTAGTTTGAAATGTTTCTCAAGGTTATTTAGCTTTTGTCAAAGCAGCTAATTAACATTTGTGTGTGTGTTTGTGATACCTATAGTGGCTGACTCCCAAACAATTACCTGTCTGCAGTTCCCTGAATGTTAACTTTTAACATTTCGTTTTTTTTCATTCTGCAAAGTTATATATTGGCTGCTCTTTTAGCTGTTTTCAGTGGAAAAAGCCACTTTTAAACAACCTGCACAACAGTTAGTCAATAGCCGGTGGACATAATGTGGCGTTTAGCACCTAAAGTGGAGACCAAAACCCAGCCAGAAGAGAGGGGTGGAAACCACTCTGAACTGATTTGATTTAAGAGATTCTGGGAAAAAAACATGAATAGCAAAACGGTGCAGGTACATAACTAGTTAATTTTAAATGTCAATACCAGGAAATGATGTAAGTAATGTCATTTCTGTGACTACTTATTAAGCTTTGCAAAATAAAATGTTCTGGTTTTTCTTGCAATTAAAACACATCAATCTGAGAAGCTCCTATCTCCAGTTTCCTTCTTAAAAAGTCTAGAATTTATACAATTATTCAGATTTAAGAGACACAACGATGACAATGTTTAGAGCACAAAAGTATCCATCTCCATTCATCACCTTTTTTGTTAGAATGCTCTACCGTAGTTAAAAACGTACCTACGCTAATGCAGTGGCGAACCGTGTCTATCACAACTGGACCGTGACACACCCCCCGCCGCCGCCAAAATGACGTCCGCTGGCGCATCATAAACACGTCGGATAGTGAAAGTGCAGTGGGATTCTCTAAAGTACCGTAGTCTCTTCTCCTAAATCCTTTTGAATTCTCCTATGCACTATCCCTTAACCCCGTGACGTTTCACTCAGAGGTCAAGGAATAGACGATAGGGTTAGAACTTAGGAGCTGATTTTTTAACTATCCGACCGCAACCAAGGATGTAGAATACCTTGGTTGAAGGATATTCTACCCAGAGATTCAGAACAAGATCTGATTGGTTGCTTTCTTTTCTAACACAAAACCACTGAAATGCGCAGTGCATGGTCTGAGAAGGACAAACAAATCAACGTAACACTGTAATATTACAGATCAACAACACGGATACGATTTTCATTTATTCATTGTATATACATTTTATTACATTTTATTTATATAATTAAATCGATTTTTTGTTTGTTTTATCTGAGTGTTCCAGGGTATTCTCTGAATACCTTGAAGGCCCTGACGGTTCGCCACTGCGCTAATATCCCGGAAGGTGGTCTTTAGGTCACCAAGGTATCAGGAACACCTATGTTTTGTAAAGACTTGCAATTCAATTTCCCTGTGTTTTTTAATTTGAAGTTAATCTACAACATCAGTTCCCCGCTGAGGAGCAGGCGAGTCTCAGCATGAGTTCACTGCTGCAGTTCACTGCTGATAATTATTTGTACTTTATAGAAACTATTCTCCAAGTTGTCAACTGGAGAAAGATGAACATATTACAATAAATATGAGTATGGTGAAAGGAAAAGGAAAGGAGCAGAAAGTCCTCAAACTCAAATCTAACCAAGGAGGAAAAAGCCCCTGCCGGTAAAACAAATTGTTTTTGTCGAACCATATTTCATTTCTGTGTGAGTGCAGAGTTCAGGCTGCTTTGAGCTGGTTCGCTGTGAGAGCCGAGCAGATGGGAAGCAAGAAAACCTGTGATCCTGTTCAAGTGTTTCTTCCTTTCTGTGGAAGAAGCCGGTCCTCAGACAGCAGCGAGGATCAGACAGAGTCCGTCAACAGGACTCGAACAGCTGGATGTTCTGCAGAAAAATATACTCTGAGTTGAAGGTCTTTGAGAAAAAAGGTGAAAAGTCACCTCTGCAGAGAAATGTGAAGAGTTTGAGAGCTGCAGCAGGTGAAGAACTCAAACATCTGTCGGCTGTCTGTCTGCTGGTCCAACTCACATGTACCTCCACAGTCTGTTAAAACACTGCTTCCTCTTCACCAAACTTTGCATTTCTATCGTCTACATCACAATCGTTAATTAGCAACAAGCAATACATGACACAGTCAATCCTCACAGTCAATACAGAGCTAGATCCCAGATCAAATGCACGCTAAAGGCTCTTTGAGCAGGTTTTCTCTCAGTGATTGTATTATGTTACATTTGTGTTGTTTGCTTCTCATGTATTGTGTCTTGATATTTGTTTGTTGATGTTACACATGGAGCTGCTGTGATGCAAGTCACATTTCAGACTTGATCTGACCAATAAAGTATTATCGTATCATATCCTACAGGCTGTCACAGTCTGCTTTCTCACTCACCTATTTTCCGCATTAACATTCTTTAGTCACCTGGTAGCCACACATTGTCTCTCTCTCACTCTGTTACACCCATCAGCTCCATTTAGTATTTAGGCCCACTTCACTTTCACCTCAGTGCCAGATCGTACTTTGCAGCATGCCAGTCTTTCCCGCATTATCTTCCAGATTGCTCTCCCGGTTTCGACCCTGCTTGTCCCTGACCATCCTGCCTCGCCTGTTTCCTGACCCTGCCTGTACCCGGACTATTCTGCCTCGCCTGCTCCCTGACCTGCTCTGTACCTGCGACTCCCGTCTTGCTTTCTCCTGGAACCCTTGTCTGTCCTCGATCAGCCCTTTGCCTACTATCTGCCGTTGTGTCTCCTACCAGCCTATTGCCTACAATAAAGCTGGTTACCGACTATCCCTGGTTTCCCGTGTGTTGCACTTTGGTTCTCATTTCGTTTGTGACACAGGAACTGCTCACAACACAGGACAACTTTTAAAACCCATGAAATTAAGATATCAAAGAGACAATTAAGACAAGATAAATAATCCAACAATGGCATTAGTAGTAGAGTTCAGAATAAACATTAACATCAATCCAATGTGGTGTGAATTGTCAGAGTGGTCGAGTGATGACGGTTTTTTTGGATGACGACTTTGTTCCCTCCACAAAATGTATGACACTTACAGGTTTTGATCAGCAGGATAATGTCCACATATTAACACCACTTTAGCGAACATTAGACTATAATGGAACTACAGCACGGTCACATGACTTTACGTCACCACCGCTAAGCTAAAGGCGGCTAATTCACGAGTGGGGTATTTACTGACATATTTTATCCCGCAGAAATAACATCTATTCAGCTTGTCCACGGACCTTATATCAGTAATTTAACCAAAAATGTGTTAAAAAAAATATTGATTTCCAGATGAGGGGACAGGAAGTGATTACAGGCTGACTCATTTCCAGGTTTTATGACTCAATCCTGCACCACTGCATAGATATCTTTCAAGTGACCATTCAGGTAATTCCCATTTCTCTCTTCCTGTCCTGGCCGTTAATTACCCATAAATGTAGCGATCTGGACTGATCTTTAACATATTGTATTTTGTAGTTTTAAAACACTCTGAAACATTTAATGACAAGCATTGAATACATTTGCAGGGAAATGCATTATTCATGTATGTATTTATTGTTTCGAACGCACAAATGGTTCAAAAAGGTTTCCAAGGCCTCATTTCACGCTGCTTTCTCTGTAAAGTGAAATGAATAACCGTGCTTCACTGAAATTCAAATGTTGAACTCTCAGGGTAAAATCTGCTCCTTGGATTTGTGTTTGTCCTTTCCTGAGCCGCCTGGCAGGATTAGATTGCTTTTATTTAAACCATAAAATTCATGTTTTTCACTTTCACTTCAATCTGCGAGCTCACATTACTTCAGCAGACATCCAGAGATGTGTTTGTGTCAGGCGGACACTTTGGGGAAAAGGCCGTTGAGATGCTGAAAGAATTGGCGGCCTTGAGCCAGTGGCAACAACAGCGTCTGATTGGTTGACAGCTCTGCGCTTATCCATGCTCATGAGGGGAGGAAAACATCCCCTCCTCACCCCCCTCACCCCCCCCCCCCCCCCCCCGCTGCACTGTGACAGGCTTAACGGTGATATGAGGGGATGTGTTATCTGCTGACTTCCAAATTCATAAATCTTTGAGATCAGACGAAATTGAAGCGGCTTGAAAAGCTCGGAGGGGAGATTGACACGTCTGAGTGTCTCCGCGCTGCAAACTGCATGCTAATGCCCCATAATGCATATGTTTGTATGTGCTCAGTGTGTGTGTGTGGGAAGGTCTTCGTAACTTGCATGCATTGTGTTTCATACCAACAAACGTATGCATGCATATGTATGAGGGCCTAATCTCCACTTGTACACATGCAGACAGAAAAATCTCAATTTGCACTCCTCCGCTGACTGAGTGCTAAAATGTTTTTTTTCTTTAGTTCAGCAAATACATTGCAATAAAAACATGTTGATGGATGTGGATGCTTTTTGACCCCTTTTTAACCAAAGCAGAGGGATTTCTGCACCAACAGAAATACTTCTCCTGTCCTTGGTGCGTCAGTGAAGAAATATGTGAGAACTAAAGGAATACTGATGAAACCGACTTGAAACTGACTTCCTGCTACGCTCACATAAAGCTCAGCGACATGACAGGATGGAGCCTTTAGATTTGTTTTTAAAGCCGGGTATCATTGCAGATGTGTTGCTGTCGGTGCCAGGATGATGCTTGAGATTTGTTACCGATAGTTTTCGATACTCAAACAAGTGTGTTCTTACTAGCAATGTATTCAATGAAGTTGATAGTTAACTAATAGTGATCCCTATTGATGTCAGTTAATCCCACACATACAATTGTACCATCAATTAGGCCATCCTGGTCCAATAGAAGATCAGAATTGATTGACATGATACAGTACTATACAAATGAATGTAATAACAAAACGAAATGTTTAATTAATAATTGAATAATCTGTAGTATCATTGTCTGATAACATTAAACAACAAAGCTTTAGCTAATTACAGGTCCGAAAAGGGGTCGGAAGAAGTTTACACTTATTTAATCCGACCCCTTCTCCATTTTCTTTTTTTTTTTTACATCTTAATATATGTTAACATACAATATAAATGTATACTTATAATCTTGAATAATTGATATAATCATTCATATAATATATACAGGCAAGTTAGGAGAATGGTCTCTATATATTTATATATATATATGTATATGTACATACACAAATTCATACCATAATAAAAGTAATAGTAAGCGTAAGCCTTTTTGCACTTCAGAAAATGCATAGATTTACCAATTATGGTTAAATATTGGGGTTAAAGCTTGTTTTTTTCAAGGGATTATTCCCCAAATCTACCTGATTCCCGGTGAAAATATCTTAAAGAATGCAGGATTTGTATAGCATATACTATAGTATGTAATGTAATATATTGAACCAAAGACTGTTTGGTTAACGCTGTCACACAACTGTCATAGCTAATTAAAACCATATTAATTTTTGACAAGAAATCCCAGGATTCCAGAGAAAACTTTATTATTTTTGCAAAAGTAATAACATATAAAGTACATGTCATTCTAGTAGGATTAATGAACGTGTCTACAGTGTGTGTGTGTGTGTGTGTGTGTGTGTGTGTGTGTGTGTCAGCCGCAGCATGTTGGAGATTGAGTCTGAGATGGAGTGTGAGCGCTCTGCCTGCAGATAAACACACACTCTCTCTCTAATTCATTTTCCTTCCTCTGATTTATCTTGTTTTCCTCCGTCTTGTCTGCTCATGCCCAGATACAATCCCCCAAATTGCATCACCCCCCCCCCCTGCCTTTGTTTCAGCCTACAGTGTAGTGCAACAAAACATAATAATGCATCTGGTATCTCTAGATTTGAGTTATAACACCATTTATACAGCCGACAACTCTTTTGATGTAATTACTTCATGTCTGTGCGAGGCGTCCAGAGATGATACGAACATCACGACCGCCGACAGACACCACTTTATAAAAAAAAACTTTCTATAGTTTTCCAACTCATTCCCCCACTGTCTGAAGAACAGTGACCCAATGTGTTTCTTTCTGGGTTTCTGTCCAATTAAAAGTCAAGCTATTGTTGAGTTGTTCATTAAAAGGCAGAGGTCTCCACAGAGGTGTGGGTTTTACAAATGATTTGACAAGCGTTACCATGGGATCAGACTCATCCGGTTATCTTCACAAATTACACTTTATCTTTGTACTAAATCACAAATATTAGGAGTTAAAACCTAGGAATACAAAAATTAAACTTGGATACCATACAATATCAGAATCATTTGTTTAAAGTGTATTTTAATTGCTCCCTTAACATGAGCAAAATACTTTTTTTTTGTTATAAAAAAAGAGCCAGTCCTCAGATATGTATTTTTTGGAAAATAACTCATTTTCTCCGTTTTTATCATGAAAAAAAACAGCGGTTTCATGTATTCAAAATGGCATTTAAAGGGTTAAAATCCTGAAGATTATTACATTTTTTGTATTTTCTATTAGGGCGGAAGTTGCTTTAAAGATTGAACACAAAAAAGTTGTGCAAAAAATCTTTTAATATAATGTTTTTATCAAATTATTTTGCAGTGGACATTTTTGTCTCGAATGACTAATTTGCATAGTCCAATCGAATGATACCGGAGGGTTAAACATATATTATCAGCAGTGTTGGGGTGACTAACCTTTGTTACATTTGGCCTTATCATGGACTCTTAGGTTAATCTTTTAAAGTGAGCAACTCAGTTACTGTAAGACTCCTGTAATCCAATAATTTGTATGGGATCGGGTGGGTTTTATAAAGCAATTTGAAGGAAAATTGGCAAAATAATCTGGCAACTCTGCAAGGTATAAACATGTACATATGTTAGAAATAGTGGACAGGTCAGGTTTCCTTCACATGGAGATATTTCTACTTCTAAAACATGTTGTTTTATTGGCCATTATTCTCCGGTTTAGTGGAGTACTTGATTCTGATCGGTCAATTCGGACATTACACAGGTTGTTAATACACGATGACAGACCGGGTGACACTAAAAATAGTGAAAAGTAGAGCTGTGTCGCATTCCCCCTAAAACATGGGATTTCACATGATAACTTGGTTTTGATTCACTTTTTTTTTTAATGCCTATATTGTTTTTGTACTTAGAATTGGTACAAATCCCAGGGAAATGTAAAATATCCTCCTAAAGGTTTTGTTATGAGCATATAAGTGCAACAAGTCAAAGTGGTATGACAAGCAGAGGCTAGTTTTTGTCTGTAAAGTTGGTTCCACATGATAAAAAAAAGCTGCTGACTTGATATTTCTACCGGTACTTTATCAGCATGGTCTTTGGGCTGCGTTCAAAAGAGCAGAGATGGCAAAAGTACACTCATCCTTTCCTCAAGTAGAAGCACAGATACTTGTGTTCAAAAATACTCCTGTAAAAGTAGAAGTACTGACTAAACTTCTTAACTCAAGTGAAAGTAAAGAGGGCTTTGAAATGTACTTTGGGTTCAACATGTAAGAAGTAGAAAGTACAGGTATTTGTGTTCAACATGTAAGAAGTAGAAAGTACAGGTATTTGTGTTCAACATGTAAGAAGTAGAAAGTACAGGTATTTGGGTTAGAAATGTAAGAAGTAGAAAGTACAGGTATTTGTGTTCAACATGTAAGAAGTCAAAGTTAAAACTCGTCAGAAAATAAGTAGTGGAGTAAAGTACTGATGCCAGAAAAATGTGCTTAAGTACAGAAACGAAGTATTTGTACACGCTACTTCCCACCTCTTCTAAAGAGACAGGAAATGGTAGAGTTAAGACAAAGCCTTCTCCTGCAGGTTGGTTTGTTTCTCAGCTTCAGCCTCCCCTCGTTCCTCTGCCATATAATCAGCCTTCAGGTGCCGCTCAGTTCATCCCGATCAAACCTCTCATTAAACTAAACAACTCGTGTTCTACATGAGAGGAAGGAGAGGGTACTTTTCTCCAGCAATCTTTTCTAAACCGTGTGTTGTGGAGAGCGCCGCTTGATTGACACGTCCAAATGAATGAACAGTCTATTGAGAGGTGCGGGGTATATCTTTTTCACATCATTACTGGGAACATCAGTAATTTCCATCATGAATACTGCAGCGTCCCCTGACAGGCTCTCATCGCGCGCTGACATCCATCGGGGGAAATGATGGTATTAGACGGGAGGCAGACTCTCGGGGTGAGGCTCTGTGATGAGAGGGGGGAGGAAGGGAGGGAGCTAATTACCCTTTTATTACCAGGGACCAAACCCCCGTCCCGTGAGGCCTCGCCTGGCCCGGTTTGAGACGAGGAGGATCCAATATGCCACATTACGTCTCCTCTGCAGTGCCGTCGCATTACATCTGCGAGATTCTATCACAGTTGTTTTTAAAATGCACACATTTCATTTAGCACCTCCCCACTCACCTACATCACTCCTCTAAACAGGTAGGCAGCTGTGACAGTGAGATGGATTGATTGTATATTTTCATCTCATGCTCCCAGCCCACAGAGGCGTGTACGAATCCAAATATACACTCATAACAAAACCTGTGGGTGGAAAGTTTATTGAGAAAAATATCCGTGCACAGCTGAATCTTTCCTGGGAAGCAGCTGACATTTTAAAACCTGACCCTGTAAATATATAAAGGAGGAATACTTTCTTTAACTTTAATCCTACCAGCTGGGGTCCCTGCCAACCCCAGGGCTTTGAATGTTTCGTATATCACAGGTGCATTATGCTAGAATTCCAACTTTACAAAGCTTTTGTGAATAGATTTGTTTCTATGACATAAAATATGTCAGTAAATAGTAAATACCCTGGTGGCTGTAAGAATGGCGGTTGCTAACAAGTGTCTACATTACATTACATGTCACTTGTTAGACGCTTTTATCCAAAGCGACTTACATACTCAATACTGTGGGCAATCCCCACAGGAGCAATTTGGGGTGAAGTGTCTCAGGGACACAACGATATGCTGACTGCAGTGGGGTTTGAACCTGTGACCCCCGATCTGAACACCAACGCACAACCCACTGCACCACACGCCTCCCATTGCAACATTAATCTTACTTGAGTATTTTTAAACACAAGTATCTGTACTTCTACTTGAGTAAAGGATGAGTGTACTTTTGCCATCTCTGCTCTTTTGAATGCAGCCCAAAGACCATGCTGATAAAGTACGGAAATATCCACATAACGTCATCGCTACTGACACCTTACTCACTTCGTGCAACTTGAAGTCATGTGACTGTGCTGTAGTTCTTTTATAGCCCAACGTTTTCTTTGTACTTAAGAAATCATAAAGTGGTGTTAATATAACGAGATTGAACAAAACATATAAGATTCATAAACATTTGTTTGACACTGAGATTATATTCTGCAATATTCCAAAATCCAATGGTGAAATCCTTATTCAGTGTCTGAATTGACTTTACATTTTATAGGTATCTATCCTGCCCTTAGGCATAGGATATTACACATGTTGTATCAGAATAAAAACATTGTTTTACTGCTATGACATTTGGTAAAGAAACCCTAAATATGTATACTTGTAATAATGCATAAGCACATACAACTTGGAATAATATTGGGAAGACTTTTGCGAATAGATTTGTTTCTATGACATCAAATATGTCAGTAAATAGTAAATACCCAAGTGTCTACATGAGACTAAACGTCTCCTGACACCTTACTCACTTCGTGCAACTTGAAGTCATGTGACCGTGCTGTAGTTCCTTTATAGCCAAACAAACTGTCATGTAATAATGCACATCCACATACAACTTGGAATAATATTGGGAAGTATCATAAACGTTTGTTTGCTATCGAGCTTTTTTGGCAATATTCAGAAAATCCAACGGAAAAACCCCATTGACTTTTTCTTTGTTTCAAATTCTGAGTCGGCTTACACAAATACATTATCACTCTTCCACTCTCTTACAGTAGAATTGAAGTTTTCCTGTATTTGTCCATAGTGACATGAGAGCTGGATCACACTACAATAAATACAATTACAATCCAACACACTGATGCTCATTGATTCGTTTCTTTTTTTTACCAGACAAGATATTGAACTGGTACATAAACGTCATATAGTAAATGTACCTCGACCAACACAGAGGGACTTATAGATTCGGATCAACATACTGAACACATTCGCTGTCGAATTTATATTTCGACCACACAGGATGTCTCCCCTCTGTTCAGGGAGCGTTGCTGCTGGCTGGGGTCTTACCGAGAGAATACTATGAGACGGACACAAAGCTTCTGCATTTGGAGAATCTGCAGGACTGAAACTCCTCTGGTGAGGAAAGCTGCAGTCAGTCAGAGACACGCAGGTGAACTGCAGAAAGCAGAGCAAGGTGGATCCAAACACAGGATATTAGGCGAGAAAATACCTTTTTATTTTAAGTAATCCAGGCACAGAAAGGCAAACAGAACCAAACAAAACCTCCCGTTACAAGACAAACGACAAGACAAGGATCCAACCAAGACCGGACAGAAAGCCAGGACTTAAATAGAAGCTGAACTAATGAAGGGATGAAGTGCAGGTGTACAAAAAGACAAATGGCGACAGGGATAGGACAATTTAAAAGGCAGGAAAACACAGGAAGTAAAACCAGACATGATACAGATTGAGAAAACTTCAAAATATAACTGAAAAACTGGAATAACGACAGCACCTGCGATAGTTTTCAATTTTAATTTCTGCATCTAAATGTAATTAATATGCACATCAACACAACGAAATAGGATCAGAAAGCCTCTCTTCGGACCTGCAACCAGTAACACCATTAATACATTGTAAAAAAGTATATATTGCAAGATGTTATTTCACAATCAAGCCCGTGCGTGCGTGCGTGCGTGTGCGTGCGTGTGCGTGCGTGCATGCGTGCGTGCGTGCGTGTGCGTGCGTGCGTGCGTGCGTGCGTGCGTGTGTGTGTGTGTGTGTGTGTGTGTGTGTACTCACTGCACTGGTGTCCCTGCAGTGTGATGTCCTTGATGGCGAGGACTCCTCTCTGTCCGGTGCTGACCGCCTCGAACACCACCTGACCAAAAGCAAGAAGAATGTTATTAATTTATTATATTATAATTATATCACAGGTACAACACATATAAGTGACACAACCATACAATCAGAGACACACAGTTATACCTTTTTACCACTTATTTCCCCCGTCGGCTGCAAGTTGCCCATCATTACACTTCACTAATACAACCTGTGCACTCCTCACTACACCATGGCATTATTCATATACACTTCAATCATTATTCCTTATGTATCTTACTCTAATTTAATACTGGATATAATGTAATATACGATTTTTTAATATATATATTTTTCGTTTAACTTCTCCACAAAAAAAAAAATATATCTAACAAATAACAATATTGCCTCTCCTAGTTTCCAGTAGCATTTTTTATTTGAAAATCCACCTTCTCCATCTGTGCTTCATAGCTTCTGTACTTTAATGTTTCCACTGGTTTGGTAAAAGAACATCTACCTATTGGCGACACTATAAATACAAACGTTTGTTTACCATATTGTAGACCTGTATAAGTCACTAATATAAAATCAATGAATATACATAAGACACTGATGAGCTACAGCTCGGATTATTAGAAATAGATCGAGTGCATTTTGAGTTAGTTTGCTTTATAATGGAGACCTGATGTTTGTTAAAGTGCTGCTAACAACAGCCAACAAGCATATATTTATATTCAGAAAACACCTTTCACAGACGCTAAGTGCTTCAGTCAGAGAATTCATATCAAATAGAATCAACTGACCTCGACCTCTCTGTATTATTAGAGCCTATCATCAAAGACAACGTTTGAAAAATCCTGACAACCAGTTTGAAACAAACACTGCACTCAGAAGTGTGTTATTGCCTTAAAGGGAATCATAGAAATGATAATAGCCCATATTGTTTGTGTTTTATAGATGTCTTAAAGGGTTTTGTTTGCATACGTCGTGAATAATTTAAGACTTCGCATCTTATATAAGAGTATAAGATAATAAGAGTTCTTGTTTTGTCTTGCGATGCAGGTTAAATTAGTATTTATATCTTCCCATGTCTTTTTTTCTCCTCTATGTTAAATTAAAAGCTGGAGATGCTAGCATCTTCGTGTTTAAAGATAGTTCATAAACAGCATATGTTTAGCTTTTAAACATCATACATTATAAAACATTAGATCGCCCAACAGAGCAGAAATGCACTGTTGTTTTTGTTTGTTTATATGCTAACCCTCTCATTGTCTTTCTGATAATATTAGATAGGATATCATATTATTAAAGGTTGCATGTCATGGCCATTTCTACTGATCATAATTCCATAGTTGAGGTCTACTAGAATAGATTTATTAAAGTGCTATGCTTAAAGTGCTATATAAATAAAGTTGGATTGGATTGGATTGGATTTAGATTGTGCAATGTTCCAAACTCACATTGGTTTCTCATACAGCATCTCTGTATACAGATGAAGCACTTAATTTCGGACTCCAGCTTACCTGTTCCTGCCTACGCCCAGTTTCGAGGAAGGTCAAGCCCTCCCACTATTTTCCAAGAGGGCGTTGCCAGATTTTCAATTTCAGGTTTTCAATGATCCATTGCAGCTGGCTTCATTATAATTACATTTATTTATAACGGGGGCGGTCTCAAGTCAAGCTGGAGCCTTTCCCTTGAGCGAGGGCAGACCACTTACCAATCACTGCCCTTGCGTTTCAAACTGTCCGAAATTAAGTGCTTCATCTGTAGTATGTGTGTTCACTCTCTGTCCTACACGGCTTGTTGGAGCTCCTTTTCTGTGTTAGAGTTTTACTCGCGACAGGGTGTACTTTGAGGGTTTTTGACTCTGCAGACCATTTACATGCATTAAAAGCTACATAACACACAAGGGGACGGGTAATTAGTAAAGCATGACATGGGACCTTTAAGCAAAGTAAAACTTAATAATATGATGCCGGTCTAACACTGTCCTCACGAGTTTTGCAATATGAAATAAAGACGTTAAAAGATGTGTCCAGCAATTGCACGCTGACAGAATTCAATATGTTTTTTTGCGGTATTTAGTCATTTTTTGAGGTGTTGGAAAAAGAGGTAACTTTAATCTGTTGGTAGTGTTTATTCATGTATCGTTTAGTCAATGGACAACCAAAGTAAAAAGGCTCATTCTCTGGAAACCATGAATTTCCTTACCATTCCTTCTAAGAATTGTAAGATATTGTAAGTAATAGCCTATATTGATACTGATATTGATACGTGTTGAGCTTGCAGACTGATGCTCGGTCTAAATATGAGTAGCCTACTCCTATTTGATAAGTACCCATGTAGTGGTGTTGTAAACAGTGTTGGGCAAGTTACTTCCAAAATGTAATATATTACATATTACTTATTACTCTCTTTTGAAAGTAATAAGTTACATACAAAATTACTGTCTCTGAAATGTAATGAGTTACACTACTTTTTAGTTAACAATAACCGCAAAAGAATGGCTAGGTATTTTAAATGCTAAAATGTAGTAGTAGTGCAGCTCATTATACATCCAATGAAGGGCAATGTGGTATAACATAACAACTGTAGGCCCTTAAGGCTACTAACAACTTGTATTACACGGCTTAGTTGAATACTCGATTCTGATTGTACATTCTTAACATGTGACACGTTGTTAATACAGTAGTACAGACCACTGTCAAGGACTATAATTAAGGTTGCTAAGGAGGATCAAGAAAGAGAAAGGAAAAGAGGTTAAAAGACGGAGCGCTGGACGTCAGATAAATCACCAGAAGAAGGCAGAGAGGAAGTAAACACTAACAGGACACGGAATGGGCTCTGTAGTGTGTTTAGTATATGGCCATGTACAGGCCCGGTTCCAGAACAAAATGACTCAGGGAGCATCTGAGATTACAGGGGGTGCAGCAGTAGTAGGTTTACATGAGCAATAGTGGCCGGCAACAGCAATGAAAAATAGCATTGATGGTCCCCAATGAACAGATTATGGCATTTGTTATGTTTTGAAACCAAGCAAGTGAGAACATTTCAAGTAAGTTAAAAGTGCAATCCTGAAATATTTCATTTAGTCCAAAGTGGACTATGGCAAGGAAAAGCACAAAAGCTTCAAAACTGTACTGATACAACAAATGAGAACATATTGTAAATTAAGGCAAATATGATTTGAACCAGCTCATGGTTTGAAATGGCAAACATTGAAAAGCAAGTATTATTAAAACCATGTACTAAATCATCACTGGTCCCATCATATACTCTGGGAAGAGAATATCTACTGCTTGAAAACTGGTATCACATCATCATGTGAGGTTGACTTTGTGACCTGGAGAACATTTCAGCTGCAACATTAGCTTGTTGATAAGCTTGGGATATGAGATCTTTTTGTAGCCATTCGTGGTGAAGGCATCTGTGCTATTGTATGCATTATTTTTGACCCAACATTTCTACAGGCATGGCAGAATATGGCACTATTTTCACACGAATATTCCATTGTCTATTTTTATACCACGAGCTGCAAAATGACCGCCTAACCCCACTGTACAGGGGGGTACTTGTTTAGATATACCTCCTGGGCAGGCTCTGTTTTGCCGTGGTATCCTGGCACCTGCGGGCCGCAGAGGGGAGGCGTAGTTTCGGGCGACGAAGACTGCTGCTCCGGGGGCGAGGACGGCGAGTCAGAAGGGAGTAAGCTAGTGTCCACGACGGAGGGTAACGTGATGTCCCCATCCGACCTGTTGCTATTGTCTGCAGTAGATGCAGTGTTGCTGGCGTTTAGTGATGGTTGCTTTAACCATTTTCGTATACATGATTATCCACAGATGTGTGTGTGTCACTGCTGTGGAAGCACTTTTGAAATGATGCACGTGCAGCGGAGCAGGTCACGCGCACCTGACACAATTTGTTGTATTTTTCGCTCCGTTCTCTTTTTTGAATAGAGGAGGGTGCATAACATTCAACTGCCCCGAAGATCCCGACGCGAAGCTTGAAGGGTAAACACAGGTTTACTAATCTACCCGGACAATGTCTGGTGTCGGAATGTCTCGCTATGTTAGTACATTCTTAAAAAACAAAACACCATTTAATTTCGGGTTAAAATGTGTTGTAACTTCGTTACTGAGCATTGTAACGGGTAATATATTACCCACATTTCATTAGTAATGCGTTACATTACTTCGTTACAGCAAAAAGTAATATATTACTGTAACTCTGTTACTTTTGTAATGCGTTACACCCAACACTGGTTGTAAATACGTCACCATGAATTGTATTGGTTTAGCTAAGCAGTGGTAATGATTTAAGACAGTGAACATTAACGTGACTAGCTAGCTAGCAAACTAGCATGAAAATATTCACTTCCTGTGAGGACCTTGTGTGATTTGAGACAATAATACATAGTACAAATTCACACACTGCACCAGTGTTCAATGAATAACATGGCAGTGTTGTGAGGGAAGTATTCAAAATGAGAACCAACATAAGACTATTGTTGCTAAATCTGCTAACATAGCTAAACAAGGCTAACTGGCTATAGCTAACAGTCACTCTCTGTGAAGGCCAAGTGGGATTTGAGACAATAGTCAGCCCGATCTCACCAGAATGCGTACAAATGACACGACTTTGCAAAGGCGTGCAATAGATACGCAGAAGTCCGATTTTGCGTGCATATGATACGCCCACGTTACATTTGTTATGAACGCATGTCAAATACGTTTTTTTTCTACAATTTTCTCGCACGTTACGTTTGTTGTGAACGTATCTTAAATGTGTTTATTTTCTACATATCTTTGCCATTTATTTAACCCAAACCCTAACCCTAACCCTAACCCTAACCCTAACCCTAACCCAATAAGCTGCTGTGTCGTTTATTGCACCGCAAATATTAAAACTGTCATTGGAACGGCGATCAAGCCTGAAGCCACAGAGCTCTTTGTTTTAATGTTTGAGGTGCAATATCAGCGTATCATATGCACGCAAAAACGGACTTCTGCGTATCTATTGCACGACATTGCAAAGTTGTGTCATTTGTACGCAGACTGGTGAGATCAGGTTGCAATAGTACATGGTTAAATTGACAGACTAAAAGTTTTCAGTAAACAACATGGCAGTGCTTAAAGGGAAGCATCCAAATTGAGACAATGCTTTATCGCTATGTCGCTATAAGTGTTTATAAAAAGTGAGTAGAACATGTTCTGCCTTCAATGTGACCTCAATAAAGCTGGCTAGAATATTAAAGACTGTACATCAGACATCCACAGTCTTTGTCCGTTTATTATTTATTTTCCCCCCAAAAAACAATTGTTCCTGCAGACTTTGTGCACAGTGTTGACGCTGTAGTACACGTCCAGTCCTGATTCAACCCCCTCATTAACGCTGGAGAAACACCATCAATGGGGCTCTGCTGTCACTGTTCACATTATAAGTTCATAAACCCATCTCTAATTCATGGAGGGGGGATATCTCTGTGTGTACACTGTTCTGTGTTTGGGAAGAGTTTCAAAGGGAGCTGCTTTCAGTTTCAGATGGGTTAATGAGTCAGAGTCGGAGAGGCAGCCAGAGAAGAGCCTCGTGTTCACGGAGCCAGAAGAAGGCAATTTATTCTGTTACGTCTCATTTCTACTCAAACAAAACCTATTATCATCTACACTGTGCTTGGGTAGCTTTTTAGGAGGGTTGAACACACCTTTTCTCTCTTTGGTTCTTCTTAGTATTATTATTTTATTAGTAATAAAGTCAGATTCATCGTGCAGGATAGTTTGAGTCATATTAATGAAAGTTACACCCTGCAGGACTGTCGCTGTGTTTTTGTACCTAAACGTGCTGAAATGTCACTGTCAAAGTTTTTGTACATTTTAAATACGTCTTACGTACCAAGCAAGTCAAGTACCCCCGCTTCATTGGAATAAATTGGGTGCCACCTGGAAGTCTTTTAAGTCTTTTCGAGAGTTATACTGGATGTGTTTTAAAAAATAGAAGCCCTACATTTCTCAAAAACGAGGGGTGTAAAGTCTGATAAATGTCCTCGAGAGATTATACATGGTTGGAGCAATTCAAGAAGTTTGAAAATAAAATAATGTTGAGGTGGAATTATAAAATAACCTCTGTCAATCTAGAAGCTCCAGGATACTTAAGGTAAGATGTAAAGGCTTAGTTGTCACATGCACAATGTCTACAGCTTAAGACATGATTAAACAAAACTAGTACAAGAAGAAATTATGTACTGTATGTAAAATCTAAATAACTGCATCGGACATATCAAACCCTAGTCCCACACACACAGTGTAGTTGCATTGTGGGTAATGATGGCGCCGGATTTGCCAAGGAACAAGAATGATAAGAATAAATATGAAATCTCTGCATCTTCTCTACGCTAAATCTAGTCGGTTTAATACTCCAGGATACTTTAGCTGCTCCTGTTGTTTAACACATCTCCTAGTCCCATATGCAACTCATAAATCCAGTTGCATTGTGGGTAATAATGGTGCAGGATTTGGCATTGAAGGAGAATTAAAAAAAAATGATTTTTGACCTTTTGATCGTTACTCCTTGGTTTATTAACTCATGTATTAATGAATTGTTCTCTAACTTAAATATAGTGGGTTAGGTTACGTTAGCTGCTACTAGCATAACAAGCCGTTGTTCCGGATACAACTGTCATGAATCAAGTTGCATTGTGGGTAATATTAGTGCAGGATGTGGCAAAGAAGAAGAATATATACTACCATTGAAGGGAAACACAACTGTGATCAAAATATATAGCACTGTCCTCCAATAATGAAAAGTTTTGTCTTCGGATTCATCTCTAATCTTCCTGTTCCGACACAACAAATGAACACAAATCACTGCCACATTAACGAAGTAAAGTGGATTAAATACAGATGAATTGACTGATTCCTTAAATGAGTTGAAAGTGAACTCGGCCAAATTTGAGCCCTCTCCACTGAGGACACAGAGTGAGATATATCGATCCTCGCATCTGACACCGGGCAGGACAGCTAACAATGGCATTTCCCCAAAATGTCAGAGTTCTCCTTTAATTAGGAATGTGTAGAGACCAGGAGCGTGTGGTGCATCGATACTAATTATGATGTACAGTTGGACACTTTGGCCCAAACACGGCAGCCCTGAGCTCTCGCCTGATGTGAAATTGAGCCCCTTTGGCTGCCATCTGCTTCAGAAAATACCTGATCCTCATAAACAAACAGAGTCCACCATCTCCTCGGCTTCAGGCTCCGTATTCACACACCAATCAATGAGGGGATCCCGCACTCTGATATATAGGCCTGGAAAATTGGCTTTCTTCTCCTTGAGAAGATTCTGGTGATTACCTATATAGTGCTGTTGATTGGAGATTGATCGCAGGTTGGAATTAAACAGCAGTGGGTCCCCTTTTCTGTGATTTGGGCAAGGCTCGATGCACTGATAGAGGATGATAGAAAGAAGAGGAGGAGGAAGAGGAGGAGGAGAGCACACTCCAAAAAATCTCCATTTTGTGAAGTCCTCGATATCTTATATTCTTTTAGCGAGGGAACGAATCAAGCTTTTCTCTGAGATTATTTCACAAATCAACCCGTTTTCCTGGTCATTAATCTTCAAAGTTACTCACTTGTTACGCAGTTTGAAGGCAGATTGATTTAAAAAGAACGTCTGTTTCCTCATATTGATGATTTCACTGTCAAATCAATGCAGGGTTGATGTGGAGACAAAACGCATTGCTGCTTGCAAAGCTAGCAGTGTACATTGAGATGTACATTGCAGCATGTTGTGCAAGATGTTTAGTTGTGATGTTGAATAAATGTGAGGTGCTAAACCACCCTGCTTTTTACAAAAATCATTTTAGTAATGCAAATGTGTTTTGTATGCCAGTGTAAAAGCCAAGCAACCGGTGATTTCTGCTGTTTAACCACCAGTGTGCTTTCCCAATTAACATCTAATGATACATCAGGAACAAAGTAGTCTCAACCTATTAGTGAATTTAAGGGAAGAAAGGCCTTGAAAGTTTCTGAAAAATATGTTAATAGACATAATAGACTATGCTGTTGCACCATTGTTTGATGCACAGTCTGCTTCATGTGGATTATGAAGGCTAAACAGCAGCGAGTGAGAAAGCTAGCATTGATTAAAGACTTTATTTATGTTTGTGTCCTGTAAAGACTGCTCTCAAAACATATCTGTGTCTTCAAAGAGAATTATGCCTGGAAAGTTCTGAGAAGGTCTTTGAATTGGATATTTAGGAAGATGTACAACAAATGCTAATGCTAACGGGTGTTCCCGGTAATAAGCAAACATTTCATTCTTTGTTATTGTTGCCTGTGAGCTCCTGTAAAGACTGCTCCTTCTCATGAGAATTATGCCGGGAAAGATCTGGAAGAGTCTTTGAATTTGATATTCAGGAACATGTACATCAAATGCTAATGCTAAAGTCCTGTATTTTGATAAGAACAGTGTGCGAAATACCGGGGGGGGGGGGTCACCATCTCTCCTACTGCCTATTCACTGTTGTCCCTCTTCACTAGTATCCCCTATCCCCTTTTTCATATTTTTTTCCAACCCTATTCTAAGGGGAAGCATTGTGGTGCCTTTTCATTACAGTTTCTGGCTTTGTATTTCTTCACCTCTTACTCGTTTAACATTTAGGAGAGTGCATGTACGTAGCCACGTTGTGCCTCTCTTCCTCTGTTTCTGGCTTTTTCTTTTCATATCCTTGTTTCTCATATAAGAGAAGAAAAACTATTCTAAATTCACTTGTATACTTGAGGGGTCAGAATTGATAGATTGCGTGGGGAGGTTCAGGAGATCTTTCTTGAGGGTTATCAAGAATAACGTTGATCCAATTACCTTTTCCCTCTCTGTCTGTGTCTGTGTATTCTCTTGTTCCGATTAACCCAGCCAAATCTCTTTTTCTTGTTTTTTCTTATCTATATCTACGCCGGGTTCCGGAGTCAAGGCTGATCGTCTTGCAGTAGTCCTGTGCCCTTGATCCTCTATCCTGAGCTCTGGATTAAGTCGTGGACTTCGGGTTGTGGCTGAACCTGTCTCTGCGGTCCTGCCTGGGTCTTGTCATGCTGCTTCCCTGATGGCTTCCACAGGATTGTAGCTGACATCTTCGTGGATTCATCTTCTTATTACAGACACAGGCATTTCCTAACATTCGGTCTATAGGCTGTAAAATGTATTATCTCTTCGATTTACACACCGCATTTCTTGCACGTCTGTCCGTCCTGGGAGAGGGATCCCTCCTCTGTTGCTCTCCCTGAGGTTTCTCCCATTTTTTCCCCTTTAAAACTGTGGGTTTTGCGCGGAAGTTTTTCCTTGTACGATGTGAGGGTCTAAGGATAGAGGGTCTAAGGACAGAGGGTGTAGTTTTTCTCATATTGATATTCTGAACAATCTGTGCTGTTGTATTTGCTGTAAAGTGTCCCTACTGTAGGCTATTTTTATTATATGTACAGCACTTTGGCTCGATCAAAAATCGTTTATAAATGTGCTGTATATATAAAACTTGATTTGATTTGATTTGATTGCGCAACATACCGGTCGAAGATTTCTCAATATGCAGTAGGTCTATACAATACTTCATGGATGCAAGCCAAGACAATCAGTAGTCCATAGCAGCGTTTCTCAACCGGGGCGCCATCTGGCGTCTTCAGGGGCGCCGTGAAATAATTCTGACGTTCATATGAATGAATTAATACGCGACCGTTAAAGAGCCGCCTGTTTTCGATTCTATGCGAGGAAATGCTTTTGCCAAAATAGAAGATATTTGTGAATACATGTTTTGAATTATGAATACTGGACATAGTAAGCTTAAAAACATTTTAGTGGCCATTGCAAGTGACAAATAAATATTATAGTTTGAGACCCCCCTCAAATGTAGCTGTTGAGGCTTTCAGGAGGGCTCAGGTGTTAATCAGGGGGGTCGAGCTCCCCCGGACCCCCCTGTATTTCGCACACTGCTTAAGAGGAATAAACAGGTGTGCCTTGTAAGAAGAAAACGTATAGCGTGTTTCAGAGACTAAAATACTCTATTTTTGGCAGAGGCAAGTGGCAATGCACAGAGCAGATGAAACCAAACAGGAAGTGGAATGACAATCATCTCTTCAATTCCCAAAATAAACAACTTATCGTTTCACATCTCCCACAAATTGTTAAATCGTAAGACTTTTTCCTGGTATTCACTTCATCCGTACGCTTATTTCCTTACTGGTAGAAGCAGAAATGTTTAACAAAAGATTCACTTTTTGACAGTAGCACGACTTGTCCATCTCTTAGATTATAAAAAAACCCTGCTGTAGTAGTAGAAGAAGTTCCTGGACTCTATCTGTCTGTCAGTGATGAGCTGTGACTTTGGGACGTGGATGTGAGACGAGCGAGGTCACCGGCGCTCGGGGAAGAACATTTCCATTGTGCCCCCAGAAGCAATTGTATTCTGCCAGGAGTAAGAGAGAGTGAGAGAGTCATTTTGTAAGAAAAAAACAAAAACGTTTTGAAGTGCTCTTTGAAAGACGGCCGGCTCCCCCTTTCATCATCCCGCTGTATCTCAAGCAAAGAGAAGATCGCGCCATGTTAGCGGGAGGCTGACTGAGAGCTAAGTGCCCCGACTCTGACAGCTCCGCACAAATGCATATCAGCCCGAGCCTGGATGGGAACTACAGAGAGGTTTAACTCATAAAACATTTAGCGGCCTGCCTCAGATTGCACTTAGAAAGTATTTAGAGCAGTATACACAGCAAAAGATAATGAGGAGGGGAAATGTTGCCCCGTGTGAACTGGGAGTTATGGGTAAATTAACACTGAAACCCTTCAAGACATTTGGTGCTTCATTTAAAAATTCAAATATGATATCCTCTCGGCTGAGGGCGCTTTAATCTATATCTACGAAACACGAAATGTGAAGAAAGCTCGAGTTAAAGACGGTACGCTGCTGGCGAGAGCCGCTCAATATACAAGCAGAGGGATGGGCTGCCTTCAGAGGCTCATGTTTGGAGTTTTTACGCCCAGATAAACTCAATTTTACAACAGCGCTAACCTGATCTGAACCAGAAAATGGACCCATACGCCCGGAAAATCTCTCAGCAGGCTCTCACTGTCATTTCTCCCTGTCAGCCTCAGAGGAGCTCTACAATACAGGGAGAGCAACAGATCCCTGCACAGCGCTCAGAAGTGTTTCAGCTCCAGCAAACGGGATAGAAACACAACAATGATACGGTTTATTCATGCAGAATGAGGTGTATTGTCTCATGTAATCCCTTTAAGGTCTCCTATCATGCAAAATGCACTTTTTAATGTCCGTTATACATAAGTATGTATCCCCGGTGTGTCTCACAAAGTGTCAGAAAACAAAACCTTCTCTCTTTTCTTCCGTACCTACATCTCTAAAAACGGGGGAACAACGGAGCTGATCCAGATTTGCGTCCGATATGACGTAATATCTGAAATGTGGACCCACGGCCCAATCAGAAACGTTGCTATCAGAAACAATGCACAACATGTGTCTGTGTTTACATTAGCAAGCATCGCTAACACTTGTAGCTAATCTATCTCGTAGAGCAGTGGTTCTCAAATGGGGGTACGCAGACCCCTAGGGGTACGTTGGAGTACTGCAGGGGGTACGTGAGATGTATTTGATAATGAAAAAATATATATATACCAATCTTAGGAAAAGTAACGAGGTTTGAGCAGTGTGGGTTTTATATTAACAGAGTTACACATGTTTCAAAACCCGAAGTGTAATAACTGCAGAGCCTCCCTGTCAGAATGACAAAGATCCTCAGTGAAGCACACGCACATGTTTCTCACTACATTGTAAGTACAACTTATTAAAAAGATCAGTTCAATGCAACTAATGCCGTCTTAGTGTTATTGCATGATGTTAAAATGGGCTGGCCATGAATTTAGTGATGGACTGTAAACATGTGAAATGTAGCATTTAAGTGTTTCTCAGTTATTTTAATAAATCAGACACTGATGGTGCAGCGCTGTACTGTACCTATTTATATAGGCTTTTTTCCCCTAACAAATAGTTTGTGCTGATCAGGGGGTACTTGGCTGAATTTTTTTTTCAAAGGGGGTACATTATTGAAAAAAGTTTGAGAATCACTGTCGTAGAGTTCTGAGCAGGCATTAGTTCCACCATTAGCTTTTTTTCTTTAAGCTAATGACCCAAAATCAGTGTTTCTCTAACAGAGCTGGAATAGAGGGATATGAGGGATTTCTAAAATGCATGATCTGTTTGGTATTTTGAGCAAAACACACCATAGCCGTGTTTTTATATATTTGTATATATCTGAGAACCATAATATATGCCTATAAATAGCATGATAGGAGATCTGTAAAATAGTATTAGCCTATAGTCGTTTATTTGAAGCAATATTGTGTTTACTCTGAATGAAATAAGTTTATGGCACTATGTTTTGAATACACTCTTATGGAAACAATCTTGATCTTCACAGAGTGGCGCAGTGATGATGTATTTTTGTAAGCTGACACGTTAGCATCCCGTTAGCAAGTTAGCATCGCAAAGAGTCCCTTGGCAAAACACAATGGGATTTACACATTTGATTTGGATTGGTGGCCGACGCATTTTTACGATAATTAAAAAAATTTGAACAGCAATATAAAATCCACGTATCATCACAAATGTATGATTAACAAAGTGTTATTGCAACGGGCAGAAGTAAAAAGCTAACGTTAGACTAACTAGCCTACATGACGGTCACATGTCTATGCTTCACCATCGCTAAGCTAAAGGTGGCTAATGTTTGGCTTGATGACTTTTCTAAAGACACTTGTAAGCAAACATCGTTTTCATGACACATAGAAGCTTTGAACATTTACAAACGGAGTATTTACTGACGTATGTTATGTCGTATAAACAATTTGAAAATCTGTTCAGCTTGTGTTAACCACAGACCTTATTTTAGTTTTTAGGACTTATTCCAGCACAAGTCTATTGGGAATTAAATAAAGTGAACAGGTTTACACAATACTTCTCTGAGAAATAAGCCACTAACAATAAAAACATTCTTTCATACAATAGGCTCTTCATGAAGAAAAATGAACAACCAAAAGTATAAGCATTCATTTGTTGGTAACATAAATAGTTCACAGTAATTGAAATGGTCGTGCCAATGCTAATTTAATATTTATGCCTTGTAGTATAGTCACAATTTCGCATTAGAAGTACTCATTGGTATAACGGACACTCTTGTCATCTTGTGTTTCTGCTAGAATATTTGTACATGCTTTAATGTTCAAGTTTATTCATAGAGCACATTTCAGAAGCAAGGCAAGTCAAAGTGCTTTACATAACACATGAAAAGCATTCAGACAGAAAGAAACACACATGGACATTCAAATGGTCTTGGTAGATCTACTGAGCTTCTTAAATGTAGTTATGTAAATGGTTTCTGTCTTAATAGTGACAACACAATGAAGGTTTGATGTAAAACTTTGGAAGCAACAACAGCTCTCTTTTGTCCAGTCTGCAGTTTAGAATGTGAGGAGGCGAAACAGAAATGTGTATGTGATGAATAAAACATTGAAATCAAGGCTAAAAATAAAAATGAGGCCAAAAACAGGACTTAGATTTTTAGTTTTGTGTCCAGTTAGCTTCTCTGCAGTGTTGTGAATCAGAGATATGTTGGAGATTTCGACTTCTGACACAAACTAGCAGAGATGTAAAGTAACTAAGTACATTTACTCAAGTACTTTATTGAAGTTACTTGTAATTTACTTGAGTATTTCCGTTTTTTTGCGACTTTGTACTTTGACTCCACTACATGTATTTAATACCTTTAGTTACTTTACAGATGTGGATGAATGATGTGAAATATAATCAAGTGTTAAATCAGACTTTAGTTCCACCTGGAGTAAATCCACAAGCTACCCTGCAGTATACAAAGTCATTCAAACTAGCTGCACCTTTACCAGCTTTGAGAACACTTTCATGATCAATCATTATAAAACATATCATATATATTATTCTGAAATGGACCAATCTGCACAATGACTACTTTCACTGTCGCTACTTTCACTATATTTTGATGAGAATACTTTTATACTTTTACTTGAGGAACATTTTGAATGCAGTACTTTTACTGTAACA
>CALSBZ010046415.1:0-19208 GCA_943591055.1 Gobionotothen gibberifrons
AGACAGACAGACAGACAGACAGACAGACAGACAGACAGACAGACAGACAGACAGACAGACAAACAGACTTCAGAAAGACAGACAGACAGGGGACGAATAGACAGTGTACCAGAGAGAGAGAGAGAGATAAGCAGGGGGGTGGAGCTACGTATATGGAGGCGTGGCCATGTAGCTGTCACTCACTGGTGGTTGCCATGGCGAGCGGGCGGTCCCGAACAGCGGGACATCCAATGAGAGACGACGCTGCTTGTGTCACCATGGTGACGGGGCTGTGCCCAAGGAGGTTGTGATGGGTTGACAGGTGCGTGACAATCGGAGCTCTCTGCAAGCATGTACGCCAAAGGCAAGAGTAGCAACGTGCCGTCCGACAACCAAGCCAGAGAAAAGTAAGTTTTATTTATGGGGGAGGAAACCGCGGCAGTGGGGGAAGTTGCTGAGCGGCCGGGGGGAGACACACACCGAGCTGCGGGAGGGGGGGCTTCACTCCGCGGCGTGGAGCTCTCCGCTCTGCCAGGCTTGGAAAGTTCATGTATTTAGAGGAATATGGACATTTTGTCGTCGGGTTTTTATTGTATGACAGAGGAGGTTCAAATGTATTACTGCCTCAATGATTCATTTAAGGATTTTGTTCTCCTCTTGTGCTGTCTTGGTGTTTGTGTGTTTGTTTTATTTAATTTTGGGCGAGCGTCTTCATTTTTAACATTCATTTGTAATTGTGCATGTATTTAACGCTTGTTTAGCACACATTTATCCTAGTAAACAGTTGCGACATAGTGGAGATTTGACCATTTATGTAAACATGTGGAGCGAAACTATACGCTCAGGACCGTGTGTCGGCGGAGGAGCGGCAAAAAGTCCATGCATCTGTCTGCGTGTTTTGAGTTTATTTACAGTCTATGGTTGTGAGGTGTCGCTTTTCAAAGAGACTATCTCGTGTTTTAATGCCATGCTGGTTTAGTCCAGTGACAGTCACCGAGATGTCATTTGTGACAGGCAGACAGTCATGTTGTCTCCACATTTGCCGAGAGAGACACAGTCGATCGGGCTTGTTTTTAATAGTTGGGCATAGATGATCTGTATCGCTTTTTTATTAACATAGGCTACGCAGGCAAAGATGAGCGTTTTTTTAAAATGGAAATGCTTGTCATGGCTGTGCTATCCGTTTGTTGACAGGCTAAGAAAAAAACAGTTTGACCCAAGTAATGCAGTTATTAAGCCTTTATTTCGTATCAATCAAGAGTTTTTCATTGTAGAATTAAGTCAATTGTAGGGACAGGTCAGTGACAGTTTTATTGGAAATAACAGGTTGTTACAAACTGGCCTAAATGTACACCTTGCATTTGCTTTTGCTGCTTTTCAACACATTGAATCCACTGTGTAGCATGACAAGTAAAACCTAAACTGGATGCACACAGAACAACAGATCCTGTGTGCTTTGAGGTGAAGACCCTGTTCAGATGCATTCAACCAGGCATGGCTGCTCACTACCTTTTTGGATGCTCTGGGTCAAATGAGCAATGACCAGGGCCATATCTGCACCCACTGGGACGGGTATTTACAGATCATATGCCTTGAACTGTGTCTGATAAGGGATTCGTAGAGGGAAAGGGGTTATGGTATAACAGTAGATTAATAGTCTCACTTCTAGCCTACTCCGAGCTACTGCTTCATATTTATTTTGTCTTTTAAATCCAGTTCGCTCATGTTTGTCAACAGTGGATTTGAGTAGCTTCATCCCTTGAGCCCCATTCTGTATCTCCCAATCGATAGGATGGGACGGAACGGCTATTCGCTGTCTTATTGCATGCACGCACTGACAGATGCAAAGATGGAAACCTTCCTCCAGGCCTGGAAGATACTCTGTGTAAACATGTAAGCACATATTTGTGTGCATGTAATCATGTACTGTATGAAATATGCGGTACAGATACTTATTATTCTGTTTAAAGTGTTTCTCAGAGTCCCTTGACAGTTAGCCAAAGCAGCTCAGCTCACCTATGATGAAGAGACTTAGCTTCATATTTTCAGACATGCTGAAAAACCTGCTACCTTTTAAATAAAACCCCTAAACTGTGTTCATAGATGCAACAGACATTACATTTGATCAGGCAAAGACATAAGTTCAACATTAGTGGACCCATGGCTTGAATGAAATACGTTTGTGTTATGAGTCTTAACATTTCAGCCACGGTTTGTTTATTGTAAATTAACCTTGTGCTGTAATATCTTCTGATTATTTTGGTCATTAAGTCTTTGGCTACATATTTCCTGCAGTCACTAAACGTCCTACTTTCATATCTCACTGCTTGGCATCACATTTAGTTTAGACTTCCTTGTTGTTGCAGATCATTTTGTTATCTGTGTTTACATTTCCAGGCGGGAGTTGATGTTCCATAGGGCGTCAATGCCATGGCCACAACAAAAGAAAGGACTGGGTGACAAGAAAACACCAGATGAAAAGGCTGTGAAAGGAACAAATAAGATGAGGCAGAGTTTCATTAGTCTCTTAACAAGCAGCCTTGTTTATCAGTGTGTATCAGAGAAGTAGAGCAGGCCCAGTGCAGCCGAGGCTTCAGTTGTTTCTCATTTCTGCAGCGCAGCGGGGGATCAGCGAGTGGGAGAGACGGAGGGCAACAACAGATTCAGGGAAAGAAGGAGGAGGAGAGAGAGCAGGACTGAGGGAATTTGCTGGATCATTAGTTTACAGTGTTGTAGTATTGACCTCAGGATGGACCCCGCAGACACGGGGCTCTGCCTTCTCGCCCTAGTAGATGTAAAGGAGCTCTAAATGCATCTAACCTCTGTGCAGGAATCTGATTTGCGCAGCGTGTCTTTGCTGCAGATGATGTTGGGAGCACACTTTTTGCTTCAACAGGTTATAATAACACAGATTTGAAATGGTGTATCCCGTGTGCGTTACAGTTTGCATACTTTAACATGAAAATCGATATAGAGGGATACAATTATTTGGAGATTTAAAAAGAAATTAGCAATTACAAAAAAAATCGTTTATAAAGATGCAAGTTTCAAACATGTAAACGTTTTTTTTTTTTCTCTCTCTTTAAGAAGTGTATGGTCTGTTACAGTGTCCCCTTTTTATGGTGTCTCCTAAATTCTTGATATGTAAAACAAATATATAAAATAAGGTATTCTGCACAAGTGGCTTCGTCTGGAGAAGTGCCTTACACTTGAATTGTTTATATTATCCATTTTCCTGGCAAGAGAATGTTCTAAATTGCTAATTTCAAGTATTATTGTAATAGTACTATGATGGTGCAATAGTTATGATAAGGTTTATTTCATCATTAGAAAGTAGTTCCAGTTGCAAGTTGGCAGCAAGGTATATGCTAAAGTAAGGATCAGTAACAGGGTCTGCAAACTACAATGAGAGCCAAGGCCAATGCTGCATTCACTTGCTCCTCTCATTGTCCTATTTTACAAGTTGGAAACAAATTCTTCTGACTTTGGTTTGTTCAGGAGCTTTAAGTTGCAACGTGAAAAACATGGACATAAAAAGAAGGTTTTTTGCATTTATTGCTCTGAGCGTTTAAACAACAAGTTGAAAGTTGTTTCCGTAAATAACTAATTTCCCAGTTCTGACAGCACATAAATGCAGCTCCAACTTTTGCTATGTTGATGGAAGTTAAACATAATGCAGCTATCTTTAGGAACCACTCCAAAATGTGATGGTTTCTTCCATTGCTACACCCTTCCAGTTTCAACTGTCATGAAAACTGGGACAGTCGCTTTTCCTTAATCCTGTGACAGAGTGAATTTGAATATGAAGCTGTCTTAACACCTACTTCCTGAAGTGAACACCCTCTTTGAGTCTTAGACAGCAACACTGTTCAGCTCTCCTCTCCCTCTCTCTCTCTCTGGCTGTACCTGTGTTCGGTCTGCTCTTGATTTTGATTCGGAGTGACAGTACACGACCACTGACTGTGTACTGCAGTTGTTGAGCGAGTGTAGGTTTCGGTTACTGGCAGTTAGAGGGTACATTCCACATAGCTCTGGGATTGTGGTCCTGAGTGAGTTGCATTGCAGCACATAGTACACATTCCTTTATTCTGTGTGTGTAATGAATCCTGAGAGAAACACTGCTTAGTACTGCACAAGTACTTTATCTCCACTGTTTTGGGTGTGAAAATATACAGCAAATGAATGGTTTTGTGGAATTTTTCCAACCTGTTTTTTTTAAGTCACAGTTGTAAAAACTATTATAAACATTGTTGTTATTCAGTCTGTAGCTCAGGTGCCAAATATAATTCTGGTGCAGACTCGAGCATCTGTAGTCTGTAAGGATCATCATTCTGCACACATACATTCACACACACACATACATTCGCACGCACGCACGCACGCACGCACGCACGCACGCACGCACGCACGCACACACACACACACACACACACACACACACACACACACACACCACTACTTCTGAACCGAGACACCTCAGAATCCTGCCAGGAGGCTGCCAATGCAGCATTGCGCAGACTGAGGCAAAGCAGTGCATGCTGGGAGTGATTATCCGACTGAAGCAATTCAGGCTGCCACTCTGACTCTGACAGTGAGTTGCATTACAGGAGAACTACAATAGAAATAGAGCAATATCTTAACTCACACATAGCGTACGCTCACAATGCCTCGCACCGACTGTGCGGGGAATCTGATTTTGTCCACGCCAGCTGCCACCCTATGGATGTAATTGATGAGTTTTCTGCTTGTTTACTACATCTCAGTGTCCTTGAGAAATGATAGGGGCACACTCGTTAGAGGAAAGAGAGAGTTGGCCCATTTCTTAGAGCATGAATAAAAGAATGTAGCCAGGGGATAAACACATGTTACCGGTCAGCGTGGCATGTGAAATGAGCAGCTGAGTATAAAAAAACGAGCAACAACCTTAAAACTCTTCATGAGCTTAACAGTTGAGAGGTTAAAAAAAGAAGTAAATGAAAGAAAGATGTAAAGAGAAAGAGAGTTTCTGTGTCCAGGTCAGAAGAGGTCAGGTGATATCCTGCAGGAGTTCATGGTCTAATGCTCTGTAATGGCGGTGTGTCGGACCTCTGCACTCTACATGCATCGCTCTCTCTGTGGATCACTTACACTGGTAAGTGGCCACACCTGGTTCTGTTGGCCTAAGTCCAGTGAGAGAGTAAAAGCCCCAGGGAGAAACCCCTTCACCCAAACATAAGAGCCACATGGTATGCCTCAGCTTTAGCTACGTCAACAGAGAACAATATGAAGGTGTGTGATAATGTGTGTGTCTCTGAACTGCTTTGGGTCAATAGTGTGTAAGTTTGTAAGCCCATCTGAGCTGTCGGCTTACAGCCCTTTCTCCATATGTTTCATCCTGCAAAATCAACCTCCATCTGTTTGTCACACCGCCTGTGTGAATATGAACTACAACATCCAGTGATCATTACACAGTGTATAGCCTGTCCAGCTCTCATGGGATGCTTGTGAACAACTGTGAGAACACGGAGAACTGTCACCGCTCTCCGTTGTTGTCTTTCAGAAACACTGGCGGTCAGTGCAAGATATCGACTTTAAACTGCTGCTGATGTATTTAATCCTCACAGCGCTTTAGATTAGCATCAGTCTGGGATTACAAGAAAAACCAGAGAAGAAATAGAGCTCTGACTTTTTTTTTCATACAGAGCTGTCTTCAAATGAAAGTGATGATGACAGTTTGACAAGGCCCTGATAGCAAACCCTTTTTAACCTGCTGAACACATAGAGGCTGTTAAAAGTTCCCTTTTATCTGCTGGCATCCCTCCTAGTCTCTCTCTCTCATGCCTGCTGCCAGAGATGTATCTTGCCACAGAACTGCTATCAAAGCAGCTGCGTCTTATTGAGCTGTGTGAGGCAGCCTCTGATCCACGCAGGAGGAAATGGAGTGACATGTCAATCAACAGAGAGGACCCCGTAGAAGGCATCGTCACAGGACGCCTTGGGGTCCTTGAGAACGATTGACATGACAAAAGTCCTGTGTCGGCATCAGATAGCACATGGTAGAGGACACGGAGAGAAGATAGTACAGCGTACAGAAAGTCGTTTATCACTTCCCTCAAAAGATGGAGGATACAGATGAGGGAGTTTATCACCTGGTGTCGGTCCCTTAGGACCCGATTTGGGTCATTCAATGCTTTTGTTTTAATTAGGAACACACTTTCACATAATATATTCACTTATTTTCTAGAAACCCACTTCCAAAAGTGATAATGTATCAGGATTATCTTTGGAATTGAGACATTTGGAGAGTTTCAGACTCAGGCAGAAAGGAGGGCAATTCATCGAATGCTTTGTTTACCATGTCTGTAAACTGTTAGTGGTAGCACTTGTGGTTTTGTTCGGACGTTTTTTGTATAGTTCCTGGTGACACCAAATATGGACCCCTTTGCTACAAACCACAGCTTGGTAGAGACGCTCCCTCAAAGCACTTCCTGTAACCTGAGAGTTCCAGCCTAAAGTAAAAGCTCTCCGTGGAAACAACACTTACTGTCTACAGGCTCAGCTGAGAAAAGCCCCTGTTGTGCTGCTTTTAGTTTTCTAATTCCTGACACATACAATTTCGCATCCACAATCGTTAACTACCGGTATACCTTTCCAGTATTATAATCCTTTTTCCTTTTGTCAACACAAGTCAGTTATGTCACACTGCCCTTGTGCTCACAGTGTGTTTTAACTTGCATTGCTACTGTAAGTGGCATAGTGTATTGTGGATGCTGCTGTGCCTCCCCTGCCTGCCTAAAGTAGAAAGTAGTGGAGGTTGGTTGGAGGCCTCTCTGCTGATATTCCTCCATCATTGATATGCAAGCTGCATCGCACAGGCACTAGCGCAAGGTTAAGCATGCGTAACGGCCAGGCTTAGGAGCTACTTCAGACCCTCTCTCTCTCTCTCTCTCTCTCCTTTCTATCTCTCTGTATCCCTCTCTCTCCTGCAAACACACATATTCTCTTACTCTCTGCATAATGCTCAGTTATTCTATGTCTTTCATGAAGTTAAGCCACAGATTTCTTCACTTTAATTCTCCATAAATAATACCGTCCTTACATGACCACTGTCCACTGATCCCTATAAAGTCCTCCATGACATTTTCTCCCCTCTGAATGCTAGGCAGTATATCCGCTCGCTTAAGATTTACATCTCTGACATTGAGTTCTTGACTTTTTAAGGTCCACTAAATGCCATTACTCAGCCGTAGAGAAGCAGGCGGGGTAAATGAGTGACACAAGTTGCAGAGCAAGGCAACAGTGGGATCAAAATGCAACCTTGTCCTTTGTCTCTTCTTTGTTCGTTTTTTTTTATCTTGTTATGAAATGCTATTATTAATCTATATAGACATCTTGGGGCATAGATTTTACTGCCAATTTATACAACCTCATGTTGCACATCTGAATGCTTAGTCATTTATTTAAACTTCCTCTCGAGCCTCTGTGCAGGCCTTAATAGCCTCACATTCTTCCCTAAATTGCTCCAGATTGCCTTCATCTGTAGAAGTTTCTTTTTATCTCTTCTCATAGCTCTGTTGTTTAAAAGAAAAGAGACCCATTAGAGCCGGTAGAAAGGAATTGTAATCCTATAAGATTAGATCAATGCTGTCCTAACAGTCGTCTCTGCCTCCCTCTGGTTTTGTTGGAGTTGCTGCTGATTGTGGAATGTTGCATTGTGTGAGATGACGTTTTGTCGCTGGCGGGTAAAGGTGTGTGTCCCGGGCCGTCACATCCAAGGTCCTGAATACTACGTTACAGGGACAAGGAGGTGTGTGTGGCAGCAAGGAAACAACTTAACCTCACTGTGTCTGTCTTTGTCAGTGTACAGAGTGTGTGTGTGTGTGTGTGCTTGTGTGTGTGCTTGTGTGTGTGTGTGTGTGTGTGTGTGTGTGTGTGTGTGTGTGTGTGTGTGTGTGTGTGTGTGTGTGTGTGTGTGTGTGTGTGTGTGTACTTTTTTTAAAGAACTCATTCAACTCCATCTGCAGTATATAAGGCACACCCCGCTAACTACATCTCATGCAGTCCAATACAACAGCCCTGCGTTAGTGTATGAAGTGTTTGGTTGTTGAGGTGTTTTGTCAATTTCTCATATTAATAGTTAGACAGTTGTATATTGCATTTTTATTTCTGAAAGCCTAACAGGGACAATATCTGCAAATCAGCTACTAGAATACTTGTATACACTTTATTGGATGCACTTTATTTGAATGTAACACCCTACAATGATGATTTTAAGTCTTGATTAACAGGATATTTGCCACATTTTCCACTGGGTCAAGCCTTAATATCTGAGTTACTGCTTCATTTCTACTTTATGTAATCGTAAATCTTCTTCAACAACATAGTGTTTTGGCCATTTTTTCAACAGAACTCTACTCTCAAATTCCATTATACGCCCCTCTTCCTGCGAAACTCTGGAAAAATACAGTGATTAACCTTGCATGCTCACTAAGTGTCATCAAACTCTTAAGTTCTCTCTGTAAACAGCAGTTTAATATTCTGGGCGTTATGGCTGTGTTGCATTCAAGATTTACTGTAATAGCTTGTAGAGAAAGTTGAACAAGGAAAACACTCCTAAAAATCATTGGTGTTCTTTCAGCTGTGAAATTAAACAAACTCCCCATGAGAGGTGACTCAATCTAAACAAATCAAAGCCAATGAAATGGAACTGGAATTAAGAAAGTGATGGATTTGTCCCCGCTTTTATTTGATTTATCCTCTTTTACATGTTCTGCAAACACGTTCCACTTTTAGAAAATTCTCATTGTGTGTATACAGATTTTTTTCTAAAGGGCACGACTTGAATTTGACTCAATTAGTGTGTTAGTAAACAGCGAGCATTGCGCGCTAGCTGTTCCTCCTTCTCTCTGATAAGCTGGCATTTCCTGTTATCTCAGCCCTGGGCATTGTTGTCTGCTCCGTGAGACAGTAGAGTCTCTGCACTGCTGACAGAACAAGAACCGTTTCACTTTGTCTGATTGGGCGGGGGGGTGCTTCCTTTTTATTGTATTGTCTTTTCAAGTCTTTTAGTTGCAGCTGCACTAATTGGCTGTTTTCATGATGCGAGGGGGAGAGTGTATCTAGCCAGAGCTGCCACCAGTCACAAACGCTTATATATACAAACATCAAGCAAAAATATAAATGTATCAATAATGTACTGTATATTGTTTGTTTTATTTTACTACAGTCATTCGAGTGGCATAAAGCTGTAATCTAGACAGAACAAAATATAAATCTAAATCTAATACTGCAAGATAAAAAAATATATTAAACATTTTAGTCATTTCTTTTATCAAAAACAAGCAAATAAGAACCAATTTGAGCTCCTAAAGATGTCCTGTTTTACTTTATCTTGGGAAATAGAAATGAACAAAACAAACAATATTATCCAAGACTTGGGTTTTAGAAAATATGATATTCTTATGTCTATAAATCAGTAAATAATAATCAATTAGGAAAATAAATACCCAAAGCACATTCGCAGCTACATATAAGGAAGTCATACCAAAACCTGTTTCGAGACTTTTTTCTCACAATACGGATGTCAATACCAAAACTAATGTTGATGTCAGCAGCGAATTGTTTGTACTTAACGTTGCAGATGGCAATAAGTACACATCAAATCGTTATTATAAGTCAAAAACATTCAAACACCGACATGTAATGTTGCTTGCTCTTATTGACACCAGTGGCAGGTCATCACGAAGTGTGTTAGATTAAAGCAATAACTGCTGAAGGCTCTGTGACACCTAACTTCTCTGTTAATTGTATAGTTCTCTGAGTTATAGCAGCAGCTTAACTAAAACACTATTCCTCAACTATATTGTGCTGCATATTGTAATTTTGAGTAATGGAACATAAAAAATAACGTCCCTCCACAAAAAACATTTCAGCAGTTTAGCTCAATTGGAGACTGAGGCTTCAGCATAAATTACATTTAGTTTACTTTCTGTTCTTTTTCTGTAGGAGTTTGTGTACTATTTGTCATGCCCAACATATTCAATGATAACCATGTTTGGGTGTAGTCTTTTGGAGTCGGTGGTGTCCTGAGGACAGAGGGTGGAGGTTTGCAACTGCAGTTGGACTTGTGGTTAGTATCTTCATAAATTGACTGTTATCAGTCTGTCCTGTTCGCCCTGTAGCCGGGGTAACTAAATGAGCTGACATTTGAATTCTCTCTCATTCATGGTCAAAAGCATATATAGACACGTTTTCCACATTAAAATGCATTGTAGATGATTCATTTTTGTGTATTCCAGACAATGAGTAGAATACAAATATAACTCAAATATGTTGAACTATAACTGAGTATATTGTTTCTGCATCCATTCACCAATACATCAAACATTATACTCTTTGCGGCTTTATTATTTGTCTTTCAAGTGTGTGTTTTACAGCACTTATGTTCACCTTGTATTGGACTGTCCCGAGGGTGGGGAGGGGGAGGAGAGGATTCTGGGATCTCTAGTTAATGAAAGGTAAACACAGGGTTTACTCTGAGGGGAGCCAAGGAGTCTTCCTCTCCTGCAGGATATGAGCTTCATTATTTTCACTCATGACATTTCACCCTTCTACACGCAAATTCCTCTCTTTGCAGGAGGGACATTTTACTGAAAGCCACATGTATGATTTAATATATTTTTAAATATTTTTATTTGTATTTAACCTTTATTTAACCAGATAAAAGCATTGAGATAAAATCTCATTTACAATGCTGACCTGGCCAAGAAGGCAGCAATGTTACACATTATTACACATAACACAGACATATAAAATACAGAGAACACAACTAAGTAAACAAAAAGACGAAAAGCAGTCACTACATTGTGCACATTTGGGACAGTAAGAAAGGTACACTACTTATTACTGCAAGAGCAGCTGGTGGTAAGGACCTCAGACAACTTCAATTTAAAACAGGCTATAGGGACAAGTGCCATCAGTTTGAGGCTTAATTGAAGGTCATTCCAAGACCAAGGACCATAATAAAAAAGACTCCTTTTTACAGCCTCAGTCCGCACGGCAGGTACCTGAAACCGTATCCAGGCACTGGTTCTGAGGTTGTAAGACTCACAAACTGGAGCAAATCTGGCACATATGGAAGCTTACCTAAAATGGCTTGATACATTAATAAAAAACAATGCTGCATCCTACGCATACTAAATGAGGACCATCCAGTTAGGCTATACAGTTTGCAATGATGAGTCCTATAGGGTGCATTTGATATACAGTGTTTCCCACAGATCTGAAATATACTTGTGGCGGTAGTCAAGAACGGGTGGGAATGTATCCGTCGTGCTCGCGGATGGATACATTTTTTTTAAACCTAAATGGGTCGCGAAATATACTTTGGCGGACTTTAATATACCTGGGCGGCCCAAGTAAAGTCTATGTGTGGAAACCCTGATATATATCGCAGTGCAGCATGGTAGAGTGGGTCAAGTTTGGCCAAATCAGTGGGACAGGCACATCTATAAATTGTATCACCGTAGTCAAGCTGGGACAGGAATAAGCCAGAGACCAACCTTTTACGGGAAAAAGTTGAAAAGCAACGTTTAAGTCTGTAAAGGAAGCCAAGAGTGAATTTCAATTTCTTGGTTAGAACTTCAATGTGGTGTTTAAAGTTTAGATTTCTGTCCAACCAAAAGCCCAGATATTTGTATGTTTCGACAAACTCAACGTAGATGCCATCAAGGGAGAGGCAAGAGGACACTGACTTGGGAGCAAAAAGCATTGCTTTGGTTTTCTTACCGTTCAATAGCAGTTTCGAATCAAGAAGCGCATGCTACAGCGTGATAAAATCAGATTTTAAATTGGAAACGGCCATATCCAGAGAAGGAGCACATGAGTATACAATAGTGTCATCAGCATACATATAATAGGTAGAAAATTGCATCTGATAACTAATATTGTTTACATATAATAAAAAGAGCAAGGGCCCCAAAATAGAGCCCTGTGGAACTCCCTTCTCCAAGGTGACAGGGTCAGAGACAGTACTAACCAACCTGACTCATGGAGTACGGTCGGTTAGATAACTCTGAAACCAGCAAATGGCGTTATGACCGAAACGAGACACCAACATACAATTAGACAGAATGTGGTGATCTACAGTGTCAAATTCTTTGGCTAAGTCAATAAACAATGCAACACAAACAGATTTTTTATCCAAAGCAGCCTTAATATCGTCTAAGACTTTCAGACTGGCAGTCACAGTACTGTGCTTTGAGTAGAAACTAGGGACTCAAGAATCTTTGATAACACAGAAAGATTTGAGATAGGACGATAGTTATTCAACTTAGTGGGATCACCAGCTTTCAAGAGGGGATTACAAATATCAGTAACTGGTTGAGCTATAATCTGAGCTGCAATTTTTAAAAAGAACGGGTCGAGGCCGTCAGGCCCGGCAGACTTTTTAGGATCAATTGAGTGCAAACTGTGTAAGACTTCAGAGACCAAGAAAGAAGCGAAATCAAAAACAGGGGAGTTCATCTCTTGACTATGGCTGTGAGTACGACCATGCAGAGAGTCATGACTTTGCTCATCAAAAATGTGACCAGCCTTTTTGAAGTGAGCATTAAAGGCATTAGACATATAATTTGTATCTGAAATAAAAGAATCACTAACCTTCAGTTTTTGTGGGAAACTAGAAACCTTCTTGTTCTGAAGTGATTTAATTGTTTTCCAGAACTTAGAATGGTCATTAAAACAATAAGTGGTTAAGGCGAGACACGGCAGGCAAAAACATCGTTTTTCATGCACTGGTCAATTTTGAGATTTTGTGCTATTTTGATTCCATAACATGTTTTCTTTCAGGCTTTTGGAAGGAAAATGTACAAAATACACATAACATAAAGTACCGCGACCGCTGTTTGGACCATGTCATCAGAGGTATCGTTGGAAAGCTCCGTCTCTCCTGCACAATCTCATCGGATCCAAATATGGTCATTTCCTTTGTATCAGCAACCAATCGTGAAAGTGCAAAGGGGTCTTAAACCAAGAAACGAAATCTCATTGGCTGGTGTCATTTTCTGACAACGTGATTCGTTCAGATGCGTCACGTGGTGTGCTAAATCACTTCCTGGTTAGCTTTCCGCTAGAAATTCAAATCTCAAAATGACAAAAGAACGGCGAAAAAAACGTTCACAGAGAAGACGACAACAATTGTCACTTGCACGAAGCAAGGTTATACAAAAAACAAATGACACTGATCATGAAATACCTTCACGGAGTGCGTCGAGGCGCAAGCTGTCATCCAGAGAACAGGAGGGTTTAGCTAGCGCCTCACAGCAATCTTTAAAGATCGTTTTCTCAAAATGAGTTTTTTCTCCTACTCTGAGTTCGAAATCTCCACTTCAGTTGCACGTACATACACCAAACCTTCCAGTTATATTGCTATCAATATTATGAAGGCTTTTACAGAAGGGTTTGTTCATATATCATTCATAGCCTGAATTATATAACATTTTATACCTAAAAACATGGCGAAAATTGATATTTTAGGGCTGTTGACAGTATTTTCTGATTTATGGAGTGATAAAAAGAGATCCAAAATCCCTTCTGTAAAAGCCTTAGATACTAATATGACTACAAAATGAAACAACAATTTTGAACCTGGCTTTATCCAAAGTTGAGATTTCGATTCCTGAAATGTGTTCAAATATGCACATATTTAATGAGATAATGGATAATTTGCATATTTAAACATGCTATTTCAGAAAGCTTGTAATACAAAAGACAATTGCCTTATTGTCAGTAACTAACTGGAGACATTTCTAGCTGATATCTTTAAGTTAAAAGAATTACCCTATTCACCTGGGGTGTCTCGCCTTAAGCTCAGATAGTAATCAGCTTTAGCCTTTTTAATAAGGGCTGAACATTTATTTCTGAGGACACGAAAAAGAAGCCAGTCATCAGTAGTGTTAGACTTTCTAGCTAAAGACCATTGCTTATTTCGATCATGAACGAGATCAGATAGTTCTCTAGTAAACCATGGAGTGTTCCTATTCTTAACTCTGAATTTTCTAAGGTGGGCATGTCTATTAATAATTGATAAAAAGTGACCAATAAATAATTGGACAGCAACATCGACAGATGGAATTACTACTACTGAAGTGCCATTTAACCTCCGCCATTGTGTACATGTAGGAAAGCCTGCTCAGAGAAGTGTTTGAAGCAGCGCCTGAGCACAATAAGGCCCTTGGCTTTGGGCAACTTAGTGCTCCTAACGCAAGCAATAGTGCAATGGTCGCTGATATCATTAGGAAAAACACCAACAGACACATACTTATGAGCTGCATTTGTTAGAAAGACATCTATAAGGGTATTGTTATTGGGTTTGGCAGGGTTTATTCTAGTGGGACTATCAATAAGCTGAGTTAAGCACACACCTGCTTAAACTGTGAAGATTTATCACTCAACCAGTCCCAATTGAAATCACCCAATAATATGATTTCAGAAGAAAACTTAGACAACAATTCAGTAAGGCTAGTAGTTGCATCAATGATGGCCGATGGAGGCCTATAACAGCCAATAACAGTGAGAGGAGCATTTGCTATAGTTATTTGGACTGCTAGCAACTCAAATTGCCTTGGAATTGAAATCGAGTGAAGGACTGAGCACTGTAGTTTCTCAGCAGTGTATTGCAACACCACCAGCTCTGCCCTTACGATCCGCTCTAAATACATTATATCCATCAATGTGAATAACAGTGTCAGTGACAGACGGTTTTAACCAGGTTTCAGAAACTACAGCAATATCAGGCTTAGCAACTATAAACCAGGTCTTGAAAACATCTAATTTGGGCACTAGGCTTCTAGCATTAACATGCAGAAAACCCAATCCTTGCCTACAGCTAAACTCATTCGGAGTTGGCAAATGCTGCAAGGAAGCAGAGAAACACTCAGGACCAGGGTGTTAACATTGCCAGAAATGAAAAGCAGTAACAATATTAACAGCCTGGAAGATTTTTTCACATGGGCTCTGGACGAGTCACTCCTCAGGGGGGCGGGGCCGCTCCGATCCTTCGATATTAGCGAGTCCCGAGTCAAAAGGACATACGGGAGAGCGCATTTCGTGCCATAAAACGTCAGCTTTTGGTAAAAACTATCCGATGGAGTCAGCGCTCCAGAGGTTCCACCATCCGAATGTCCGAAGTGAACAGAGACATCGTTTCCCGACATGCGGGCTGACAATTAATCCCAGAAAAAAGGGGGGAAAGTGTGTTGGGGCGGGTGATTCTGATGAAAGCTGGTTCGAGGGGACCCCAGTGAATTTTTGCCTAGGGCCCCCACAGACTCTAGGATCGCCACTGGTTGCAAGATCAACTTATCAGGGGAATTAGGATACGATACAATGCTGCATGTCAAATCGAATGACTCATATCAATGGATGAGCATGTGTGATTTTGTAGAGATCTTTTAGTTTAGTTTGGCTGGTCAACTTCACACACAGTTATGAAGTCAGACAGCTCTGGCTACACCGATCTTTGCCAAGCCGGTGTTGGAGCGCCAGCCAAAGCTCCACTAAGGGCTTTACTATGTGTTGTGGAACTGAGAGGGGGATAAAGGCTACAACAAACATTTGTTCAGCAAAGCAGCAGTGAGACCATCTCGATGGAGACAAAGCAGGGAACAGAACCAGATAAACCAACGTTTATTTGAGTATGAGTGTCTGCTTCCAATGCAGGAATATGGCGTGTGTTTTGTTAATCTTCAAAGCTGGAGTGAAACTTTCCCTGCTCCTCCGAACACTCAACTGTGCACCGAAGTCTTGGCAGAGGCCAGTCAGCGTCAGAGAGAATACACTTTATATGAATATCTCAATACAAGTGCTCTGCCTTTAGCAGGGGCCATTAGGGAGACCCCAGGGGAAGCCACAGAAGGGTAATGGAGAATATAGATTTAACTTGTGACCATCAGCAAAAATACCAATTAGAAATGCATCAGCGAGCAGCCGGCAGTAGAGCCACAGCGCACTGCCAGTTGGGGATTAATTGAAGGCATGTATTTGACTTGAGTCTAATGGAAGTCTTTGTACAGTCTTGTCAAACTTAAATAATACATCTCAAAGTTGGTAGTTGTTTTCTTTGACATGATGCTACAAACTTTATAAGGTTTGGATGCTGCATTTGCAATAGTTGTCTTCTGCTAAAATACCACAAAGCTATGTCTAATGAATGAAAACGGGAGTAATTGTCTCACTCATTGACTTCAATTTAGCTTCTTATACCGTTCACCCAAGACAAGTTCAGTTCAACGTCTTCAGAAGCGTAACACCCTCTCAATCTCTCCTCCCTGATGAAGGTGTGTGACAGCAGCAGCCATGTTCATAACGTTGTCCCTTCCCGTTTTGCTCGCAGGCTGCAGCATCACTCGTCTTCTGCTCCGTCCTGACCTGCCCTCGCTGCGCTTCCCAGCTCCTTTCATTAATCATTTACTCTCTCCCTCTTCTCCGTCTCTGTCTTCCTCTCTCTTGCTTTCTACCCTTTAGTCCTCTTGTTGCTGCCTATATCTATCTCTTTATCTTTCTTTCCATCGCTACATCTCTTTGTTGACTTGTAAACTACCTATTTTTTGTCTTTCATACCATGTGGATGACTTTTACTACAGTACGTATCCTTGTTGATGTGTTCAGAATAGTTCGATTAATCGCTCAAACGAAGGATCTTCTGCCACATCAACAATAATTTCACCCCACACCTGTCCAAAGCACAGATTCATTCAAACTAAACTTTTACCTAATGAAAATGCATCATGATTTAATCCACTGTAACCCGATTTTCCACTTAAAGTGATTTGGCCATGATCCTGTTGCTGTACCTTTCCCAGACAAGGTGTGTGCATAAATAAGTGTGTTTTGAAGATGCTCCTCACTGTGTAAAGCCTTCATAATCTGCAGGGTTGTATGGGCTGCTGTTGTGTTTTTCCTCAGTTGTTTTCCCGAAGCCCTGCCTATAGGATGAATTATTCAGCATTGTAATGGGTCTATATTTGTCGTTGTTTATCTTGCTTCAGTGCCCCCCTGCCACCCTCATCGCTGCCCTATCCACATCCTTCTCCATGCTTTCACTTCTGTCTGTCTGTCTGTCTGTCTCCCTGTCTCTCTCTCTGTCTGTCTGTCTGTCTGTCTCTCTCTCTGTCTGTCTGTCTGTCTGTCTCTCTCTCTGTCTGTCTGTCTGTCTGTCTCTCTCTCCGTCTGTCTGGCAAGCGTAGCCAGAGGATGCTCCACTTTAATGAATGAAGTCAAGTCATTTAGTGAGGCTCGTAATGGCACGTAAAGCCCCGCTGCTAGGCTTGATTAATCAGGGAAAGTGTTTGGCTGTCACACACAGGGCTGTCCTCAGCAGGGGCAGCAGCTTGATCACTGCGCTCTCTTTTATGGGGGGGGTCTCTCTCTATTCTGGCCAGAGCTGTCGTCTACAGCCTGAGCTGCCAACACTCTCCTCAGCCACAGGTGGCATCTGTTTGATGGGGGGCTTTTTCCGAGGCTTGATTGCAGAGCGAGTGTCCGCTCGGCTTCTCTGAATTCTGGACGTGATGGTGATGATAATAATGTTGATGATTGTTCATCTGATCTTTTTGTTGCTCTTGGAGCCTGAAGCTCAGTGTTGATGTGTGGACTTATGAGAGGACGTGTGCTCTCCGGGGAGGGGTTCAAACTAAATTAAACCACTGTAGATAACAGGTCTTTACTCCCAGGTGTCTCATCTTATGATCACTGTAAAGGGAGGACACAATAAAAAGAGAAGCAAGTCGCACAGCCCGGCAGTGGAATATAGAAAATGTAGCAGCCGTTATTAGCTATTATTGTTTGTATATGAATCAATGTATATGTTGATCGAAAATGTGCGGAACAGTAATGCCAAACTCAATTTAAATTAATTTATGAACAACACCATTAAGTGTTTTGGTTGAGAGTTAGTTTTTTTACTTTAAAATGTCCAGTGTAATGTTTCTTTTGGTCACAAAAACAAACAAAAGTCTAAGAACATCCTGATTATTTGTTAAAAGTATGCATTTATGGTAAAGTATAACTATCAGTCATACAGTATATTGTGTTTTTTTTAATATCAGCTTTAAAAAAACAGTCTTGTTTTGGCAATAAAACCATATTGTACTTCTGAAGCTTTTAAAACGGACTTGTTTAATGCTGACTGGCCTTATAAAGCGGATGCAAGTATCTCCCTTGGTTCAGTAGCTGCCTTTGTACTTGCCGTTACTGCTGTCGCTGCCTCTATTGCATCAGTCATATGCTGCAAAGTGATGTAACACACATAGCAAGACAAAATCCTCAAAAATCATGACAAACAACTCCAAACAAGCCGCGTTAGCACAGAGGAACAGGTAGATTCTCACCATGCATAAAAGACACATAATGGGTTGTTTTATTCATTTATGCTAAAAGGAAAATAGTTTTAATTCATTAGGTTAACTAAACTGGAGTTTACTGCAGGTCTAATGTATTGTAAGGTGCTGTTTTTTCATCCATGAGACATTTTAAGAAGTTGCTAGATTTCTTCTTATTGCTTTATTATTCTAACTTCTTCCATTTCCTTGAAAGCAAAAGGCTTCAAAGACACTATAGCTCTCAGTAGATATTTCCCAGTATCACTTTTACTAACATTATCCATTTCTGTGAACACACTCAGCAGAGATTTAAGACAGCAATTTAGTCTCCTGTAGTATGTAGGCATACCCAGTAGATAATTACACGTCTTCAACTTCCTGACTGTGACTAAGTTCACTCTAGGATTACTTTTCCTTTGTTATTACCTCTCACACTGAACTCGTTTACAATTATAATGAAATCCAGCTCATACTCTACGGTGTAGTATCCCTACATGTATCCCTACATGTATATTTCATCTGTTCTGTATTTTGTGTTTCAGCGCAGCGTGTAGTCATTTGCTTTTTCTCTTAGAGAGGAACTTTTTGTAGTTAATTTGCAGAAGGAGGTCACAGCAGGGTGCTTGAACAACTGAGACACCGCTCAGTGAGAATCTTCAACATTAGAATATGAAAGTTTACAGATCTCACGAGTATTCATCTTGGAGCTCATCCACGAGCACCCATCACCTCCATCCTCACCCATTTTTTGTTTCACCCTGTCTCTCTCATCCCCCTTCTTCACTTTTTGCTCTTCACAAGAAGCTTTCATCTCTCTCTCTGCTACGCTCCCGTCACCCCATCACTCTCTCTCTCTAATTTTCTCTTTTT
>CALSBZ010046415.1:24208-36537 GCA_943591055.1 Gobionotothen gibberifrons
TTGTCAGGTGTCTCGGATTCAGAGCGTGTTATGAAACCTTTAAAAAAAAAAAAAAATTATAAAAAAAAAAAAAAAGTTTATAAAAAGAAAAAAAATCTCTATGCACCGAATATTCGAATATTCGCTGCTGATTACTACCGAATATCCGGAGCCCGAAAAATGGTATTCGGGACAGCCCTAGTTTACAGTGCGGAGTGACAGACAGGACAGAAAGAGAGGCAGAACAGAGAGGCTGAGTGAGTCTGTACCTCGAAATGTTCAGAGTTGTACTGTTCCTTGAAATAAAAATGTCCGCATCTTTTATTCATGTTCTGTTGTCAAGGTGTCAAGAGTTTTGTCAAGCCTCTCTCTGTTACGTTAACCTTGTCCCTGTGAAACGATCTCTCTCTATCTCGTTGGTTAAACATAACTGCCGGGCCACGGGGGGAACAGAGAGAGAGCGGAAGAGATGGAAGGATGATGAGGAAGAGCTTCTGCTGCTTTCCCTTCATCCTTTCATCATTAAACAAACATGGCCTCGTACAAAAAAGAGTGCAGGAAGAAAGCCATCAAAACAGAACAGGCACACAGAGAGGAGGAGGAAGAGGGGAGACTGAGGGTGAAAGTGATGAAGAAGAGAGATTGAAATGGAGGAGGGGGCAAGGAGAGAGAGTACCTGTGTGCAGAGCAGAAAGGTGTGCAGTCCATCATCTCCAGACAGGCAGACAGGGCTGTCTGGGGAGTTTATTTTTACCTCGATATGTGAGGAGTGTGGACAGGCTGCAGCCGTCTGGCTGTACAGCGGAGGTTTGAGGACAGCTGCTGTCCCAGAGTGACCATCTTTCACGCATGACGATACACAATCATACACACCTCATGGACACACAGACATACCGAGCTCCAGGTCAAAGCTTTTGCTGTGTCATGTTTCAATTTGAGTTTTGTATACAATTGATTTGTCAAACAATTAGTCAAGTAATAGAAAATAAATCCCATTATTTCGATTTTTCATCAACCAATAATGTAAGTAGTTTTTAAATCATAAATGCCAAAGATATATTCATTTCTGTTTTTCAAATTTTAGAACATTAATCTTTTCTATTCATAGTAAACTTTGGATTTTTTGGGTTTTAGACTGGCTGACAAAACTAGCAATTACACTCTGTCATCATTATGTCATGTATGTCATGAGTATTTAACAGTTTTCTGGCATTTGATTAGCAGATCAATCAGTAATGTTAATAATCGTAAATTAAAATTCTAAATGACCAAATGCTACCAACAATATGTATAGATAACAAACTTTAGGTCCCATTTTACATAATCAACATCAACCTATTTCATTGTCGCTAAATACATATACAGTACATTTCACGGATATGAAATCATTTACATTGTATTCAGGGAACATGAACTGTACCTGCTCATTACCCGTTTGTCCAAATCTACAGGGTGCTGTAAGGAGTCAGTGTGATCTACTATTGATCTTGTGTGGATCAGTGTTTATATTGTATTTATAGACCCAGTAGACTGTCACTCCCCCTGTTCTGTAAGTCGAGTAGCAGCACAGACACACTGGGAGGAGAATTGATTAACAAATCAAGCCTGTAATTAATTCTCACTGTGATCAAAGCCATGTGGAGAGCCCGAGGCCCGAGGTGTTTTTACAGTGCGGTCCCACCGAGCGTACTCTTATCACCATTCTGTTTGTTCCTCAAACAGGTGGGTTTAAGATTTAGCATAATGTCGGGTGAATTTCAAATGTCTTAAAAGGTTGCCATGTTGTTTGGCATTCTGAAGTTTATTTGTGCCCCGAAGCTGTCTTTCTGTTCCTCATGAGATTTGTAATGGACTGTTACGCCCTCACACATAACTGCACATTGCATCGCAAAGCTGCTTGGCGATTCGTATCCATGCGTAGGATCTCTCATCTTTATTTTGTGGTGCTTTCCTGGGAGAAACTCCCTCTTAAATATGGACTTATACTAAATATAGAGAAGGAAGTGTAATTGTCTTGAGTCCCAAAGCAGTGGTTTGACTGCTTGAACTTGAAACTCAGAAATGCTCAAGTAATACGTAAGAGGAATCTTTGGGGCATTTGATTGACACTGAGCGGTGTTTGTGTATTCCGTAGTATAAGTATAAGTAGTTAGTATATGTTTTTCTGTCGTAACTGTCTCACTGTCAATGTAGAGCGTGTGTTGGCCTCCATTCCTTTTATAATGTTTATTTAAAAACAAAAATGTACCAGTTTTATTCACCCATCTGTTGTTGCCTGTTTTGATCTTAATAAACAAACTGACCTATTTTCTTCCACTGTGTTCTTTATCTTTCTGTGCAGGTTAGCTCTGTATGTGTACGAGTACCTGCTGCATGTAGGAGCCCAGAAGTCAGCACAGACCTTTCTCTCAGAGGTAAGTCACAAAGTGTGTGTCTAAGAGAGGCAGCCCATGTATTTCATGTGTCCACTCTGAAAGGTTCCAGTTCCTGTGTCCACTTAGTGTAGCAGCTAATTGAATTAGCTTGGCCTTACAGTGCTGAGCCAACAGGTTAGTACGTAGCAGCAGACGTTATTAACATTAGTGTTGCATTTAGTGGGACTGGAGCCGGAGGACGAGGAGAGTTACGATGCTCAGCGAGGAGCTGACGTCTTTTACTGAGATCATTCACTGATCCGCTCAGCAGCTCTGTCTCAGTCGATCTCTTTCTATCTCCTTCCCGTCCTCTCTGATTTCTCCACTTCCTCTTTGTCATCTCTCAGCAACTGTTCCAGAGAAGCAAGCTTGTTCTCACTTTAATTCTGCAGAGGTAAAAAGGTGACAGGGTGAAAATAAGGTCAGCTGATTCTAGTGCTTTGCTGTAAATGACAGTAAATTACTATGTAGGAGACAGAGGCTGGGGGCTGCTTGTACATCGGCCAGAGGAAGGGGAGAACAAAGAGAGGGGGATGGAAAAGGTTACATCATCAGCTGGCACCAATTCTCATCACTCTGGCTTTTAATGTGTGTTTGTGCACATGTGCTCACACACACCGCTCTGACACCCTTTCCTCTCTGCCATATAACTTGCTCTTTCTTTGACAGATGTGGCAGATGAAAGGGATAGGCAGTGTTGCATTCAAGTGTGGGAACGCATTAGCTAAGAGTGTAACAAGTATAAACACAGCCACTTGCAAACAGTACACATGGGCGTGCATGAGCATGCACACACTCAAAACACACATTTGATAAACATTACGAGCCCATAATGTAGCTCTAGCTGGAGTAGTGGGGTGGCTGTAAAGGACTGTTATCCGCTTTTTAGCATCTGCATTTATTAACAATCTATCCTCAGGCTCGAGAAACAAGAGCCAAAAAAGACAAATGACGAATTACTCCTGAATACCTGAATGTTAATACCAAAATCAGACAGCTCAGAACTAAAGGCAACCAAAAATCATGCAACCCTGTCAAAATACATTGTTGATGGCTCAGTCAATTTGTAATTCCCTTCCACACCTTATGCCTTACAGCTATCACGAGGGAGAAAAAAACAGGGCAGCAAGAATGAAAAGGTTGAAATATATGAGTGAATAAGAAACTGTAAAAGTAGCTTTTCTTAAATCTCAATCCTCACTCGAGAGAGCTGCCCCTGTAACACACAGCCTCCATCTGCCAGTGATCACACTAAAGGCTTGTCACTAGCATGCTGAAGGTAAATGAGCGAAACCCCCGGGAGTACAGACCACAAGAAGACAGGACATGCAGGCACAGTCAATTCTATTTTCTTTTTAGGCGTTCCAGATGTGTGTAGAATTAAAAAAACACGCAAAAAAGTGTCCTGAATTAAACTGTTGGGAAACAATTGTGTCTGGGCTACAGCCAATTGAAATGTGAGAAATAAGGGATGCTCATTCTGCATCTTTTGGAAGAACTATTTGTCATGTTGTATATATGAAAACTGCCAGCTGTCTCTTATGTTTCAAGTCAACCAAACTCTTTACTAGAATGTCTAACTTAGACTGAAAGCATGTGGGATAAACAAAGGGAGGCCGTTCAAAGCAGGGCATTCCTTCTAAGAGTCGCTGTGTCTGATCTGCAGCTGAGGTCAGGACGGTCTGTAAGTGATTCAGTTGTTCCTGTTTTTCTAGTTCATGTTCACTCTGAAGGTAGAGCAGGTGGTACAGTGGTCTTATTCTTTTATTAAATGTTGCAGTGAAGGAAATTAAAAAGATCATCATCAGATCATTTTTAAAAGTGATGTAAGTCTGTTCATAGAGAGACTAAACAATAGCGTCATAGTCTGATAGGAGAAGCCTGGCTGCTGTGCATACTGTGTGTGTGTGTGTGTGTGTGTGTGTGTGTGTGTGTGTGTGTGTGTCTAGACATCAGTTGACATTGTCTGCGAGCATTAATCATCCCTATTGTAGGTGATGTCAGCGCTCATGTTAGACACTGACCTTGACCGAGGTGATAAGGTGTCAAAATGATTCAAGTGTCTGTTAGATAGTGTCTTTTTCATCCACACTCCCAATGTTGAAAACCATTTTTAAAGCCCCGCCCCCCTCTGTTTGCTTCTTCTGTCTGTGATTACAATGGCAGATTTACCACCACCAGGTTTATAGTCAGTTTTTTGCAATGGGTACTTAAAACAATGACTGTGTTTATGTGCACAACCTTATTGCAGAATACTTATTTAATAGAAGTAGTGGCAGAAGACACAGCTTCCTGATGTGTTTGTTTGTTCTGTGTCTGGTTAAAGTAGCTTCCCATTATGCCCGCCTGATGTGATCATTTCAGCTAGCAGACTCTCTTAGAAATAGCTAGTTAACTCATTAAGCTAACATTAGTTGCTCAAGGGGGTCTCGCTTTTCTAATTCCCTCTTCAGATGCTTGACTTGGATTCAGCACTTTAGCAAAACAGAGGCTAGCTCAATACTCTAATGTTTGTATAAACTATTTCAGATAAAGAGTTAGGTTGGGGAGGCTGGGGTGTAAACTTCACAACATGTTATATGGCAGGACCAAGTAGCTAATGTTAGCCTACATTCTCATAGTATTCACAACATAGCCTACCTGGAAAGCTGATACACAGCAACGTGTGTCGTATTTGGATTTTAGGAGAATTATAACACCAAAAATAATGTATAAACATAAGTAATGATGGGTTAGATATAACAGGTAAATGAAGGCGGATCAGTTTTGTCACTTTTTGTGTACAATACTATACATTATTGCATTGAATTAAAGATTGAAATAAAATGTTGCCCTAATATCGAGTGTGGCCTTTCAGAACAACCATACACTCTTTTGTCTTAAAATGTGACTTGGACCCACATTAGGAAGAAAAGGAGAAAATAAGTAAAAAATAAGGTACAGCAGATACAGAGGCTATATACAATATAACAATATACACTAGAAAGAAGCAAAGAGTGAATGAAACACTGGGAGCAGAAGGACAGATAATGTAGAGGGGCTTTAAAGGGATGGTCAACATTTTGATGGGGCTCCTCAGGCTGGTAAATGGACTGTACTTATATAGCGCTGTATCCAGTCTTTAAGACCCCTCAAAGTGCTTTACATCCTACATGTCATTCACACCCATTCATACAGAGCAGTGTATGTTACTCTAGGAACTAACATGCATACACATTCACATTCACACACCGTTGGCCATGCCATCGGAAGCAACTCAGGGTTAAGTATATTGCCCAAGGATACATCGACATGTTGACTGCATGGGCTGGGATCGAACCGACAACCTTCTGGTTGAAAGACGACCGAACTCCCTCGCAGCCACAGTCGCCCTGTGTGTGGTGTGGTACATGTTTCTGACCTTAGCCTGAGCATATCCCCTGATTTGGTTAACACACTCTTCCACACACACACTCTCTTACCTACTTGTGGATATACAGGCTCTCAGGCATACGTAGACTCACTTATCCACTTATGACCCTCTGGTATGAGAATCATAATATAATTACATAATGGTATGTGTTGTAAGAGTTCCCTTGCACCCTCTCAAACCTTATAAAGGATGTAATTCAGATGTCAGCCATGTTTTATACCTAATTTGTTTCTGAAGCATCTCTCTTTGTCTGTCTGGCTAGATCCGATGGGAGAAGAACATCACATTAGGAGAACCTCCGGGGTTCCTCCACTCATGGTGGTGGTGAGTGTTTTTATGCCTAATGAATCAAGTTACATTCCTCCTCATGCTGTTTTTCTTCATTCCATCATTGACAATATTAATTAAAATGCTCATTCCCCCTCCTTCTCCTACCATTTTAATGTATCTTCATCTCATTAATTGTACGCAAAAGCTCTTCTTCAGGTAGCTGTTTGCAAATCCGAACACACTCTCTTAAAGTTGTCTATTTCAATGATCATAATAGAATCCTACTTACTGCCTCTAAAATGGACGATTATTTTTATCTATTGTGCTTTAATGTTTCTGTTTTGCCGTCATGCTTCTCTCTGACTGCCTCTCTGTGTGTTGCAGTGTTTTCTGGGACTTGTACTGTGCGGCTCCAGAGAGAAGAGACTCATGTGAACACTCCAGTGAGGCCAAAGCCTTCCATGACTACGTGAGTCTGCACTGATTTCATTGCTCCTCCTGGTCAATCAACACAGGAATCTATGCTGGGAGATGTGTTGTGTATAGAGAGGCGAAGTCACTCCCTTCTACTTCCACCCCATGGGACCTTATTTCTGAAAAATTATGTATTGAAGTCAATGGGGAGAGAAAGATTATCTTTCGATCCCGTTTGAATTGTGCCACAAATTACACATATGATGTTTGTCAATCTTAAATAATCATTTCCATGTCAAAAAAGTCACAGTTTGTCGTAAAACTGTTGAAATATAAGACTATGAAAAATACGCAGCTAGAAAGACTACAAATCCCAGAGTCGCGTAAGTGTCATTAACGTTACACATTACACTCGTGTTACTCACCGAAATCTTGTAAAGCCGGTCACGCATGCTGGCTCTTACGGAACCGACTAACTCCCCTTGTGTGTATGTACAGCTCTCAACATGCCCAGACTTGTAGTGATTTTCACCTCTTTTAATACTTTTCGCCTCATTCTGAAAGAAAGAAGTGAAATGTGCCAACGTGACGGCCATCTTGGTGTTGGTGACGTGTGTGAGACTAGAGATGTAGTTCATTGAGCGTTTCACGCAAAAGAATGTGTTACTTCACAGTTTTACGACACATTTAAATTGTTTTGACTTGCAAAATTATCTTTTAAATTGACAAACATCATATGTGTAATTCGTGGCACAATTCAAATGGGATCGAAAGATAATCTTTCTCTCTCCATTGACTTCAATGCATAACTTTTCCGAAATAAGGTCCCATGGAGGTCTACCGGCAGGGGAGGGACTTCGCCTCTCTATTGAAACGTCATGAGTGAATGGAAAGAGATTTATTAAATGAGATACATTGGGAATAATGCCAATACATTTATAAGAGTCAATCCCTTATTATGACTGTTTTGCTCATGATGTTTTAGTTTTGCTGCTCCTTTAGTCTGAATTAGGGAACAAAACTGGCTTTGGGTTGTATGTCATTACTGACTGACGAAGATTGTTGACACCACAGTACATGCTGAAATTACAGTGGTTTGAATTGTGCTGTTTTCTAATTACGACAATATGCCTAGAAGCCCAACAAATATACCAAAACAAGGATATGGATTGAGAACAGATGTCCAAATAATACATCATTTGGCATTTAGGCCATAAGGTTATGAGGGATACACAACATTTAATCCGTTTCTCACATCCTTTACCATAACAACATACTTAAGACTGTTTGGTTTAAGTATGGCTACAAATTAACTTTATAACCTCCTCCAATGGTTTTATCTTGCAATGAATCGTTGATCAAAAGAGTCGTTTAATTGATTGCGTGTTGCTTGGTGGACGTGTGGGATAAAGACTTGCTTTACTATGCCATGCGAGTTTGTTTTTACCATTAAGTTGCATTCTACCTTAGCACAACAGCTTTAATTCACTGCACTCACACACACAGACACACACACACACACACACACACACACACACACACACACACACACACACGCACACACACACAGATATCCGGCTAAAATATTGAGAGCACATTGCGCTGAGGAGCAGACTGGGCAGGCAGACATTGCCCGTGTGGTGGAAACATTGTTTATTGCTGTGTTTTCTCAGTGTGGCTCCACTTCACTGGTGTAATTCCCGCACATCAAGCCATTGGTTTATTCAGTCATGCACCATCCAGTAACGGGAATACAGAGAGCCGTGCCAGGGCTCATCAAGTTTTAGATTAGCTAGTGACTAAGAGAAAGGAAGTGCGATTCACCTCGCAGGAAACTCTAGCTGGAAGGGGACGTTAGGTGTGGGGGGGGTCTTCTCTCTCCTGGTTTCTACGTTGTTAGTTTTCCCACAAAGTGTGACTCATCACATTTGTCTATATGTGTTTTATTGAGATGTATTGTTGGAAGTGCACAGGTCAGGGGTTCTGCGTAGCCCAGCAGGATCTTCCCTCCTCCCCTCTGCGGTTATCTCCCTCTTCCCTTCAGGCTTGCGGTCCTGCAGAACCGGTGGGGGCCCTCTTCTCTTTTATCTTCTCGCAGTAGGTGTATGTGCTTGTAAATGTGTGCGCATACGCAGGTGATGCTGCTGATGCCGGCGATGATGATCAGGGTGATGAATAGGCACTCCAAGGACGAGGCAGCTATGTGATGATGTCATCCTGGCTCAGAGGAAGGGAGCTGGAGGGCAACACGACCTCAGCCCTGTGAGACGGGAGAGGGAAGCAGGGGAACATGGAAATGAGAAGGAGTCAAAAAGAGGGACATATTATTTTTGAATTAATGTATTAATAATAATTATTTATTTATTTATACAGAACTTTTCAAAACATAGTAACAGTGTGCTTTACATGGATTAAGAACAAGCTGTTCAGGCAGCAACTGAACATGAGGTCAAACAATCCTCCCCCCCAAAAAAAGACTATACAACGTTACAACAATAGGAAAAAAAAATGAATGAATTAAATAAAACAAGGATGTAGATTGAAATTGACTAGTGGCATTATTAATATAAGGCTTTAATAAAGAGATGAGTTTAAATTAATGATTTAAAAGATGTCACTGATTCTGCTAGCCTCAGATTCCCCGGCACCACATTAATCTAAAACACTCCGCGCCGTCAAAGAAAAAAACAAAACACATTTACAGCAATTTAATCTAATTGTGCTCAAGACGACAATAAGAGGATATTTGTATTTCTTCGTATCTGATCCGAATCAATTCTATTCAGGAATCATTCTGGAGAATCTTAACATCATTAGCACAGCTACATCTTATTCTTTCACTTCCTGCTGGGATGTAATCAGAGAATTATAATTATACCAATTGTAATTAGACCAAGGTCACTTTCAATCAACTGTTCCAATGCTGCGCTGCGTCTCAGATCCAATCAGAGCTATACCTACATATCTGCCGCTCAATTAAAACAAAATAAGACGACAACCGCGGTGGCCGTCGTAGGACGCCTTCGTTTAATGCTGGTGTCTCTCATTCACTCTCCTGACTTTGAGACTGATGGAGATTTTAATCAGACTTTGATGGTAATTATTTTCAGGTACGTAATTACTGAGTGAAGTCCAAATGAATGGCAAGGCGCTTATTCACATACGTAATCTTTGGGTTGCTTTCCTTTGATAATTGATAGGATTGTGACAAGGCTCTTAACTTGATTTGAACGATCAACCCAGTTTGAACTTCTTTACTGTAAATACAATCGGCTTTGAGTACATCTGACTTAAAGAAATTGTGTTTTTCTGCACCGTAATTCTTTCCCCGCTCCCTCTGTTTACATGGGCATGAAGTTGTACATGCATTTGTGTGCTTTTCATCAGACGATCACATCACAGGATTAGAGTGTTTGAGGATGGTCTTCGAGGACATTCATCCTGTAATCTAAAGTTAAAAGGGAAAGAAAGAAACGTCTGTTGAACAAAGTGAAGTGCGATGGTGAAGAGAAAAGCAATGTTATTGATTTCCATCCTCAGACAAGGCTTTTCAGGCATCAGAAAGGCCGTTTACAGTTCTGTTAAGTGCTTTGTAAATTGTGTTCTTGATACTAAATGAGCGGTTTCCATTTGCAAGGGGCCATGAAGTCATAAAAACAAGTTATTTTTAAACTCTTATGCTTGGCCCGGAAATTGCCTTATTAGAGACAAAAGTCAGCTGCTGTTGCTTTCCTTTCTTTGAAGAATAAGACATCAATCCATGCAGGTCATCTCATGCTATTCCGGATAGTGATGCGGGATTTCAAGTTGATGGTAGAGAGTGGTTTTCACTAACATTTATGTGTTCTTTTATATAGCTATATTGCAATGTGTCATGATAGTTAATAATGGAGGGAAATATGATAGTAATCTTTGGTTCTTAACTGACTGGTTTCTCTCATGGCGCCAAACTTTTGTCCCTACTAATTACTTTGATAGTTAATACAAATGTGGGCAAATTAAAGTGGAGCAAGAAAGAATCAAGCCAGCATGAAATTACTTGATATTATTAATATTGAGCATATTAGCAGCATTTCTTCTACTACATTATGACATTTAGACCTTTTTAAATATTTGCTGTACTGTTCCATTTAATTGAAATACAAACTTCTCTATATGGATTGTGCATTGGTGCATGAGTGTGTATTTGGTGTGGAGTTTGGAGAATAATTATACAGTTACTGCTTTCCCTGAGTGGATTTTTCTTGCTATGCGAAAGGAGACAGAATTGAGGTTAGGTAAGCAGACTGGCAGATGAGTTCGAAAATAGCGGGAGTTTAGATGAACTGATGAAAAAAGAGTTATCTCACTCCTGATTTCAGGAGATTATCAGTGTCCCACACTTGTACTGGTTGTGCTGTGCAGCCTGCAGATAAGAATGAGCTTATTAACTGAAGCAAGTCCGTTAAAAAGGAGTCCTCCCAAATGAATCGTAGGTTTTTGTATACGAATTGTTTATTGTGATTTAATTACAGTTATGAATTAAAACAATTTTTGTTGTAAACTGAACTTGGCAGGTTGCTCTGAAGGGTCTTTTGTAATGGCTAAACAGTTACCAATATGGCACTGTTTGGGCTTTTAGCTTTACATATTTCTTTCTATTATGTAAATGTGTAATTGATTCTCACATAGGAAAGATTTAAGAGTAGCGATAATATTCAGTCAACCAGCAAACAAGAGGAACAATTGAATGCAACCAGGCAACGCATGCAGACTCGTAAGGTGACAGGCAGGATGGCCATTAAAAACAAATAGATAAATAAAATTAGGACAGACCGAGAGATAGGCAGACTAGCTGGAGAATAACTCCATTGTCCAACTATGTTACCTTATATTGAATCTAAAAATGTTTGTTCCTGACAAATTGAAATATGATGTTGGAGTAAGGTAATTTAATTTAGTCCAATTAAGGTTTGTAATGCTCCTTTTAGCCCAGCCAGAGAGAAGTCTTGATACCTTTGAAAATGTATTTTAAAATGTACATTTTAAATCATGTTTTTACTTAAATAACTAAAAATGATTTGCTTAATCTATAATCATATTTATTGTCTTATCTGTTTTCTTCACCAGCGTATGACTTCAAATGTCTTGTATTCAATTTACTAGAAAAAACTACAAAGAAGCTGAGTAGCTGTCTTGATGATACAAATAGTTGTGGATTCATTTTCTGTCGATTGACCACTGGATTGATAGACACATCATTTTAATCTGTGATGCCTTAAATGTTGTGTATTACATACTAGTATGTATTGTAGCAGTGTGAGCATACTGTGAGTTGTAAGCATTTTCTGCAAGAACAAAGGAAGAAAGAAAAGTTGTTTAGTATAGACATTATATTATAAATAATTAATCATCTGAGTGCCTATTTGCACCCGGGTGTAAATAGCCAACCCAGTCTCACGGCATTTCGTGTTATAGTCACGACATTTAATCTATTGATTCGTGTTCACCAACACGATTTCCCCCTTTTTTTCGTGTCACACAGAACGATTTTAAAAGCAATGTATTTCTATTGGTAGTATGTTTCGTGCCTGCAACACGTCTTCTTGTCCGGTCGGGTCTTGGAAGACCTGAAGCTGTGGGGTTCATAAAAACATGTTCTTACTCAATATCAAGCCACGATTATTGTTTTTATTTAAAATCGTATAATGTCAGACTTTTTTTGCTGTCTGTGAGGAAAATAAATGGGGCTCAGAGCCTCAGAATACTGAAATCAGTATTTTGAAATCTTTTTTTCCTTCTAATTTGTTATTCTTTTCTTAATAACACACTGTTATTTACTCAACAATAACATACAATTA
>CALSBZ010046422.1:0-16957 GCA_943591055.1 Gobionotothen gibberifrons
TCTTCCAGATCTCATCCTGTCGCTCAGACACAGATCTGTGTGGTCTTTGAGACTCGATATCACGCATGCATCTGTTAATTCAACTCCAGCTTTTCCACTTGTACCTCTGTGTGTTTTGACTGTGGAATTGTGTTTTTAAAAAGCGTGACAGATGGTAGATTTTAAACACTGGATCCCCTTCTGTCTGACTCCTGATATAAACCTCTTTTTCTGCTTTCCTTCAACTTTTTCACTTATGTTTCAGGTCTTTACAGTCTTCTCAACTACTTTGTTTCGATGCAATATATTATTTTTTAAATTTTTTTTATTTTAAATGTATTCTACTAAAATCATACAAATACAAAAACGTATAATTCATACACACAATTGAACAAAATGAGTAGAAGCGGGAGGGCTGAAGCATAGCTTATGGGGAGTAGCCCTCCCGTGCATCATCATTAGCATCAATATAACAATGGCATTTATTTCGTCAAAAACATATAGAAATTAAGGAGTACAAAGAAATAAAGAAAACTGGAAATAAAACAAAAGTTAGGGCAAGAAAAAAGTAAATGCATATATAAATAATACTGGGAATATCCAATATGTGTTAGCCGGAGTAATCTGCAAATAGAATTGTTTTTACTTTAGTTTTGAATAGTTGATGACTAGTAACACTTGAAAGGTCTGGGTGAAGTGCATTCCACGTTCTAACTCCGATTATAGATAAGCTGTGAGATTGATATGATTAAAAACTCTGCCCTTTTTGATTTCTATCAGTGATTTCACAATTTAAACTTATTATACAGCCACATTCGGAATACGTAACGTCATCTAAAAGCGTAGCATCTGAATGTAAACCCTTATAAGCTCATGTTATGTTTTGGAATCTGCACAAAGGAAAATGTATAAAATAAATTGGTTTTAAACAATGAAATCATAAAAGTGAAGCCAATTCATTACAGTCCTATAGTACTGTAAACTTCGGCACAATGAGAAAGCTTTGTATCAGATAAGCGCTTCTTGCCAAAACAATGTTTAAGTATAATACGCTGATGTCACTCAAAACACTTTGCAAATCCTGCTTTTATATGAAGTATGAACACACGCATGTTCTGACATAATATCTCGGTGAGGTAAATGTCTGTTCTCACCTCGGTGAGTCAGGAGGCAGGTCCTGCCAACACGCTGTAAACGCTAACCTGTAATTACATTGAGAGTGATCACGCTATCTGAATATTAAAGGTATAATGGTATCCCTGTGCTTAATGGTAAAGGGTCCCAACTGTTTCCAAGGAGTCTGGTCTCCTGTAATGGCGTCGCATGGAAGAGTTTCATAACCGAAGCTATTACCTGGGAATGTTGCTGCTGTAATTCCCACAGGAGAATATTTATTGATATCAAACTATACCGGTCTCACATGGGAAATGAAGTGTGGCTCCTGATGCAGACTTTGCAACATTGCAGGACCTTTTATGGGTTGTGGTGCAGTCAGAAAGAAGGGTAACACACTCTCAGTCCAATCTGAGATAATCTGAGGCTCTCTGGTTTCATCTGGAGCTTGGTTTGCTCCGCTAATCTCTTTTAAGAGAACAGTAAACAATCCGGTGACAGATTTTTAAAACAAAGCGCTCACCCGAAGAGAATTTAATACCTGAAGGAGTGAGTCAGTGTGGTGAGGCAAGCGCACAGGATGCCAGGTCACTATTTTAGACTTAATCTGTGAGTGAACGTGGAGCAGATTCCTGTTGAAGAAGAAATCAAATGAAAGCATTCCTTCCAGATGTAACTGCTCTCAGGTTTTAAGGTGCTACATTACCTTTTGTTTGGGAGTTCTTATACAACTCTTGGCAGGGATGTTTTCTGAAGCGCTTTACTTAGCCAACATCATAACATAAAGAGAGATTACTCACTCACAAAGACTTGGGAAAACGTTGGCATTACTGACATCCAAGCAAAACTCCAGTTAGCTCAGAGTTAGCGGTCAGTGTTTATGCCCACAAAGCCCTGGGCCTCTTCGAGAGGAAATGAAAGAAAGGCTGACACAGAAAGCAATATCTTGGAGGATGCTATTTTACTGAACATCACACACACTTGCTTCCAGTTCCCTTTCACTGGAATAGGCACATTGCACACAAAGGCTATTAGCTGATGTTTGACTTCTTTGCTTTGATGTGGAGCTTTTTTCAGTCGGGGGAAAACATCACATTTGCATTGTATAGTAGCAAAGGTGAAAACGAGTCATTGTGATGCACTTAAGTTACTTATACACAAATACTGCTGGGTCATTTTTTTTATAGGGTGTCATTTGGACTTCATAAGTTGATTTGCCTACTTTTTAATGTTCTATTCTATAAAGGACATATCTAATTTGCTAAAAAACATTTTGGTCACCTAAATCTTTATATATATAGATATATTAACAACACGTGACACCCGCGATATGTCCACCCTGTTAAGGACATACACATAACTGCTTAAATGAGTTTTCAGTGCATTCTTACGATTAAAATGACTTTTTAACAAGAGTTGTATGTCCCTAACTCTAATTAGATATATATTTCATACCTAATTAGTTTTAAGTATTGAGAAAAACAAGTGTAGATTATGACAACGTGGCATATTTTTCCACTGTTTTTCATGAGAAAACTTAAATAAAATAAGAATTACTAAAAGTTTCTAGAATATATAATCAACCTCTCTCATTTCTTTATAAAAGTACAACACTTGATATTTGATATTTTCATTAAACTATGCTAGAAAAATACCAACATAACAGGGTGGACAGACGTCTAACAGGGTGGACACCAGTTCATGTTATTCTAGCTTCTCCTGTGAGGCCCTATTGAAAAACATGTTACAATTATTCACAACAGTGCGGTTTATGAGACAAAAACCATGCTTTTGTTTCGTGTAAAACATCTCAGAGAGAAAATCCTCATTTAGAAACTATGTTAGTGAGCCATTAAGGAATCCTCTTTCCCACACTCGCATGTCGTCGCCTGAGGCAAAAGGAAATCCACGAGACAAAGTGATATTTGTCAGAGAGTAAAGCACATTGAGCCGACAGCTCCTTTCGACGGTGTGTGAGTGATGACTGAACAAGTTGCCGATCTGTCAGGACGAGCACAACCGAGTGTATTTTGACATAAACATGGAGTCCAGGTTTTGATGGAGGAGTGCTGTGAACCTGTTTGACCTCCAGTCTTCTGAAGATGCCCCCGAGCGCTATCGCTGGTCAGATATCATGTTGAGTTGTTAGCGGGTGTTAATTTGGTAAACTGATCCTTACGTTTCATATCCAGGGAGTTTCCAGTGCCTCCTAGCATCTGACTGATTAAGAAAAGGATGTTTAAGTGAAACAGAAACCTTAGAAGATAAAGAGAAGTGACACATCTTGTAATCAGAATCAGAAAAAGTAGTTAGACCTTATAAAAATGACATGTTTTTTAAATATATAATTTCACATTGCCTATTGCACAGTACAATTGCAAACAAAGTAAGCTAGCTCTTGTCTTCATAGACAATCCCTCTTTATATTATCTCCACTTTGTGTGGGGATGTGTGGCCTTTTTATCATGCATGAGCCATGAGTGAATTAATTCATTGCCCACGTGTCCAACAGAGCCTCCACAACAAGTGGTTGTGTGTAGTTGTGCTCATTTAAATATGTTGCAGAGGTTGCTTTTCTCCAGCTGTTTTACCGACCATTTTGTTTACAATAGTTCTTGTATGTCACCCACTCAGTCTGTAATAGCCTTCGCTGGGAAGGCAGTTTTAAATTAAATGATCCCCTTCTTTTAACAGGACAGATTACTATAAAAATGATTGAAAATAATTAAACTATAAAATCCCTGCACATCGATACTTTAAGCATTTTCAAACCACCTTTTACCATAAGAAAACCACAAGATATTTATGTCGTTATCAGTCAAATAAAATAACTGTTTTCCAGATCAAATGAACTACATGCTTAGGTCTATCGTGCATGATTGATTAAACATGAAGAAGTTAATCTTCTGCATCCATAGAGCAAGAAGACAAGGGTTTCCTTTAAAAAATAACTCTGGATTCGGCTATTTCTACCTTTTCCAAGGACCTAATGATTTAAAAAGGCTGTTGAAGTGCTCTCACTAGGTATCTGATTTACTTTAAACAATCTGCTGATTTACAAACGTCTCTTTTCAAGTTGAAGTGTGTGGGAACGTCTTTTTTGGCCCAAATGAGTCATGTGACCGACTGAGAGACTGAAATGACAAATGCTGACCTCAATTTGGTGATGATTTGTCATTTGGAAAATCCAAAGCGATGAACACAGCATACTTGAGAAATATACTTTATTCCTTAAAATGAACAAAAGTGAATCCTGCCACCTCAGCTAATTGGCACATTGGCAAGTACCCAGAATTAGGTCACTTCCACATTATGGTTACGGTAAAAGGGTCAGATCAGTAAAGGGAAGTTTCTGCTTCCTTTATCTGTTGCTTCATAATGACTCGAGGGCAGGTCACACACTGAAGCTGTCAGGGTTTGTTTTTGGAGATTTTAGTTTTGGTGGTGGGAGACAAATGGGTGTCAAAGGATGTGTGTTCGGCGGATCACTGACAGGAGGCTCAGCTGTCTGTGTCCGTCAGTAATCCCTCCCAAAGATCTTCAATCGATGAACTGCTGAGAGGGACGTTTCTGGAGAGATGCTGTAGTATTTTACATAAGAATCAAAAAAGTATAATATGTTGAAAAATATGAAAAAAAAGACTACAATAAAAAAATTAAAAAGACGACATAGTAGGCCTATAGTATGTCGATAAATATCTAAATAAATGACATAGTTTAAAATGTTGTGTATCCATCATAGGTTGATGAGTACAGTTTCTCCATAATTGATAACAAATGAGGGATAAAACAAGAAAGATTAAGCCTTATTTGTCAAATAAACTGATGAAATTATCCTTAAATAGCCAGCATTTTAACACTTGAAAGACTTGACTATAATGGAAATGATGAAGTCATTATCCTGCATCTATCACATTGTGCAATACACATTACTTAATTATGATAAATTAAAGAAAATATGTTGTGGAGCTGCTTTGCTGGCGACAAACTCCGCAGCTCCAACTTCACCTACAATATTACTGGTACATGTTCAACTTCCATTAAAGTAAATGAGTGTCGGGAGAGCATGAGCAAATGTTTGGAGAATGATAACTGAGGCAGTCTCGAGACCCTTTTACTGCCAAGAGACAAAATAAAAGGGATGGAAATCTGCCTAGTTCGAACACACTTCAAAAGCCCAGTGATGGCTAAAATGAAGCTGTCTGACTTTCTTTCAAGTGATCACTTTACTAAGGCCTGCTTTAATCATCACAGCTACACATTACATTCCCGTTTTAAATCCTTCAATCTGTATTCATAATAACTAAAACATTTAAGAGGCTGTTTTGGACCGTTTGTCAGGTCATCCAAATGAAAATCACAGACCTGAGAAAGTGGAGCTTACCTATTAATAAAGACTCTCTATATGCAAATAGGTTGAACAGTTTAAAAAACAAAATCCTGTAGGAAATGTTTCTCTTGGCACCAACATACTGTTTAGTTATGAGTTAAGCACGGTCATAAATCAATCATCTCCTTTTTAAGAACATTTTGGGAAACACTTATTTGCTTTCTGGCTGAGAGTGTCAGGTAAATCTTCATTTAGTTTAGCATGAAAACTGGCATTCATTTATTTATTTAAACTCAAATGAAATGAATAAGCTCACGATTTTTCATGCTAATGACCGAAAGCAGGGAAACAGCTAGCTTACGTGCTAATCCAAAAGTATTAACATGCAGAGACGATCTACTACTTGTCTTTAAACTTCAGTAAACAAATGACATAATACCTTTAGATTAGTGAGCTTGACAGGTGCTGGTCTGAACATGATTTGTGTGTTCTCTGCTCAGTCGTTTTGCTAAGCTAAGCTAAACCGCTAATGGCTCAGGATTTAGCTCAAGACGTCAGACTAGTTTCAATGTTCATGTGAAAAGAAATAACCTAAATCAGTAATTGAGGCAAAAACATTAACACTTATTTGCGTTTCAGGTATCTCTTCGTTTAGTTAGGCATTCAAATTAAGGCTGTCAATTTAATTTAAGCTAAAACAAATGGCTGCCAGTTTTCATGCTAACGACCATTAGCAGGGAAACAGCTAGTTTGCGAGCTAATCCAAAACTTAAAAGGATAAACAAGTAGAGACTCCAGGTAAATCCATTACTTGTCTTTAAACTTGGTAAACAAATGACATAATACATGTAGATTAGTGAGCTTTACACGTGCTGGTATGAACATTAATTACTTTTTGACTAAGCAAGTTCTCTCTGCTCAGTTGTTTTGCTAAGCTAAGCTAAACCGCTAATGGCTCAGGATTTAGCTCAAAACGTCAGACTAGTTTCAATGTTCATGTGGAAAGAAATCCCATTTTTTATATCAGTAAATGAGGCTAAAACATAAACACTTATTTGCTTTCTGGCTGAGAGTTTCAGGTATCTCTTCATTTAGTTAGGCATTAAAACTGAGCCTGTCAATTTAATTTAAGATAAAACAAATGGCTGCCAGTTTTCATGCTAACGACCATTAGCAGGGAAAGAGCTAGTGAGTTTATGAGCTAATCCAAAACTAAGCTAAGATAAATGGCTAATTGCTCAAGCTTTAGGTCAAGACGTCAGACTAGTTTCAATGTTCATGTGAAAAGAAATCATCTTTTTTAAATCAGTAAATTAGGCAAAGACATGAAACCAGAAGTTCAGTTGCAAATCTTACACAGATCTTTATTGTTCTTTAAATACATACAGTTCGTAGCAAAACGAGTTGCCCTTTTCTTTTACTTTTTCTCTTCTTCTCATATTATGCACATATCCAAAAACCTTCTCTCTTCTCCTCCTTCCCCTACATACTTTTTCCCAACTTCACTCGTGGTATTTGAACCACCTTTTTTCCTTCTGAGCAAGATATCACATCAACAAGTTAATATAAATATCTTGCCCTGTCCATCTATTTCAGTCTCCATTTATCCATCTGTTCTCTTTTCTCTTCAGCCTTCAACAACCTTTTCTTATTTCCATTTCTAACCAGTCTTTTACTTATAATCTGTCCATTTTCTAGGACAGGTAAATACATCCTGCTACTGTAGTGTTCACACATAAATCTCCATGCAAATTGCTACTGTACACTCAAAAGTGATCTGTTTCATTTTGAAAAGTCAGCTTTTTGAAAACCAACATGGCTCAGTTCAAAATTTTGTTTCAAAACAAAACTCCTCATCTCTTCCCGACATGATTTGACATAAAGATGATTTGCTACCACTATTTTTCATTGTGATATTTGTTCAAACAGAGACTGCATCTGTCTCTGGATTTAAATAAATGCCTCTGATGGCAGTATATATGCATAAAAATAAAAATAAGTGTCCAGGTTTTTAACATCTGTCATTAAAGGAATGTATAAAAATAAGACATGTCTTCTGATTAATCTAAAATCAGAATTGAACAGATAATTTGTATATCTTTGTGTAGTACATCTCACCATTTTCAGGGACGCCTAATTAACATTCTCAAATCTTCAATTAACTTCACCTAAAAAGCTAAAACAGTGCTGTTTTATGATATCTAAAAAAATACTACCATAGATTTTAGAATATAAAAATGTAAAACTTTCATTAGCCCCCCCCCAAAAAGGTCTAAAATAATGTTTAAATATCAAATTAATAGTAAACAAGATTGAATGCACCACCTCTATCTTCAAGAAATCAACACACTCAAGACACACACAGATACATGTGTGAAATGTGTGTGTTTGCTTCCCTTTTTTTTTTAAACTGGTGGAAGCTGTGCATCTCTCCACAATACTTGGATGCACTTGGATGGAGGGGTAAAGTAAATAGCTGCCGAAGAGGACAGTAACACAGAACACTGTTGTAATAATAATAATACACACACATAACACATAAATACAAGTCCCACACTTCTCCACGTTGTCTTTTAACATACAAAAAGAACAAAATGTCCACCAAGGAGTCCTTTCTTTATCTCCTCGCTTCACACCATAGTCTCTTTTCTCTTCCCTAAGGAACAGAGAGACTTCTTGTCCTTTTTTGATTTGTTCGTTGTGGATATTAAGGAAAGAGGCGAGGTTGATGATGTCGTCGACAAAGATGACAACGACGATCGTGAGGAAGGGGGCGTCGTCGCCGTGGGACTGGGGTTTGTGCTGTTGCTAGGCGAGCAGGGGGCGGATTGAGTGGTCCGCTGAGGGCAGTTCTCGTTCACTTCCTCCATGTGTACGATGGCCGACACCGAGGAAGGACGGCGCTTGAAACGGGCGACGTTCGCAGGCGGTGACGGCGTCGAGGGCTCGCCGAGCGGCCGGTGGACGGAGATGGCGCTGCGGAGGCAATTCAACCACTGCTGCTTGTGGAAAATGTCGTTGACTTGCAGGGTGTGCGACTGCGCCTGGCTCGGGTCTGGGGATCGCACTCGGAAAATGTTCTTAGCTGAGGAGAAAGAGGGGGGGGAAAATGGAGTTAGCTAACTGCTATAATTGACAAGTCTTTTCCCACTAACTGCCCGGCATTTTAATTTATATTTACTTATAACTATTTTATCTGTTTTATTGTGTTGCACTGTTGGAGGAACTTGTGAAGATTTTCATTGATATATCTACACTGTAGCTATGTACTAAGGACAATAAAAGCCTTGAATCGTGAACCACACACATATTATGCATTTATCTGATTGCGTTTTGCTAATTATTTATCTAATATATCATTCCATTTACTTGTATAAAGACTCTTCTTGCACTATTTCAATTGTATTTGTATTTACTTGCACATCTCCAAACATTCTCTTGCACTATTTTATCTGTCCTATACATGTGTGTTGCATGGTTGGAGGAGCCTGTGACCTACGTTTTTCATTGCCATATCTACGCTGTAGCTAATGTACAAATGACAATAAAGCCTTGAAACCTTGAATGAGCCTCACCTTTGTCTGCGTTGCTGAAAGCGCCTCTGAAGGATCCGCCCATCCTCACATCTCCGTCCTGCAGGTCCTCCAGAACCAGATCGTGCACCGGGAGCGGCTGACGGTAAACCTGGAAACACTGGCGTTCGTTCCTGGTGACTGGTCGGGTCATAACCAGCAGCTCGGTGAACAGGAACACGTGCAGCTTCTGGAAGGAAAAAACAAAAACAAGGGGGAATTAAAATCAGGATATTTTTGCGTAACCACCAAGTGTGATCTAACATCTCATCATTTTCAGGGACGAATTAACATGCTCAAATCTTCAATTAACTTCACCCAAAAGGTTAAAACTGCTTCTTTATGATACCTAAAAAAATACTGCAACAGATTTTAGAATATAAAAATGTAAAACCTTCAAAAAAGGTCTAAAATAATGTTTGGAGAAATTAAAATCGGATATTTTACGTAACCATTTACTAAGATTTCTGGAAGCTGTGATCAAAGTGAATACTCATATGGTTAACCCTAGGAGCAGTTACAGTCTAAATGCCTTATATGGGATGTAATGTTCTTGATAATTGAAGAAGTGTGTATTTTTCTTACCGTGCCGCTCTTGTTTCTCAGCTCTCCGTGACACAGCAGGCTCTTGCACTCTTCGATGAGAGGGTCTTTCTGCCGGTCGTCCAGATATTCCAACTTGTCGATGTAATACTTGCACTCGGACTCTCCCTTCTTCGTGTTGATGTCGGAAAGCACACCTTGCATGATGGTGATCTGCAAAACACAAGGAGTCCAAATATTAGTTTCTACTATCAACCATCTGTGTCTGGTTTCTACTATCAACCATCTCTCAACCATCTGTTCTTATTCTGTTTTGACTTACCGCTTCCTCCAGGCTGGCGGCGTCTGGATGTTCAGCTGGAGTGTGTCTCAGGATTTCTTTAAGCAGGAGAGGGTATTTGACCAGGCGGGAGCGAGGGATGTCCAGGAAGCTCCACAGGTCCAGTTTCCTGCTGAAAGGCGACTCGAGGCAGCGCTGCAGAAAGTCCTGAACCCGCCGGTCCTGCTTCTTCTGGTCCAGAAGCGCCTTGGCGGCCAGCTGGTTGCTGCAGTAGTCTTTGTAGGCGTTTAGCCTTGGCATCTGGAGGGGAGATGAAACACTTAATAAGGCTGTCTTTCTCACTGGAAACCAGGCAATGGATTACAAGTAACAGGATTACGTAATTAGGATACAAAGAAAAGGTGCGTTTTGTAACAAAGAATTATATATTTAAATTGACTTTGAATGTACAATATTGTATTTCTAACTGTGTGTTCATAAATAGTCACGTTAATTGTTTTTTATAGAAATCTTACCCAGTCTACTACAATCTGTCCGATCTGTCCCACAGTCCCATCCTTCCTTGTGGCTTTTGACAGGAGCGCAAGGAGATCTTCATGCAGAGGGATGTAAGCGTCCAGGTTTCCGAAAATGTGATTGAGCTCCTCCTCCGACATAATGGAGAGCTTCAGCATCGGGTCGTGGTACGCCTGTGTGCGGGAGGAGAGCCAAAACGTCAAATACAAAACATCCAAAAAAAAAGGCTAATAATAGCTTGTGAAGAGCAGTACAAGAGAAAAGACAGAATAGTAAGTCTTTTAATAGCTGCTGGCTTGGCTGCGCTGAAGGCCTGCCAGGCTTTGATTTAATCTGTTTGTGTAATGTGTACTCTCTCTGCGATGTTAAAGAACAAACCTTGCGTGCGAGCTGGAGGTCCTCGATCAGGTCCTGTTCTCCACGAGACAGCTCAAATATGGCCTGAGGAAGGAGCACAAACAGATAGTTTTTAAGCAAAACACATAAATCAAGATGTCATTACGTTACAGCAACTGATAGACTAAATGTTAAACCGCACTGCTGCCAATGAATGAGGTCAATTTGAAGTCTCTCCCTCTCCTGCTTACTCTTTAAAGCTATACTAAAGTGTATTGTTTCTGACAGTTGGCTAAGATGTCTGACATATGCAGGACAAGTGGGTGTGTAGGCGCTAGCTTGTTAGCTTCCCAGGTGACTGTGAACCCCGCATAGACTGGGAAATTAGCACAGGAAGGCTTTTTTAGACAGTTTGACACAAATACTGCAGGGATATGTGAAGCTAGTCTGCTAGACAGGAGGCTTCACCACTGTCTGGATTTCTGACTTCCTATTAATCCTCAACAGTTCATGTCTCAGTGCTGATTCTCACCTCCTGCCGCTTGATTTCTTTGGTGGAGAAAGTTCCCTTCTGGTGGACGTCGAGAGTCTCCGACCACAGCATGCTGTTCCTCCTTTTGGGCGGTGTTGGGGCCGCTGCCTTGCTGCAAGGCTTCTGGGGAACGCCCGGCGACTTGCCATCGCCCCGAAAAGAGGCCTGAAGAACGGAAAGAGGAAGCCCCAGAAGTCAGACATGTTGCAAATTCGAAGCCACGGGTTGTTTTTTTAGTTGCACCCAAGGAGCTCCCTTTTTTCTACGAGATGTAACGGGGAGCTTACCTGGATGGTTTGGCCGAAGCGCCGGACGGCCCCAGTTTTCACCGGAGAGATGAGATTGGCTAGCGACGTCACCCTGCCGAGAGGACGGACACGCTTTGTGCTGGGTTCCTGCAAAAACAAAGAGAAAATCAGATTAGTCGGGCTATTCCATCATATCTCCACGTCTAAGAACACTGCTGTTGTGCCACATGTATCTTTACTGTTCTTATTTTGTCGTCGTAAGAGTTTGTATACTATGGTTTGATATGGTCACGCCAATAAAACTCCTGAGTTTGAAAAGTCGGAAATGTTCATTCTGCACGCAACAACCCTGAACGAATCGATCAGCGATGCCATTTTCAGACCTAAGCAGTGAGTCCAGACGCTCCCTTGTGACTTCCTTGTGATAAAACACACCAAGTCAAGCCATAAATCCTCATTATTGACTTCTCTTTGGGGGCGAGGAAACAAGAGAAGCCTGAGCCGAGGTCGAGCAGCGGCAGACAGACTGGCGGACGGACAGAAAAAGTGAGAAGCAGATTCAGCAGCTGCTGGCTCCATCATGTGAAGAGACTCCGAGCACAAAGAGCCTTTCTGACTCTGATACGGAGGGGAAGGAGGGCCTGGAGGAATTCAAGGAATGCACGAGACCCTTCTCTCAGCTGTTCAACACCCGTCCCCCCCCCCCCACACACACTCTGCTACTGACCTGACAACAGCTACAACTCCCCTGAGGGTGGATTTGTTCCTTAACTTAAACAGTGTGTGATAAATGCTTCCTTTTTGTTTACAACTGTTTATCTGTCTGAATATATATTTAGCATTTAATAAAGCCAAATTAAACAAGGGGGGGGGGGTCTTTAGATTGCTCTTAAAAAATATGCTTCCTTATTGCTCCAGCTCTTTAAAAGCAGTAGGGACAGTGTGTCAAGAGTAAAAAAAGACCCCCACGGTGAATGTGCGCCCCTTTATAAAGTGTTTACACAGCGTTCACGGCACTTTTAACGGCTGCGAGTTCAGACAGGCTCTCTAACAAGGCCTTGCGTGAGAGCAGCACTACACCTGGGCCCCCCCCCCCCTCACCCAGCCCTGAGGTTGTCAGAAAGAAGAGACGTGCTTGGCCTCGCTCCAACAACAACAGACACAGAAATGAAAGAGTTGAAGATCTGAGGTAATGATTTCAGAGCCTCTTCAAAAAACACCACGAGACAGCCACAGCCATAATTTAGCATTTCTGAAGATTACACTCCCTGCAATCCAGATCTTCACACTAATGAAGGCTCTGACATGAACACACCGCACCGCTAAAAAGGCCCAATATGTTTTCTCCTGACTCAGGCCAAATGGGGTTTTGCCTTGGCTCAGCGAATCTGGGAAACAGAGCAGCCATTGAAGGCTCTGCGGACACAGCTGGGAAACAGATCCACTCCGGCTGGTTTGCGGCGGCCATGCAGTCTCAGCATGCAGACAGAAAGCTTTTAGGATTTGTGCAAAAGCCCTCTAGTGGCAGGGGCCAGGAAAAAAGAGACGCCACAGCTTTGACTGTACCACGTGCAGGGACAGGGTTTTTGACTTTGGGACCTTTAAAATCTAGACAAAAGAAAGTATTGTAAAAAACACTGTCCCTGACTGTAGTGCTTTGTGAACTGGCCCCAGAATAACAAAAGACCACTAGTCCCAGGCTTTGTTTATCTGCAGTAAAGTGAAGCAGTGCAGACGGACAGGGAAAGTTGCTATTCCTGGCAGTTTGACCAAAAAAGTTACGCTGAGTCTGGATGACTTCAGGAAACCAGACAGACCCGGGGTTGGAGCGGCTGCTTTTGATTATCAGAGGAACCACTTTCCAGACAAACGTATTGTCCATGTGTGGTGCACTCTTTTCAACTTCTAACCCAAGATTACAACCTTTTAAATGTCATGAGTTCCCCCCCCCCCCCAAAAGTGCTCTCCCTTTGATGTCACTTTGGTGAGCAAATATGCCAGATGTGACCCTGGGATAACAGCCGATAGGAGACCAGAGCAGTCACACCGCAAACGAATGGCTCGAGGTCATCGGCAAGTCAGCACAATGTGGAAACTCAGAGTGAATCATGTGTGCAGTTCACTGAAGAACAGGACTCACTTCTTGAATTGACTTCTCTTTTATCAAGTGGGTTTACTGTCAATGAAAGCACATCTTCCTGAAATCCAAAAGGGAACAATGCACGCGCCTTAAAAGATAAAGGAAGTGGCTAAAGCTGTGATTTTTTTTTTAAGTAGCACACCTTGCTTTCCACACCTGTTTCTGCAGCTTAAGGAATGCTTTCAGGCTGCTTTGCTGCATTTGCATGACAGATAAGTGGCTTTTTCTAATGTCAGAAACAAAGTAATTGTAGACATGGTTGCTGACTGGGAGTTTACCCCCTGCTGCTTCACTGTTTGTGTCCATATCCCACCTCAGCTGGGATGCATATTTAAGAAGAAGACAGGGAATACACAACCCCTAAGAGAGGTCAATCGACGTGTTAACCTTTTCGTAGGTGCGGTGAAACTCAATGATTAACTTTGGTATCTCAAACCTCAGCCTAGGTGCAAAGTTCACCTTAGAAGAACACACACACATGAACAAACACAGTGTGTGAATAGGTGTGATAAAAACAGGGATAGGCGCTGATTCACTCGCAATCTGACACAAGAGCATGACTCCATTTAAAAAGGACATCCACGTTAAAACAACTTAAAAGTAGAAATATCACCACAATTGTGCATGTGTGCTCCTCACCTCTGAGTCTTTGCTGGCTTGGTTCTGGTAGTCTATCACTTGCAGAGTCCGTTTGATAGGCACCAAGCTACCCAGTTCATCGTAAGCCACCATAGCTTTCAATAAAAAACACAATATCCTTTTTTTAATCCTTTGACGAGTCAGCTTCAAGTAATCCACATCCGAGAGGAAAAAAGGAGACGGTGAGTTAAATAAATAAATAAACCTTCTCCATGTGAGGTTTCTACGTCCCTCAGTCAGGGCTAAGCTCACTCACAGCGTTTCTAAACTTTGTTCTGAGGTGGACTAGGAGAGGGAGGGCTTTATACTGAGAGTTCAGACAGGGAGGAGCAAGCTTCGTGGCTGGATATGATGTGGGATCGGGCTTATGTGGAAGCAGAGAGGGGGGGGCTGCCCGCAGGCTCTGTTGATCCGTCCACTAAGACTCAAACAGTAGTGAGAATTTCTAAGATCACGAGTAAAGCTTTCTACTAAGTGAAGTTGACACTAAACATCTCTGATAAGGGTTGGAAAAACACTGAAACTCCTGGAACTGGGTGAAGGGTTGCAGTGAAACCTGAGAAATGTATGACTTGCATTCATATTTTTTTATATTTGAGGGGAATAAAGATCGACCTGTCCTTACATTTGGGTTTTAAAAAATATAAAATAGGTGTAAAAAGATGCGGCTTTGAAAGAACTAGCGTTAATATCAATGCAAAAAAATATAAAATAGTACTTTTTCAACAGTTCAACTTGTGTGGAAACTGAGAAATATTTGACTTGCATTCATATTTTTTATATTTGAGGGGAATAAAGGTGGACCTGTCCTCACATTTGGGTTTTAAAAATATATAAAATAGGTGTTAAAAGATGCTGCTTTTAAAGAACCAGCGTTACTATCAATGCAAACAATATTAAATAGTACTTTTTCAACAGTTCAATTTATGTGGAAATACTTTTTGATTACCATTACAGCCTAAACAATTAAAAGATGTTTCTTTATTGGTGTTTCAATGTATTTTTATTTAACCCTGCTTTCCACCGTTTTTAAATCTCTGACATCACTGCATATTTATCATATTCTATAGCTTGCAGAAATGGTTACGGTTGTTACTTATCAATTCTTATTATGTCCCCTCTTATCACGAGTATTACAGTCATGATAATCTACAAGTCAAATCAAATCACCTTTGCATCCCGAACACAAAAGAGGGATTATGTCGCCTGTCAGGTCTCGTATCAGGTATTAAAACCACTACTTGTTTAATATACTGATTAAAGCCGTTATTACTTGTCCGTTTCTTGTGAAATAATAATCAAAGCAGTTTCAGCTGTGAGTGGAAACCGTGGAAACGCTCTGTGCCCTTTGCTTCAAACAGAGCCGTTATCAGGCTGATCAGCTGGGGGAGGTGATCAATTAGAATATCAATGGTGGGGGGCTTGTGACACACTCAGGCAGATGTTTGAACTAAAAACCTATATATTCAATTCCACTGGGAGGGGGGAAACCACAGCCAATATGTTGATTGGTTTCATCGTGGGGGAAAGGGCAACATGTTGGCCGGTTTCAGGGTTGGAGTTTGAAAACATGTTGCTGGGTTTGTGCCTAGCGTCGATACTTGACAGACAGAGACCGAGGACCTATGCAGAGGTGGGAGAAGTACTCAGATCTTGTACTTGAGTAAAAGGAGAAGTACTCAGATATTGTACTTGAGTAAAAGTAGAAGTACTCAGATCTTGTTCTTGAGTAAAAGTAGCAGTACTCAGATCTTGCACTTGAGTAAAAGTAGAAGTACTCAGGTCTTGTACTTGAGTAAAAGTAGAAGTACTCAGAACTTGTACTTGAGTAAAAGTAGAAGTACTCAGATCTTGCACTTGAGTAAAAGTAGAAGTACTCAGATATTGCACTTGAGTAAAAGTAGAAGTACTCAGATCTTGTACTTGAGTAAAAGTAGAAGTACTCAGATATTGTGCTTGAGTAAAAGTAGAAGTACTCAGATCTTGTACTTGAGTAAAAGTAGAAGTACTCAGATATTGCACTTGAGTAAAAGTAGAAGTACTCAGATATTGTGCTTGAGTAAAAGTAGAAGTACTCAGATCTTGTACTTGAGTAAAAGTAGAAGTACTCAGATATTGTGCTTGAGTAAAAGTAGAAGTACTCAGATCTTGTACTTGAGTAAAAGTAGAAGTACTCAGATCCAGACCACTGGATCTATGAAAGAAAACATTTCTTCCTTTATGCGTCACATTCTTCTCAACAAACAATATTTATTTCAAACATATTGGTGTGGACGTAGCCACATTGATGCGTGTCTTTTAGCTGATAATCAAACTGTTGTCTCCTTTTCATTCATGTGTGCGCACCATCGGGAGAGATTCACCCAGACAGGCGGATGCACACATGGCTGAGGGAGAAGCACACCTGAACCCACAGACTCCACACAGCTGCTGCACACGTGCACAGAAAGAGTTAAGGTGTTAGGCCTGATGGAGCAGCTAATGTGTGGACGTGCTGCAAACCAGGGTGTCACAACGTGTGTGCGTGTCTGCGTGTGTGTGTGTGTGTGTGTGTGTGTGTGTGTGTGTGTGTTCTGAGCAGATGGACCAGCCTGTTCATGGCTCTCCATCTCCCTCCTGGGTCAACACAGAGGTGTGAAACAGGACAGAGGCTTCATGCTGGTGCCGCGTGTGTGTGTGTGTGTGTGTGTGTGTGTGTGTGTGTGTGTGTGTGTGTGTGTGTGTGTGTG
>CALSBZ010046427.1:0-20258 GCA_943591055.1 Gobionotothen gibberifrons
GCAGAATATAGGAAGCCCCTATCAGTCTGAACAGCCCTGCCAGATGCCAGACATCTGCTTCTGTATACCTTCAACCTTCATCCTCCCTTCCTCTCCCCTCCTGTGCCACTCGTCGCCAGGCGGGAGGATTACGAAGAGTTCACAGACGGCTCATCCCTTCAGCCTTTATCGCCGACGCAGGACTGCTATCACCGGCTGAGCAGCGCGTCCTGCTGTAAACACGAATACACACTTCCCAAATGCCACGGCACAGAGCCCATAATCCTCGCTGAATCAGACCGGGGCCAGAAATTCTGCATTGTGTGTTTTCTCCCTGCAGAAAGGATTGGATTGGGAAGGACAAGGGGGCGCAAGGGGTCGTGTCAATTACATCCTCAGTGAGCGCAGTGGCCCTGTTCAGCATGTTGCACGGTGACAATAAACAATCAAAAGGCTTGGCAGGGTTACGTGGTTTATTTGTAGTAACTGGGACAGGGTTTGTGTTATTAAAGCACCAATTTCAATCTCTCTGAACTACTGTTATTGTACGCCATTGTTCTGTTATTCCATTATTTGCTTTTACAACCCAACCAATCACAGTCTGAAAGTCCAATTCCCTAATTAAGTATTTGTCTTTCCTTTGTGATGACTGTACATGTGAGGGAATAATTCTGTCTTCACTCCTAGATATTTAAACCTTTTCTGTGTGTTGACGTTTACGATCAGCCCTGCTCCTTATCTCCCGTAAGGAACGTGATAATGCAGTCGTATGTTGATACTATAAGTTTTATGGCTTGACCTAGCGGACATAGGGAGTTTTACGACTGTGAGAACGCTGGCTTCTAAGCACCACGGATGTCAGAGACAGTCTCCAGGTGTCTACGCCCATCCCCAATATGTGGATTTGACTCTCTGTAAGCTAGTTAAAGGGTCTACCAAGAAGGGAGGCTGATCAGAATTGACATGCAACCCACCCGTGCAGTCAGAACCTTTGGCTGCTGTGACTTGTGATATGAATTCTCCGGCCGTATACTTGTGAATAAACTATCAGTGTTTGACATCAAAGCTCCAACTCTCCTCGTGTCTCTCTGAGTCCTGACTCTCCATTGCTGCAGAAGTTTCCCTTACAGTACAGACTGTCAGCCAACACTCAAGCCATTTCTGTTTGATAAATGTGTCTTTCCATCCTTTCTCCTATTCAGAAATGCATGCGGTTCAACCCGGATGCGACCGTTTGGGTTGCAAAGCAGCGGATCCTGTGCACGCTGAATCAGACCCTCAAAGACGTGCTCAACTATGGGCTTTTCCAGCCGGCCAGCAATGGGAGGGACGGGAAGTTCCTGGAAGAAGAGCGCGTTTTCAGAGAGTACCCTCAGCCAATCACCAAGGGGGTCCCATCCCTGGAGGTAAACTATTGACCAGTTGGATTATTCCTCAAGTTAGTAGTGATAGAATCAAATATACTCAATAATTCAATGTGAGATATTATATTTTAACTGTGTATTATTTTATTGACCTGTACTTAATCGTGTTTTATAATTGTTTGTGTGATAGAGATTTTTAGGTTTTTAGTGTTTGTTGATTGTTGACCTACCGAAGGACTGCAGATGGAAATGAGCTATTAGCTATAATCTGGCATAATAGAGAACCGCTGTGACCCGTCCTAAAACCCGGAAGTAAGCTTCTTCCGGTTCCCTCGACAAAATCATAAATCGATCATAAATCTATTGATTAGATTAATGTTTCGAAAATTATAAAAGTTGGGTGGAGATGGAGTATGTGGAGATTATCCGACTGAACAAAACGTGATCCGTCTCTTATTAAATGTGTGTCAACCACAGACTTTTTTGACGAGGGAACCGGAAGAAGCTTACTTCCGGGTTTTAGGACGCGTCACTGTGGCCCTCTATTCATCTCTTCTCTTTTCTGAGATGAATGTATTTGTATGCATGGTCCTTGTTGAAATAAATACATAATAAGAAAGTTGTTGCATAAACTACTTAAGTATACAGTAATATGTCCAAACTCATGTCAATATTATTTGATTGTACACCAGGATTTTTCAATGTTTCTAAATAATGATCAGTCTATCACTTAATAATCTGATATGAATTAAGTCAATATATCAGTTGAGTGTAAATATACTTTGTATTACCGGTAAATATATCTTGTAAACTTTCCGCACCAATTGTCTAAACCTATGTTGGATCTGGTACTTCATTTCCAAAGGGGACCGTCTTGCGGTTTCCCCTCTCCTGTAGTGAGCTATATCGTTTTTGTTCATGTCAATGGTCTGTGAAAATCTCAAAGTTCCCTCTAAGCAAACTGTATCTCTTTATCCTGTGTCCACTGGGCAAACATTTATTTATCTAAAGTTGATTTGTGTTTTTCATCGGTTAATATTCAGGTCTGTTTGGTTTTAAAAAGTTAAAGCCTTCAGAAGGACGAACAATACTGGATACATACCTGCGGGAAAGCCGTTAAAGTCATGTTAAAATAAAAAAAAGTGAAATGATCCATCAAATATTGACAAACCAAATATGTATTCATTATACATTATACTATACCCCTAGCAATCCTCTATATGTATGGAAACATATCTTTCAACACGCACCCAGAGGAGTCAAATAATCAGCCTTATTGTAATCTCTGTTGGACCCATATTTCTTTTATTAATAAGTTGTTGTTTGCTCAACAGTTCCGCTACAAGAGCAGAGTCTACAAGCAACCCGATGTGGACGAGAAACAGATTGCCAAACTTCACACAAAGGTAAGAGTTTGATCCTTTAGTAATGAACCTGTAATCTTGTTTTTGGCCAGTGTCTGTAGTTCCTTTAAAAGCAAGTTGGTTCTCAGAGACAAATGAAAAATGATTCATCACACAATGAGTGCCAGCTTTTGCAAAGACACCACTTTACCTAGACATGTTTTTTCCATCTCAAACAAAAAGCTTGTATACAGACCATGTTGGAGATCTTAGACATACAGTAACATTTCAAAGAAAAGGAAAATGCCAAAGGTGTTACAACCCGGCTCCTGGGCTGCAACAAAAAGCTGGGAGGCAAGACGAGGGGTATGAATATAATAATCGTTTATTCATAATAAACAAACAAGTACATGGAACCAGCAACAGGTCCCCGAGGCTGGCATGGAGAGAGTGCCCAGAGGAGTGATGAGAAAGAGACGTATCCGGCTTGGCTCTCTTCTTGTAGGCCTTTTCGACCCAGGTGCAGCTCTTCAGGTAAACGCCGTCCCACAGCACCGGACCCTGTAAACAGAGAGAGAGAGAGACCACGGAATGCCTAGTTGTGTGGAGGGGTCGTCACTGGGTTGCCAAGGGGCGGAAAGCTTCCATGGGAAGTTAAGCTGGGGAATTTTGGAAATATTCGATGCAAAATTAAACAAAAAAACATGACATTTCAACAGATTCTTTTTTTTATAATTTTTTTTTAAAAGTAGTACAGAACCATTTATTATTATTTTATTGAACAATTATTTGTTTCATTGAAGAACGAAAACAGGAATGTTGAGTTAAATGTTACTCATCCCCCCCCAACCCCACTCATTAAAAAATGAACAAAAATTCACCCCCCCATTCAAAAATCTGCACGATGTCCCATTCAAAATGTTAAATGAAAAGAGCCCTTCTCCCTCCAAAAAGTCCGATTAAACAAAAGCACATCTTCCTTCAAGCGATCCTCTGCATTTTGGCTAAACCCTTTCAGTCAACGGGCTCTTCCTCGGCCTCATCAACATCCAACTCTTCCTCTTCCTCTTCCTCTTCAGTGTCACTGTTCAGCCTTGTTGAGGATGGCTCTGTGTCCGGCTCAGAGAGCCTTAGCTTTGCCCGAATGCCAACCAGTTTTTCCACTCTCACATTTGTGAGCCTGTTGCGAACGTTTGTGTGGTCTCAATAGCGATGCAGTAAGCAGTGTGCTATGGCATGGATATTCAAGTGTACTTGAATGGCAACTGTTTGTTTTAGTCAAGATTATGCTAAAATATACTTTCCCCAACTATATTTAAGTTCCCTACGAAGAGCCAACCTTCAATTTAGAAAATTCCCAGTTTATTCCCATAAATTCCCGAATATTCCGGTTTATTCCCGTTAATTCCCGTGGAAAGTTTCCATCTTTGAAAATTCCCGGAATTTTGCAACCCTAGTCGTCACACAAGTAATCTATGACAGGGGTTCTCAAACTTTTTGTTTATGCGGACCACTATTTATTATCAAGGATTTTCGCGGACCACCTCATATGCAAACCGTAAAAATAAGTGCATATAGGCCTATAAACGTAGTGTTAAAACGTCGATATTTTTTTATAGTTAATTATAGACAATCAAAAGTAAATTGAAGCCTATCTGATACTTTTGTGAGCAGTGTCTGTCTGTGTTGTGTATGTTTCTCAAAGAGGACGGCGGACGGTATTTTAATTAGGTCATCCCAAACAATGCCACAAGTGCGCACGTGCGCAGTGTACTCACAAAACGGGCAGACAGGTCTACAACACTACCGCTATGCTTAGTCCTACTTTAGTTACTGTAGCTGCGCTCAGCACACACACAGACTCAAAACCATGGACACACAGGCATATAAGTTACATAAACAATGTAAAGGCCTAAGTTGCATAAATGCTTGAGCTACAGTATTGCAACTAAGCAGACAGCGCTGCTTCTCTCTCTCTATCTCCACTTTCAAAATCTATTTCAATCTAAAAAAAAAGTTGTCCTGAAATTAACTTAATAATTTATAGCCTACTCAGGGGTGGATCTATACAAATATTCATGGGGTGGCAAGAGGGTGGCAGGAGATTTTGAGGGGTGGCATCCCCTGGCAGAAGTATATGCTGATTTAATCGCAGTCATATCAATCAGTGTTAACTTATATTATATTTGAACTGAATAACATTAGGTGACATTATTGTAGCACATCAGTGAAGCCTTAAATAGAAATATATAAGGTGGCAGACATAATTTAATGCATTTTAACTGAACAATAACTGAATTAGTTTGTTTCACTCTTAGACCAGCAGGGGTACCAAATCTATGAAGACTGCTGCAATAAGTACCGTACTTTCCGGACTATAAGCCGCTACTTTTTCCCCACACTTTGAACATCGCGGCTTACACTACAGCTTCAAAAAAAGCTTGGAGCTGGGCGTGTCTGAAGCTTGGGGATTTTATTCGAGCCCCGCAACCAACAACCAATCACATGAATGTCCCGCCCCGTTTACGTAGTGTTAACATAGCTAGCAAGCTATGCTTGGATATACTGGATATAAAATCCCCAAACAGGCGAAAGCCTACCAGTTTCACCCACTGTCTCTGCCACCTCCCCCCATGCCTGGTTCCTCCGGTTGTATCCCGGTAAGTTAATAGGGACTGGTCATACAAAACCGGGTGATTTGCTACGGCGATAATTAGTTTATCCTCCATCTGTTTTTGAAATATAGAAATGAACGGCGGGATATCTCTCCCAGCTTAGACGCGGTTTGATTGGCTAGGACTTGAGCTGTCAGATTTTCAGAAACGGGATTTGATTGCCTGGCGCTGGCTTCTCCGGCGAGCCGGAGACGCCGGAGAAGCTCAGCCACGCTACCCACAATTGGTGACCGACCAGTGGGTGCGGCTTATATTCAGGTGCGCTTAATAGTCCGGAATTTACGGTACATGAATTAACTGTCTCATCGATGTTTGTCTGAATTAATATGATAATATTAACAATCATATTATTCCTATCAGCTGTCAATCACTGTTGAATAAATGCAGCGATTACCATTCTGTTCAGCAAAATGCCTCACAAACTGATTAAGATCCAAAGCTTTAGTGCGTTTTGATTCAATACTGAGTACAGCCAAACTTGACAGTCTCTTCTCTGTCATTGTAGACTTCAAATACCTCGTTCCTTCCGTCTACAGTACTTGGGTCCGGAATCCGGATGCTTCTCGTTTTGCGCTGTCCAGTTCAAATGAAATCGCCGCCAATCATATTTCCACGCTCGCGCCAGGTCCGGGGGAGGGGTTACAAGGCTCGCACCTTGTGGTGCATTCACTTGCACTCGGACATTAGAGATTTTCTCTCATAAATGTCCGATGAGCCCAACGACCACTACCCCACTGCGTGATATCATTAGAAAGCTATGAATCTCCTCTTTCCAACAGTGTATACAACTCAAAAATGTGTCTTCTGGTCAATGCGACTGATTTCGATAGAGCAAGTCACATATGAGGTGGTCCCCGAACATCCTTGATAGTAAAAAGTGGATTTTATTTAGCTTTTTTCCACGGACCACCTGCAGTACCCTCGCGGGACCAGTGGTCCGCGGACCACAGTTTGAGAACCGCTGATCTATGACACTGTTTACTGGACGCCATTTAATTGACACTTCATCAACAAGGCAGTTCAGAGCGTTCAGCACAAAACATAAAAAGCATTGAGATAAGGTGCAAAATAAATGAATAATAAAAGGGAGTTTAAATCCGTCGTCAACCGCTTATCCGGAGTCGTAGTAGGGACCTCCCGGATGACTGAACTTCTTCTTGTTCTTTCGGTCATGACCCAAACGTCATGAACATAATTGAGAGTAGGAATGAAGACGGACCGCTAGATTGAGAGTTTTGCTTTCTGGCTCAGCTTTCTCTTCATCACTAGACCGCTCATTCTGCTTTGATTCTCCAGCCCATCTCACGCTCCACTCACTCAAATACAAGACTTGAACTCCTTCATTTGGGGTAACAACTCATTCCCAACTCGGAGTGGACAGTCCATCTCTTTCCTGCTGGGAACCATGTCCTCAGATTTAGATTTAGTGCTGATCCTCATTCCTCAAACCGACCCAACGAGTGCTGACGGTCGCTGAGTGATGACTCCAACAGAACCACATCATCTGCGACAAGACACAATGCAATCCTGAATTTAAAACAGACATTAGAACTAGATTTGATTTAATTCAAGCCACTTTTCAGGGATTTCATTTAAGTTAATATACTATGGAGCATAAAAACTGGATATCGCTTCCAGAAGTTGTGCGGAGGCTCTGAATTTCCCAATGGGGATTAATAAACGTTTATCTTTTCTTATCCTGTCTTATCTTATCTTATCTTATCTAAGCTATAGACTCTGCCTCTCTCCACACTGTTAAGGGAAACAGCCGAGAGAGCATGAGCAGCTGAGACATTGAAATGAAAGAAAAGGATGTCACAGTGCCGCCCACATCTGCCTGACTGGGAATTGCATTGTTAAACCTCCACAGTAATAACTTTTCACACTAGAGGTGTTGCAACATTTTAATAAAACGCACATATTGCATTAAATATTAAGCAGCTTCTTTGGATGATTGGGGCAAAGAGGCAGTTTGTGTCTGTTTGCCTTCATTCTTGGCAGCTTGAAGTGTGTGATGGGTGGGAAAACACTGCAAGCTCAGTGTAGTTTACCTGCCAATTTGGGCTTATTTTCAGTTTCCTGTTCCTCTTTGATGATATATGTAAGGCTGCTCAGAAGAAGACGTGTCTCTTTTTCCTGCCAGCCCCGACAGAAGGCTTCTCCCTTTGCTCTGTTTCTCCCACATGAAGTAAATCTCTACAGTGAACTGAAGATTATTAGCCTCCTCTTCGTTGTGTAAGGCTAGTTCTGGGCTCCTGTCCCGTGGCTGCTGTAATCCTGCAGCCAAAGCATAAGTGACTCTGGCAGCTCTCTGTCAGCGGCTCACTGGGAAACTGTCTGACAGCTGCTCTAAATCTACAGAGAGGACTGCAAAACGAAAAATGAAAAGGGCAAATAAGTTGCTGTGAATGTGGAGCAGAGAGATGGCGAACACGAGCAGAAGTCAAAAGTCCAACTTCTGACGCTGAGTCCTTTCTTTCTTATTTGTTTTGGCCTGACCCAGCTTTTTGGAGCTAAATGTCTTTGCTTTGCAGTCTGGAGCTCAGTGGTTGGCTCAAACTCACGCTGAGACAGCCAATCAACCGCCATCCTCTCAACCTGTTTCAGCAGAAAGAGAGAGGAAGGAGGAGAGAAGAGGAGAGAGAGAGGAAGCTTCGTCCTCCAGACTCTGATTCACTAGGCCTGCAGACACACACACACACACACACACACACACACACACACACACACACAGTGGACATATCAGCTAGATTAAATAAAACATTGCTTTGAAACGCGGGGCCATGTACGTGAACCCCTGACATTTCCAGATATTGAACCGGCAGTGACTCATCTTGGCTGTTATCTAAACAGAAACTGATTTCATTAAACTATTACACAATGATCATCAGGTATAAAAAGAAATGCAGGTATAACATCACAAGTGTTAAACCAATAAAACAATACATGTTAAGCTTGTAATACCTTCTAATAGTTGGTGGATTGGTATTGGCTATACAAAGGATCAGTAGTCGATCTTTAGTTTGTTTTTGCATCTGTATTTCAACAACAATTTCAGAAGTTATCAGCTTGTTGAATTCAATTAAACAAGGTTGTTATTTCTACCAACAAAATGCTTCAGATGTTTGAATATCCTCATGTTGTGAAAGTGAAATGTTTGTGATTCAAACTGTGCATTGAAACAAAACAATGTTTTAAGGTTGAGGCCAATAAAGTACTTGGGTTAGTTCAGAACAACATCCTTGTTTTGGTTAAAATCTGAAAGTTTATCTTAATTTCTTCTTTGCTCCTGTCATACTTAATAACGGCCACTAGAGGTCGTCGCATAATACTTGTTATCGTTCCTGCGTTGATACAGCTTACCTATAGATGATAACGGTCTACTCTGACAACTATAAGATCTATACTTCTGAGAAGAACAGATAACAGTCATCTAATCTGCTGATGATATGTTAGCCGTTATCAGTTTGGGAGGTGTTATTTTGTCGTGATCAGCGATATTAAGAAGTCTGGGACCAGGCTATTGACATATTACATTTATTCGATTTAGCTGACCCCTTTATCCAAACCTACTTAAAATACGTGCGATCAACCATCCAGAAACAAACTCAAAAGCAAGAATCCTGCAGGTACTTTCACTTTCTATGAATCCAATTTCTTTAAGTGCTACTTCATTTCCTAGAGATGTTGGGTTTGTTTGTTTTATTGGCCAAGGGGCATTCAAGTGGGTTTTCAGCAGTGTTCCACATCGAATAACAGCAATGCCAATCTCCTGAAGCACCTAACTAATGTACATGGGGCTATTAAACTAGTCGCCAAAGACCCCACCGTCTCAACCACCCGCAGTGACCCAGATGGAGCAACACCATCTAAACAGCCAAAAAACGATTTTTTTAAATCGCCACATGTCACCCAGAGTCAACTAAACAGATTGATTGCCAGGTATGTTGTTGAGGACATGCTGCCCATCGCAATGGTCGAGTCTGTTGCCTTCAGAGAACTAGCCAGCAAAAAACAACACAAAAACTTGTATTTTTATTGTTATTATTTTTTAAAGTAAAGTAACTTGTTACTAGTTACTTTTATAATTTAGTAACTAATACAGTAACTAGTTACTTTTTTGAGAGCAGTAACTATAACTATGACTAGTTACTTTTTTAAAGTAACTTGCCCAACACTGGTTTTCAGTCTGTGACAAATGATGTTTCGACTTACTGCTGTCCTGATCAATGATATGAAGCTCTAGAAAGTAATGAAGATCCTCTAAGCATGGAAGTCTTTGAAGTGATAGGATATAAATAAACCCAGGTTCGGCATATATTATTGGTTAAATAAATCCTGACCTATTTTCCGATCATTTTAAGTTTCTAAGACAATGGTAGCTTTAAAAACTTCCCATAATTACAAACTGGAAACCAAGTCGGAGTTCCAGAAAATACATCGACTTATTGTTTGCTGTTTGCATAAAGTGTTGTGCAATCTCTCAGAATCCCTTTTCTATATTATATATAGAACAATTGACCACTGTTACTTAGAAAGGATATCATTAAGGGTATGATAGCCTTTTATTGAAACCCAGGTGCAATGATAAGGTATCTCACTGACAAAAATGATGTTTTGAGAATTTGTATTTTACTTTCCTGTTTTGAGGTTCTACTGGGAATACTTTCTTCAGTTCTTGCATATTCAAACACTTTTAAAATACTCCCAACAATTGCCCTGAACGAGTGCAACCCAGCTGTACAAGGCTAGAAACTAAAATGATAATAAGAAATGAATATCTTCTCCTGTGTATTGGCTGATTCACTTGGATCTGGGGCACCACAATGGGATGGTGGGAAGAGGACATCCCTTCGTATGTTATTCTACTCCCACCCCGCGTCCTTGCCTTTTTACTCCTCCTCATTTATTACGTGCCTCTCTTCTCAGTCTATTCTTTTATTTCTGCTTCCCATTTTTTTTCCTGCTATCTCACTCTTTATTCCTCATTTTCTGCTCTCCTTCGGGGAGCTGCTCTGTTATCTATTTTTATCATGCGGCCTGGAAAGAAAGCAGACGGGAACAGAAAGGAGCAGCCATCGAACTCCCCACAATCTCCACGCTCTGAATCCTGTCACCTTGCCCTCCTCTGCTTCATGCTTTCACTCGCCTTTTATTCCTCTATCTTCACCCATAAGTCTCCCTCAGTTTCTCAATGTATTCCTTTACATGTACACTTTTCAGTCGCACTTATATTTGGCAACTTCTATTCTCTCCTGCCTTTTTTCATCTCTCACTCCCACCACCATTTGTTACTTGTTCTCAGTGTAATAGCTCTTTCTTTTCTCTGGTTGCACAGGCCAATCTGAGGAAGTTCATGGACCTCATCCAACATAATCAGGTGGACAAAGTGTTGAAGCTGCTGGAGAGAGGCTTCGATCCAAACTACCATGACAGTGAGACTGGTGGTAAGGCAGCACTCAAGCACAAACACACCAAGACCTATCAAGCCGAATACCAATGGCACATTTTACTTCCAAAAAGTAGAGGGTGTTATTTAGCTGTGAGTTTGGATTTGGTGGAAATCTGCATATGTCCTTCACCATAGTTCACTAACAGGCGGACCACGGTCTGGAATATAAGAGGGAAAGAAAGAGAAACTTTAAAACTGTTCAATTGTTATGATGTGTAAAGACTGATATGTTCTATAATCGGCTGAACCTGTTAAGTCATGATGTGAAACGGTTACCAAAGAAAAAGGGAAACTCAAGCTGCTGCTACACTTTATTTTATGTATCTATAATGAAGCACTTTTAAGATGCACACATTTGTTCAAAAGCTATTTTATTTTCTCTATTTTATTTTTAAATGCAGCCCGAGAGGAACATTACACATATCCACAGTATTTTACTGTATATCTGTATAGTTCAATGTTAAAGGTGACCTATCATGCAAAATGCACTTTTGTACGTCTTTTATACATGAATATGTGTCCCCGGTGTTCCAGGGAACTCACCAAGTGTCAGAAAACACAACCCTCTCTCTTTTCCTCCGTACCCAAATCTCTTAAAAAGGGGCTGCAACGGATCTGATACAGACTGATCCAGATTTGAACACTTCTATGACGTCACAGAAGTGGCGCTACGGCTATTGGGCCAACTCCACCAATCAGGAGGAGACAGCCACGGACATTGCCGTTCGAAAGCGCTGGAGACGCTGTAGTACATATGCCAGGCCTGTAGATGGTGCTGTTCTCACAGAATCAGCCCGTGAAAAGACAGTGTTCAATTGAGCGAAATGAGGAATGGCTAAAATGCATGATGTGTTTGATATTTTGAAAAATAAAAAGTATAAATATGCCTTATATAGGTATGGTCCTACACTATATTATTCAAATATAGCATGTTAGGTCCACTTTAATTGACAATAAATATTGTTGTTTTTGAATTGTACTTTCTTTATTTGATTGGCAGTCAGTTGTTGATAAAGCTACAGGCTACTTCAATATATCTCACACTAATTCATAAAGCAAGTTAGACATTTTGATGTTCCGGACCTTTACATGGGGAGATTTTCTCTAACTGGACCTCGTTGAATTTTAGTTGAATACCCCTGTCCTACACCATCTGCATTCATAATCAGCTGCTACCATAAATAATCCCAATTTCTGCCAAATAGTTGGTCCAATTACAGTCTTCAATCAATCAATCAATGTTTATTTATATAGCCCAATATCACAAATGTTACATTTGTCTCAGTGGTCTTCACAGTTTGTACAGAATATCAGTATGACAATACGACACCCTCTGTCCTTAGACCCTCACATCGTACAAGGAAACACTTCCAGAGAAAACCCACAGTTTAAGGGAAAAATGGGAGAAACCTCAGGGAGAGCAACAGAGGAGGGATCCCTCTCCCAGGACGGACAGACGTGCAATAGATGTCGTGTGTAAATCGAAAAGATAATACATTTACAACATAGGTAGACCACATGTTTGGAAATGCATGTGTCTATAATAAGAAGATGAATCCACGAGGATGTCAGCAATCTTGTGGGAGCCATCAGGGAAGTAGTATGGTGAGAGTCAGGCAGGACCACAGAGACAGGTTCAGCCTCGACTCAGGATCCCGGCGTATATATGGACACAAAAAGAGATTTGGGGGAAGCTGGGTTAATCGGAACATGAGAGTACACAGGTACAGACAGACAGAAAGTCGGAGTGTGGTGCCCCCCCCCCCAACAGTCCAAAGTCTTGTCTTCCATGATTTTACCTGGATAAATAAAGGTTTTGAATTGAATTGAATTGATGATGATGACACAATGATTTTAGTTTTTCCTTTTTTCATGATTTTCCAACAGCATCACTGTTACGGTGTGTGTTGGAAGCAGGACCCAAATGCAGATTAAAGTGACAAAAAAATACCTTTATTTCAAGGTCTAGACAGGAATATAACTTAGACAGACAGGACACTCACCGGTGATCAGAGTCAAGCAACAAAAACGAACCGACAAAGAACACAGGGAAAGACAAGACTACTGTAAATACACAGAGGGGTAATCACAAACGAGAAACAGCTGAGCAGGGGAGGAGAAACACAAGGGCCACAGGTGAACATAATCAGACAATTAACACACCAGGGAGACTAACGAGAGGGAGGAAACACACAGGAAGAAGGACTAGAAAATATACAAGGTGGAAACACAAGACAGGGAGACAGCAAAAACCCAAACCAAGACATAGAAATGTGACAAAACACAATAACGAGAGTTTGTGGACCTTGTTGTTCCTGGAAGTCGGCCTTTCCTATGAAATTGCAATTATCGTACGACAAGCTTTAATAAGACGTAGCTTTTCACTGTAACCATAGTAACAGACACAATTATTGCGCAGCCTGAACCACACATCAGCTTTTTATCAGTTTCTAAATGATATTTCCCAGTAAGACCATCAATAAACCCACTTCTATCTCAAACTGTTTTTCCATTCACACTCCTTGCAAATGTCCTCCTTGATTCTGAGGTCGGTCTTCTCACATTGTGGCCACTGGTTGGTTTGGATCAACGTAGAATTACTTGTAATGTGTGTAGGTAGACAGGGAATAAGAGACAGATGTCATTTCCAGAGCAGAGGCAGCAATTTATTGTCTTTTAGAGGCCGCCATAGGTACATTTTGAACCTGAAATCAAACAGAAAACCCACCTGAGTCACACGCACAAATACAGTTGAAAATAACCTAGTTCAATGAGACCTTTTAGAACTTGTGCTCGAGCCTAACACACAGCAACAACAAAAAACACCCACATATGAAAAGAGCTGCAATACATATTATTTTGTTCTTGCAATTCACTGTTCACACTCTCTGCCTGCAACACAACACCCGTCTCCTGCCATGATTATGATTTCCTGCTCAGATAATGGAGAGTGTGAGCTCTTTTCTTCGGGGTGTTAGATATATTGAGACCTGACTGGACAGTATATAATATACGCCTCTGTCCTGGAGAAGCTTTCTGTTACAGATAAAATCCAATTAAATTGAAAATGTTGGTACTCAAACTTTTGTGAACCGCTAACAACAGTTTTCTCCTGAAGCAATAGTCTCTGTGAAATTGACTGTGAGGTCAGTGGATTCATCTGAGTTATCGATGAGCTTTGGTCAGGCAATTTGAGTTATAATTTAACCAGTTTCATGTTTCTTATCATTTTACTGCTTGTTTATCTTGATATGTTTTTTTTTAAATATTTTAAATGCAATGGGAAAAGCTATGATTTTAGCACATCAGCTAATTTTCCTTCAATATATATTTTCTCCAATTAGGACTTAGATCACTATCAGCAGCCAAACCCTTTTTAACTGTGCAATTTAGCATTAAAACGGATTAATACTAATACACAACTGTGTACAACGAATAAACCTGTTATATATTTAAAGTGGACCTATCATGCTATATTTGAATAATGTATTGTAGGGCCATACCTTTATAAAACATGTCTGTGAAGTTTTTTTTTCCAAATACCAAACAGATCATGCATTTTAGCCATGCCTCATTTCGCTCTATTTGCTCTTTTCCAGCCCTGTCTTCACAAGGGCTGATTCTGTGGCAAATGAGCTGCAGCTGACCACGCCCCCCTGCAAAGGAGGGGGGCGTGGCACGAGCGTCATGTTACCATGCTGTTACCATGCCACTCAACCTCTCATTCCCCTGATAGGTGGAGAGTTGCCCATATACAGATGAAGCACTTCATTTCGGACTCCAGCTTACCTGTTCCTGCCTACGCCCAGTTTCGAGGAAGGTCAAGCCCTCCCACTATTTTCCAAGAGGGCGTTGCCAGATTTTCAGGTTTTCAATGATCCATGAAGCTGGCTTCATTATAATTACATTTATTTATAACAGAGGCGGTCTCAAGTCAAGCTGGAGGCTTTCCCTTGAGCGAGGGCAGACCACTTACCAATCACTGCCCTCGCGTTTCAAACTGTCCGAAATGAAGTGCTTCATCTGTAGGCGGAGCACCCCGTTTCTGACGTCAGAACATTTTCAATTCTGTATCAGTCTGTATCAAATCTGTTGCAGCATCGTTTTTAGAGATTTGGGTATGGAGGAAAAGAGAGAGGGTTGTGTTTTCTGAAACTTGGTGACTTCCCTGACACACCGGGGACACATATTCATGTATAAAAGACGTACAAAGGTGCATTTTGCATGCTAGGTCCCCTTTAAGTATCATGTGCACATTTCACATCCCCAAAAATGTATTTTTGTGTGGCCCTAATCCTCTTCCGTACTAATTACCTCCAGGATAAATAGAGTATTATGATTCTTATCCAATAACACTTGTCCAATCTTTATCCAGAATGATTTTTAATAACCAAACGTGCAAAAGCTCTCTCTTTTATTAGGCTCCTGTTAAGCAGCTAGCAATGAAATCTGATGTTAACACCAAGCTCCACAGCAAATTAAGTCAAGATTACAAGTGAGTGGATCTGCATGTTTGGAGATAATAAGTGATTCTTCTTGCCTGGTTGCGTTCTCCCCAGACGCAGGACTCTTATCCATCAAGTGTGCCGAGGAGGACTTATAACACATAGCACTGAGCATCTGCTCGCTTTGTGTTTATGGAGCAATAGAGTTGTGTTGAGAACACATTGACGTTAGGATGCAGCTCATTACTCCGGGCACTGACTGCCCCCCGGTGTGTTTCTGTGTAAAAACATGGAGCCAGGTCTACAGCTACTCTGTTTACTCTGACTGAACACACACTCTCAGGAGTACCTGGTACACAACTCACATGTTGACTCTTGGAAGATACTCGGCACAAACACAAGCCTTCACAGTGGCCCAGAGGGTGAAACACTCTTGTGTGGAAGCAGCTGGATGTTTGCACCTGTTTGATATCCTGCACATCGGTGGTGCCAACAGCCATGTTGATGAGTGGAGCAGCAATGGGTCCTTAAACCCAGAAATGAGTCAGCATTAGTCACCTCTTCCTGTATCTGGTCTGGAAGTCAATGTGTTTTTCAATGTGATCGTGGTTTTTAGACTGAAATAATGAATGTGGTTAACACAAGATTGTTATTCCACGAAATACCCCACTGGTGAATTTAAAAAACGGCGATTGCTAGCGAGTGTCGAAATAACACTTAATCACGTTGCCTTTGGCTTAGCGGTGGTGACGTGAAGTCATGTGACCGTGCTGTCGTTCCTTTATAACGTTAGCTTGTTACTTCAAAAATCATAAAGTGGTATGAATATGTGGAGTATCGTAAACGCTGGTTTTAAGTAGGGAGGTCAGTGAATTTATCTGAGTTATCGAGGAACTTTGATCAGGCAGTTTGAGTTATAATTGAACCAATTTCACGTCTCTTATCGTTTAACTGCTTGTTATCTTGATATGTTTTTTGTTTTATATTTTAAATGCAATGGGAAATGCTATAACTTTAGCACATCAGCTAATTTTCCTTCAATATATGTTTCCAATTAGGACTTAGATCACCATCAGCAGCCAAACCCTTTTTAACTGTGCAATGTAGCTGATTAATACAAACATCATAAAGTGGTGTTAATATGTGGAGTATAATAAACGCTTGTTTTACACAGAGATTATTTTCTGCAATAATCCGCAATGTAAAAACCCCATTGGCATATTGTGGAGGGAGCCCTTGCGATGCTAACTTCCAGGTTGTACTACAGCAGGGGTGCCCAATACGTCGATCGCAAAGGTAGTGTGGGTAGATCGCATGGCATTAAAAAAAAAAAGGAAAAAATATATATATTTTTTTAATTTTATTTTTTTTAAGTTAGCCTATCATCCATCCTTACTATGGCATTGCCACTTGATTGACGTACAGGTAAGCCAGTCTGCGTTGCATTGTGCCACGGGTTCATGCAGATACAGATGAAGCACTTGGAAAATAGTGGGAGGGCTTGACCTTCCTCGAAACTGGGTGTAGGCAGGAACAGGTAAGCTGGAGTCCGAAATGAAGTGCTTCATCTGTATGAGGGGGCCTCACCTCCTTATCTGAAGCCCCCTTATCTGAAGGGGGTGCTAGTCCACTAGCCCCCCCCCCCCCCCGCACGGTCGCGACACAGATTGGGCAGGGGTGGCCCTGTAGGTAGATATTTTGGGCTTGGTCATTTCAAAAGTAGCTCCCAAGCTGAAACAGTGTGGGCACCCCTGTACTACAGTAATACTTCATCACTGCGCCACTCCACTGACTTTTGGATGATTACCATGTTCGATCCATTACAGTCGGATTGAAAATAAATCCTTGTTATAGCAATGCCTGCTGAAGTCCTCGTCCACTAATAGGAAACTAATCAACCAGAGGATTGGAGACAGAAAAGTGATCTGCCTGGTGTTTCATTAAATCATCCTTTCTGTGAAAAGTATTTTTTAGTGCGAGAATCCTTCCTGTGCCGGTAGAAGGGATTACCTTTCCTTGATTTAAAAACACTTTACCACTTTATCTAACCACTTATCTATATCAGCATGTATTTAAAAGCACATTATAATCATTGTTTACCAGCACTGTTGCACCTGAGGTGGACAATTATGTTTATTTATGATAATGAATATGTCAAGGGTATCTCTGCGGTGCGGCTGCTCTTAACTCGGCCAGTATTGAGTGGACAGAGTTTGCCCAGAATAAAAATGTCTGTTGAGGGGAGATGAGGGTGAAGCAGAGAGGAGAAAGCATTATTAAGCAGGGAGTCGGTGTTATCTTAATGGGCTTCGAGAGCTTTTGTTAAATAAACGCCTTATTGCTGAAGGGGAAATTAGGACTCTTGTTAAACAGCTATTATGTAAAAGAAAAGGTGCAACCAGGCGACTGAATAAACCAACTACTTGAGAATGATTTCAATGAGTTCAAAATTATTGTTTAGCTTCGGTTGAGAAGAAAATATTCAATACCAAGTGAGGCGACAGCAACGCAACTTAAGATGAATGGCAGCATTGATCAGGGTTTTCTGTAACTGTCCAAGTCTGTTCATGGTTTATGCTCCACTAACCAGTCTTTAAACACTGACAGAGCCAATTCCGTATTCCTGTTAGTGTTTACTTCCTGTCTGTCTTCTTCTGCTGTTCCCTTTAGTGTTTACTTTCTGTCTGTCTTCTTCTGCTGTTCCCTTTAGTGTTTACTTCCTGTCTGTCTTCTTCTGCTGTTCCCACTGGTGTTAATTTAGGCCCGATTCCAAACCGCCCCCTACACCCTACCCCTCCGTTTTTCAATTCCTCCAGACGGAGTTCACTCCATCACGGCGGGGGAGTGGGTAGGGTGTGGTTTGGAATTGGGCCTTCCTGTATGTCTTCTTCAGCTGTTCCCTTTAGTGTTTACTTCCTGTCTTCTTCTGTTGATTTCACTGATGTCCAGCTGTCTGTCTCTCCTTCTCTTGTTCCCTTTTTATTTTCTTTACTGGGGAAAGTTCAGCCATCATGAATCAACATTTTTTCATGCTCTCCACAAACATAAAGATAATTATTCCATGATGTTTTCTGATACAGGATATTTCTGTATCTGAAAATCTCTAGTTTGTTGTACACAGCTGATGTTAAATGTCGGACCTCTTATGACTACACATAGTCCTTTGATCCTCCTTAGCAACGGTCATGTTATCCTTAGCAACGGTCTGTTAGTGAGTATTAACAACCTCTGAGATGTCCAAATTGACCAATCAGAATTGAATATTCAACAAAGCCGTGGAATAAAAACTATTCATTTCAGTATTGCTGTGTAAACTCTTTGTTTGCACACAGTCTGCACCGCTGGAGAAATTGAGGTTCATTTCATTCCTTCAAAAGAAGCTATTCAGACTTGTATAGTTTGAGAAATGACTGCCACAGATTTTAAAATTGTCCAAGATGATGATGGCATTTTCATTTCCTTTGGTAAATGTTCAATTTTATACCTATAAAAAAAACTCAAAAGAAGCTGTATCTGACATCTTCTCGTACAACATGTGAATACTAAACTGATCTGTGTTGATTTCTTGTATAACAACAGCAAACTGAAAATAAAATCTCTTTATTTCTACGGGAAATTAGGACACATTAATTATCTCTGAGTGGAAGATCTCATTAAGATTGACATTTTAAAGAGGTCTTAATTACAGTGAAGTTTATATTACTCGAATTAGTTGTGACAAACACTTGACCTTCTTCAATCAGCCGGTTTACATCAGGGCAAGATCCTTTTCATTTTACATGTCGGAATAAGTTGACATCAATATTGAATTCATTTTCATTGTGAGCTTGTTTTTTTTATAAAACTGTGAATTTAAAACGTATTTAGGTGCAGGCTTCAAACAAGTCAGCCTCTTTCTGTGCTGTGTATCATCTGCAAAACAATAAACTATATAAACATGAATATGGACATGTCCTAAAAGGGAAACCTCCTGTGAATTCCTCCCAAAAAACTATAGTTAAGTTCCATTTTTCTGTCACTTACTTGCTCCTAATCAGATTCATTCATGAAGGGCAGGCTCGAGCTTCTTCTCAAGGCTAAACTTATTCAAACACTTTATTTGGAGCTTTTTATATGAGCTCATTTTGGCAGACTTGTATATCTTCAATTAACCTTGATTGGCGACTATTTATCTGCAGTGAAGAGACTGAAAATGAGTCTCTGCCCCACTCCAATATAAAGTAATTGGGATGTGTTCCAGAAATGGGAGTCTAATGTTAGCCAGATGCTAGAAAGACAATAGAAATCTTGGAGACATTTTTGGAAATTCAGCTTGACAGTTTTGTTGAATGGATATGTTATTTTTTAATGGGACCAAACAGTTTTTTCATAGCCTGAAATCACAACCAGCTATTTGGATTTGGACCATTTGGATTACCCTAACGAGAAGCCCTTTGCATTGGGATTAAAACCTCTGAAAAAGACATGGCTCACCGTGTGTAATTGCTTAAGTAAATACAACACAGGTGTGCTTTTTACTTGTCTGCATCATGTTACTCGCACTGCGCTTCACATGTCACCTGTAAATTATTCAGTGTGATCTTCAACAAGGCAAATAGAACATGAAAGCAGACATTTCCCAGGTGGTTGTACCAAAGAAAACAAACTGTGTCATCACATCCTCGGTGTCAGTCCCTGGAGTCGTGTGCAGTCGTGTGAATACTGATGTGTTACTTATGGAAATTCAGATCACTGTTTAAGGTGCAGCTTATGTATAAGCTTGTGACTCCCACTTAGGAACACAAATATTTGTTTGGCTCCTGTAGAGTGGTGCAGTGATGACGTATTTATATAAGCCGACCCTGAAGGCAATTCAATTGGATTGGATTTCATTGGACACATTTTGTTCAGCAGGATAATCTCTATATTAACACCACTTTATGATTTCTGAAGAAAAAAGCTAATGTTGGACTTTAAAGGAACTACAGCACGGTCACATGACTTCAGGTCACCACCGCTAA
>CALSBZ010046428.1:0-19873 GCA_943591055.1 Gobionotothen gibberifrons
GCAGAATATAGGAAGCCCCTATCAGTCTGAACAGCCCTGCCAGATGCCAGACATCTGCTTCTGTATACCTTCAACCTTCATCCTCCCTTCCTCTCCCCTCCTGTGCCACTCGTCGCCAGGCGGGAGGATTACGAAGAGTTCACAGACGGCTCATCCCTTCAGCCTTTATCGCCGACGCAGGACTGCTATCACCGGCTGAGCAGCGCGTCCTGCTGTAAACACGAATACACACTTCCCAAATGCCACGGCACAGAGCCCATAATCCTCGCTGAATCAGACCGGGGCCAGAAATTCTGCATTGTGTGTTTTCTCCCTGCAGAAAGGATTGGATTGGGAAGGACAAGGGGGCGCAAGGGGTCGTGTCAATTACATCCTCAGTGAGCGCAGTGGCCCTGTTCAGCATGTTGCACGGTGACAATAAACAATCAAAAGGCTTGGCAGGGTTACGTGGTTTATTTGTAGTAACTGGGACAGGGTTTGTGTTATTAAAGCACCAATTTCAATCTCTCCGAACTACTGTTATTGTACGCCATTGTTCTGTTATTCCATTATTTGCTCTTACAACCCAACCAATCACAGTCTGAAAGTCCAATTCCCTAATTAAGTATTTGTCTTTCCTTTGTGGTGACTGTACATGTGAGGGAATAATTCTGTCTTCACTCCTAGATATTTAAACCTTTTCTGTGTGTTGACGTTTACGATCAGCCCTGCTCCTTATCTCCCGTAAGGAACGTGATAATGCAGTCGTATGTTGATAATATACGTTTTATGACTTGATCTGGCGGAAGTAGGGAGTTTTACGACTGTGAGAACGCTGGCTTCTAAGCACCACGGATGTCAGAGACAGTCTCCAGGTGTCTACGCCCATCCCCAATATGTGGATTTGACTCTCTGTAAACTAGTTAAAGGGTCTACCAAGAAGGGAGGCTGATCAGAATTGACATGCAACCCACCCGTGCAGTCAGAACCTTTGACTGTGTGACTTGTGATATGAATTCTCCGGCCGTATACTTGTGAATAAACTATCAGTGTTTGACATCAAAGCTCCAACTCTCCTCGTGTCTCTCTGAGTCCTGACTCTCCATTGCTGCAGAAGTTTCCCTTACAGTACAGACTGTCAGCCAACACTCAAGCCATTTCTGTTTGATCAATTTGTCTTTCCATCCTTTCTCCTATTCAGAAATGCATGCGGTTCAACCCGGATGCGACCGTTTGGGTTGCAAAGCAGCGGATCCTGTGCACGCTGAATCAGACCCTCAAAGACGTGCTCAACTATGGGCTTTTCCAGCCGGCCAGCAATGGGAGGGACGGGAAGTTCCTGGAAGAAGAGCGCGTTTTCAGAGAGTACCCTCAGCCAATCACCAAGGGGGTCCCATCCCTGGAGGTAAGCTATTGACCAGTTGGATTATTCCTCAAATTAGTAGTGATAGAATCAAATATACTCCATAATTCAATGTGAGATATTATATTTTAACTGTGTATTATTTTATTGACCTGTACTTAATCGTGTTTTATAATTGTTTGTGTGATAGAGATTTTTAGGTTTTTAGTGTTTGTTGATTGTTGACCTACCGAAGGACTGCAGATGGAAATGAGCTATTAGCTATAATCTGGCATAATAGAGTGCCACAGTGACGAGTCCTAAAACCCGGAAGTAAACTCCTTCCGGATCCCTCGACAAAATCATAAATCGATCATAAATCAATTGATTAGATTAATGTTTCGAAAATTATAAAAGTTGGGTGGAGATGGAGTATGTGGAGATTATGCGACTGAACAAAACGTGATCCGTCTCTTATTAAATGTGTGTCAACCACAGACTTTTTTGTCGAGGGAACCGGAAGAAGCTTACTTCCGGGTTTTAGGACGCGTCACTGTGGCCCTCTATTCATCTCTTCTCTTTTCTGAGATGAATGTATGTGTATGCATGGTCCTTGTTGAAATAAATACATAATAAGAAAGTTGTTGCATAAACTACTTAAGTATACAGTAATATGTCCAAACTCATGTCAATATTATTTGATTGTACACCAGGATTTTTCAATTTTTCAAAATAATGATCAGTCTATTACTTAATAATCTGATATGAATTAAGTCAATATATCAGTTGAGTGTAAATGTACTTTGTATTACCGGTAAATATATCTTGTAAACTTTCCGCACCAAGTGTCTAAACCTATGTTGGATCTGGTACTTAATTTCCAAAGGGGACCTTCTTGCGGTTTCCCCTCTCCTGTAGTGAGCTATATCGTTTTTGTTCATGTCAATGGTCTGTGAAAAAGTTCCCTCTAAGCAAACTGTATCTCTTTATCCTGTGTCCACTGGGCAAACACTGTTTTGTTTTATTTATCTAAAGTTGATTTGTGTTTTTCATCGGTTAATATTCAGGTCTGTTTGGTTTTAAAAAGTTAAAGCCTTCAGAAGGACGAACAATACTGGATACATACCTGCGGGAAAGCCGTTAAAATAAAAAATAAGTGAAATGATCCATCAAATATTGACAAACCAAATATTTTTTCATTATACTTCCCTCAAACATCCTCAAAGATTGAAATAAAAATGAATGAATGCGCCATGAAGAGGACACATCTTGATCCCCTAGCAATCCTCTACATGTATGGAAACATATCTTTCAACACGCACCCAGAGGAGTAAAATAATCAGCCTTATTGTAATCTCTGTTGGACCCATATTTCTTTTATTAATAAGTTGTTGTTTGCTCAACAGTTCCGCTACAAGAGCAGAGTCTACAAGCAACCCGATGTGGACGAGAAACAGATTGCCAAACTTCACACAAAGGTAAGAGTTTGATCCTTTAGTAATGAACCTGTAATCTTGTTTTTGGCCAGTGTCTGTAGTTCCTTTAAAAGCAAGTTGGTTCTCAGAGACAAATGAAAAATGATTCATCACACAATGAGTGCCAGCTTTTGCAAAGACACCACTTTACCTAGACATGTTTTTTCCATCTCAAACTAAAAGCTTGTATTATACAATATCAACTCTGTATACAGACCATGTTGGAGATCTTAGACATACAGTAACATTTCAAAGAAAAGGAAAATGCCAAAGGTGTTACAACCCGGCTCCTGGGCTGCAACAAAAAGCTGGGAGGCAAGACGAGGGGTATGAATATAATAATCGTTTATTCATAATAAACAAACAAGTACATGGAGCCAGCAACAGGTCCCCGAGGCTGGCACGGAGAGAGTGCCCAGAGGAGTGATGAGAAAGAGACGTATCCGGCTAGGCTCTCTTCTTGTAGGCCTTTTCGACCCAGGTGCAGCTCAACAGGTAAACGCCGTCCCACAGCACCGGATCCTGTAAACAGAGAGAGAGAGACCACGGAATGCCTAGTTGTGTGGAGGGGTCGTCACTAGGGTTGCAAAGGGGCGGAAAGCTTCCGTTAAATCTCCGGAAAGTTTCCATGGGAAGTTAAGCTGGGGAATTTTGGAAATATTCGATGCAAAATTAAACAAAAAAACATGACATTTCAACAGATTCTTTATTTAAAAAAAAAATGTTTTAAGTTGAACAGAACAAGTTTGAATTATTTTATTGAACAATTATTTGTTTCATTGAAGAACGAAAACAGGAATGTTGAGTTAAATGTTACTCATCCCCCCCAACCCCACTCATTAAAAAATGAACAAAAATGCACCCCCCATCCAAAAAGCCCCACAAAGTCCCATTCAAAATGTTAAATGAAAAGAACTCTTCTCCCTCCAAACAGTCCCATTAAACATGCACATCTTCCTTCAAGCAATCCTCTGCATTTTGGCTAAACCCTTTCAGTCAATGGGCTCTTCCTGGGCCTCATCAACATCCAACTGTTCCTCTTCCTCTTCAGTGTCACTGTCCAGCCTTGTTGAGGATGGCTCTGTGTCCGGCTCAGAGAGCCTTAGGTTTGCCCGAATGCCAACCAGTTTTTCCACTCTCACATTTGTGAGCCTGTTGCAAACCTTTGTGTGGTCTCAATAGCCATGCAGTAAGCAGTGTGCTATGGCATGGATATTCAAGTGTACTTGAATGGCATCTGTTTGTTTTAGTCAAGATTATGCTAAAATATACTTTCCCCAACTATATTTAAGTTCCCTACGAAGAGCCAACCTTCAATTTAGAAAATTCCCAGTTTATTCCCATAAATTCCTGAATATTCCCGTTTATTCCCGTTAATTCCCGTGGAAAGTTTCCATCTTTGAAAATTCCCGGAATTTTGCAACCCTAGTCGTCACACAAGTAATCTATGACAGGGATTCTCAAACTTTTTGTTTATGCGGACCACTATTTATTATCAAGGATTTTCGCGGACCACCTCATATGCAAACCGTAAAAATAAGTGCATATAGGCCTATAAACGTAGTGTTAAAACGTCGATATTTTTTTATAGTTAATTATAGACAATCAAAAGTAAATTGAAGCCTATCTGATACTTTTGTGAGCAGTGTCTGTCTGTGTTGTGTATGTTTCTCAAAGAGGACGGCGGACGGTATTTTAATTAGGTCATCCCAAACAATGCCACAAGTGTGCACGCGCGCAGTGTACTCACAAAACGGGCAGACAGGTCTACAACACTACCGCTATGCTTAGTCCTACTTTAGTTACTGTAGCTGCGCTCAAGCACACACACAGACTCAAAACCATGGACACACAGGCATATAAGTTACATAAACAATGTATAGGCCTAAATTGCATAAATGCTTGAGCTACAGTATTGCAACTAAGCAGACAGCGCTGAAATTGTCCTGAAATTAACTTATTAAACTAAACGAAAAATATAGCCTACTCAGGGGTGGATCTATACAAATATTCATGGGGTGGCAAGAGGGTGGCAGGAGATTTTGAGTGGTGGCATCCCCTGGCAGAAGTATATGCTGATTTAATCGCAGTCATATCAATCAGTGTTAACTTATATTATATTTGAACTCAATAACATTAGGTGACATTATTGTAGCACATCAGTGAAGCCTTAAATAGAAATATATAAGGTGGCAGACATAATTTAATGCATTTTAACTGAACAATAACTGAATTAGTTTGTTTCACTCTTAGACCAGCAGGGGTACCAAATCTATGCAGACTGCTGCAATAAGTACCGTACTTTCCGGACTATAAGCCGCTACTTTTTCCCCACGCTTTGAACATCGCGGCTTACACTACAGCTTCAAAAAAAGCTTGGAGCTGGGCGTGTCTGAAGCTTGGGGATTTTATTCGAGCCCCGCAACCAACAACCAATCACATGAACGTCCCGCCCCGTTTACGTAGTGTTAACATAGCTAGCAAGCTATGCTTGGATATACTGGATATAAAATCCCCAAACAGGCGAAAGCCTACCAGTTTCACCCACTGTCTCTGCCACCTCCCTCCATGCCTGGTTCCTCCGGTTGTATCCCGGTAAGTTAATAGGGACTGGTCATACAAAACCGGGTGATTTGCTACGGCGATAATTAGTTTATCCTCCATCTGTTTTTGAAATATAGAAATGAACAGCGGGATATCTCTCCCAGCTTAGACGCGGTTTGATTGGCTAGGACTTGAGCTGTCAGATTTTCAGAAACGGGATTTGATTGGCTGGCGCTCAGCCACGCTACCCACAATTGGTGACCGACCAGTGGGTGCGGCTTATATTCAGGTGCGCTTAATAGTCCGGAATTTACGGTACATGAATTAATTGTCTCATCGATGTTTGTCTGAATTAATATGATAATATTAACAATCATATTATTCCTATCAGCTGTCAATCACTGTTGAATCCAAAGCTTTAGTGCATTTTGATTCAATGCTGAGTACAGCCAAACTTGACAGTCTCTTCTCTGTCATTGTAGACTGCAAATACCTCGTTCCTTCCGTCTACAGTACTTGGGTCCGGAATCCGGATGCTTCTCGTTTTGCGGCGTCCAGTTCAAATGAAATCGCTGCCAATCATATTTCCACACTCGCGCCAGGTCCGGGGGAGGGGTTACAAGGCTCGCACCTTGTGCATTCACTTGCACTCGGACATTAGAGATTTTCTCTCATAAATGTCCGATGAGCCCAACGACCACTACCCCACTGCCTGATATCATTAGAAAGCTAGGAATCTCCTCTTTCCAACAGTGTATACAACTCAAAATGTGTCTTCTGGTCAATGCGACTGATTTCGATAGAGCAAGTCACATATGAGGTGGTCCCCGAACATCCTTGATAGTAAAAAGTGGATTTTATTTAGCTTTTTTCCATGGACCACCTGCAGTACCCTCGCGGGACCAGTGGTCCGCGGACCACAGTTTGAGAACCGCTGATCTATGACACTGTTTACTGGACGCCATTTAATTGACACTTCAGCAATTCAGAGCATATAAAAAGCATTGAGATAAGGTGCAAAATAAATGAATAATAAAAGGGAGTTTAAATCCGTCGTCAACCGCTTATCCGGAGTCGTAGTAGGGACCTCCCGGATGACTGAGCTTCTTCTTGTTCTTTCGGTCATGACCCAAACGTCATGAACATAAGTGAGAGTAGGAATGAAGACGGACCGCTAGATTGAGAGTTTTGCTTTCTGGCTCAGCTTTCTCTTCATCACTAGATCGCTCATGCTGCTTTGGTTCTCCAGCCCATCTCACGCTCCACTCACTCAAATACAAGACTTGAATTCCTTCATTTGGGGTAACAACTCATTCCCAACTCAGAGTGGACAGTCCATCTCTTTCCTGCTGGGAACCTCAGATTCAGATTTAGTGCTGATCCTCATTCCTCAAACCGACCCAACGAGTGCTGAAGGTCTCTGAGTGATGACTCCAACAGAACCACATCATCTGCGACAAGACACAATCCTGAATTTAAAACAGACATTAGAACAAGATTTGATTTAATTCAAGCCACTTTTCAGGGATTTCATTTAAGTTAATATACTATGGAGCATAAAAACTGAATATCGCTTCCAGAAGTTGTGCGGAGGCTCTGAATTTCCCAATGGGGATTAATAAACGTTTATCTTTTCTTATCCTGTCTTATCTTATCTTATCTAAGCTATAGACTCTGCCTCTCTCCACACTGTTAAGGGAAACAGTCGAGAGAGCATGAGCAGCTGAGACATTGAAATGAAAGAAAAGGATGTCACAGTGCCGCCCACATCTGCCTGACTGGGAATTGCATTGTTAAACCTCCACAGTAATAACTTTTCACACTAGAGGTGTTGCAACATTTTAATAAAACGCACATATTGCATTAAATATTAAGCAGCTTCTTTGGATGATTGGGGCAAAGAGGCAGTTTGTGTCTGTTTGCCTTCATTCTTGGCAGCTTGAAGTGTGTGATGGGTGGGGAAACACTGCAAGCTCAGTGTAGCTTACCTGCCAATGTGGGCTTATTATCAGTTTCCTGTTCCTCTTTGATGATATATGTAAGGCTGCTCAGAAGAAGACGTGTCTCTTTTTCCTGCCAGCCCCGACAGAAGGCTTCTCCCTTTGCTCTGTTTCTCCCACATGAAGTAAATCTCTACAGTGAACTGAAGATTATTAGCCTCCTCTTCGTTGTGTAAGGCTAGTTCTGGGCTCCTGTCCCGTGGCTGCTGTAATCCTGCAGCCAAAGCATAAGTGACTCTGGCAGCTCTCTGTCAGCGGCTCACTGGGAAACTGTCTGACAGCTGCTCTAAATCTACAGAGAGGACTGCAAAACGAAAAATGAAAAGGGCAAATAAGTTGCTGTGAATGTGGAGCGGAGAGATGGCGAACACGAGCAGAAGTCAAAAGTCCAACTTCTGACGCTGAGTCCTTTCTTTCTTATTTGTTTTGGCCTGACCCAGCTTTTTGGAGCTAAATGTCTTTGCTTTGCAGTCTGGAGCTCAGTGGTTGGCTCAAACTCACGCTGAGACAGCCAATCAACCGCCATCCTCTCAACCTGTTTCAGCAGAAAGAGAGAGGAAGGAGGAGAGAAGAGGAGAGAGAGAGGAAGCTTCGTCCTCCAGACTCTGATTCACTAGGCCTGCAGACACACACACACACACACACACACACACACACACACACACACACAGTGGACATATCAGCTAGATTAAATAAAACATTGCTTTGAAACGCGGGGCCATGTACGTGAACCCCTGACATTTCCAGATATTGAACCGGCAGTGACTCATCTTGGCTGTTATCTAAACAGAAACTGATTTCATTAAACTATTACACAATGATCATCAGGTATAAAAAGAAATGCAGGTATAACATCACAAGTGTTAAACCAATAAAACAATACATGTTAAGCTTGTAATACCTTCTAATAGTTGGTAGATTGGTATTGGCTATACAAAGGATCAGTAGTCGATCTTTAGTTTGTTTTTGCATCTGTATTTCAACAACAATTTCAGAAGTTATCAGCTTGTTGAATTCAATTAAACAAGGTTGTTATTTCTACCAACAAAATGCTTCAGATGTTTGAATACCCTCATGTTGTGAAAGTGAAATGTTGGTGATTCAAACTGTGCATTGAAACAAAACAATGTTTTAAGGTTGAGGCCAATAAAGTACTTGGGTTAGTTCAGAACAACATCCTTGTTTTGGTTAAAATCTGAAAGTTTATCTTAATTTCTTCTTTGCTCCTGTCATACTTAATAACGGCCACTAGAGGTCGTCGCATAATACTTGTTATCATTCCTGCGTTGATACAGCTTACCTATAGATGATAACGGTCTACTCTGACAACTATAAGATCTATACTTCTGAGAAGAACAGATAACAGTCATCTAATCTGCTGATGATATGTTAGCCGTTATCAGTTTGGGAGGTGTTATTTTCTCATGATCAGCGATATTAAGAAGTCTGGGACCAGGCTATTGACATATTCCATTTAGCTGACCCTTTTATCCAAACCTACTTGAAATACGTGCGATCAACCATCCAGAAACAAACTCAAAAGCAAGAATCCTGCAGATACTTTCACTTTCTATAAATCCAATTTCTTTAAGTGCTACTTCATTTCCTAGAGATGTTGGGTTTGTTTGTTTTATTGGCCAAGGGGCATTCAAGTGGGTTTTCAGCAGTGTTCCACATCGAATAACAGCAATGCCAATCTCCTGAAGCACCTAACTAATGTACATGGGGCTATTAAACTAGTCGCCAAAGACCCCACCGTCTCAACCACCCGCAGTGACCCAGATGGAGCAACACCATCTAAACAGCCAAAAAACGATTTTTTTTAAATCGCCACATGTCACCCAGAGTCAACTAAACAGATTGATTGCCAGGTATGTTGTTGAGGACATGCTGCCCATCGCAATGGTCGAGTCTGTTGCCTTCAGAGAACTAGCCAGCAAAAAACAACACAAAAACTTGTATTTCTATTGTTATTATTTTTTAAAGTAAAGTAACTTGTTACTAGTTACTTTTATAATTTAGTAACTAATACAGTAACTAGTTACTTTTTTGAGAGCAGTAACTATAACTATGACTAGTTACTTTTTTAAAGTAACTTGCCCAACACTGGTTTTCAGTCTGTGACAAATGATGTTTCGACTTACTGCTGTCCTGATCAATGATATGAAGCTCTAGAAAGTAATGAAGATCCTCTAAGCATGGAAGTCTTTGAAGTGATAGGATATAAATAAACCCAGGTTCGGCATATATTATTGGTTAAATAAATCCTGACCTATTTTCCGATCATTTTAAGTTTCTAAGACAATGGTAGCTTTAAAAACTTCCCATAATTACAAACTGGAAACCAAGTCGGAGTTCCAGAAAATACATTGACTTATTGTTTGCTGTTTGCATAAAGTGTTGTGCAATCTCTCAGAATCCCTTTTCTATATTATATATAGAAGAATTGACCACTGTTACTTAGAAAGGATATCATTAAGGGTATGATAGCCTTTTATTGAAACCCAGGTGCAATGATAAGGTATCTCACTGACAAAAATGATGTTTTGAGAATTTGTATTTTACTTTCCTGTTTTGAGGTTCTACTGGGAATACTTTCTTCAGTTCTTGCATATTCAAACACTTTTAAAATACTCCCAACAATTGCCCTGAACGAGTGCAACCCAGCTGTACAAGGCTAGAAACTAAAATGATAATAAGAAATGAATATCTTCTCCTGTGTATTGGCTGATTCACTTGGATCTGGGGCACCACAATGGGATGGTGGGAAGAGGACATCCCTTCGTATGTTATTCTACTCCCACCCCGCGTCCTTGCCTTTTTACTCCTCCTCATTTATTACGTGCCTCTCTTCTCAGTCTATTCTTTTATTTCTGCTTCCCATTTTTTTTCCTGCTATCTCACTCTTTATTCCTCATTTTCTGCTCTCCTTCGGGGAGCTGCTCTGTTATCTATTTTTATCATGCGGCCTGGAAAGAAAGCAGACGGGAACAGAAAGGAGCAGCCATCGAACTCCCCACAATCTCCACGCTCTGAATCCTGTCACCTTGCCCTCCTCTGCTTCATGCTTTCACTCGCCTTTTATTCCTCTATCTTCACCCATAAGTCTCCCTCAGTTTCTCAATGTATTCCTTTACATGTACACTTTTCAGTCGCACTTATATTTGGCAACTTCTATTCTCTCCTGCCTTTTTTCATCTCTCACTCCCACCACCATTTGTTACTTGTTCTCAGTGTAATAGCTCTTTCTTTTCTCTGGTTGCACAGGCCAATCTGAGGAAGTTCATGGACCTCATCCAACATAATCAGGTGGACAAAGTGTTGAAGCTGCTGGAGAGAGGCTTCGATCCAAACTACCATGACAGTGAGACTGGTGGTAAGGCAGCACTCAAGCACAAACACACCAAGACCTATCAAGCCGAATACCAATGGCACATTTTACTTCCAAAAAGTAGAGGGTGTTATTTAGCTGTGAGTTTGGATTTGGTGGAAATCTGCATATGTCCTTCACCATAGTTCACTAACAGGCGGACCACGGTCTGGAATATAAGAGGGAAAGAAAGAGAAACTTTAAAACTGTTCAATTGTTATGATGTGTAAAGACTGATATGTTCTATAATCGGCTGAACCTGTTAAGTCATGATGTGAAACGGTTACCAAAGAAAAAGGGAAACTCAAGCTGCTGCTACACTTTATTTTATGTATCTATAATGAAGCACTTTTAAGATGCACACATTTGTTCAAAAGCTATTTTATTTTCTCTATTTTATTTTTAAATGCAGCCCGAGAGGAACATTACACATATCCACAGTATTTTACTGTATATCTGTATAGTTCAATGTTAAAGGTGACCTATCATGCAAAATGCACTTTTGTACGTCTTTTATACATGAATATGTGTCCCCGGTGTTCCAGGGAACTCACCAAGTGTCAGAAAACACAACCCTCTCTCTTTTCCTCCGTACCCAAATCTCTTAAAAAGGGGCTGCAACGGATCTGATACAGACTGATCCAGATTTGAACACTTCTATGACGTCACAGAAGTGGCGCTACGGCTATTGGGCCAACTCCACCAATCAGGAGGAGACAGCCACGGACATTGCCGTTCGAAAGCGCTGGAGACGCTGTAGTACATATGCCAGGCCTGTAGATGGTGCTGTTCTCACAGAATCAGCCCGTGAAAAGACAGTGTTCAATTGAGCGAAATGAGGAATGGCTAAAATGCATGATGTGTTTGATATTTTGAAAAATAAAAAGTATAAATATGCCTTATATAGGTATGGTCCTACACTATATTATTCAAATATAGCATGTTAGGTCCACTTTAATTGACAATAAATATTGTTGTTTTTGAATTGTACTTTCTTTATTTGATTGGCAGTCAGTTGTTGATAAAGCTACAGGCTACTTCAATATATCTCACACTAATTCATAAAGCAAGTTAGACATTTTGATGTTCCGGACCTTTACATGGGGAGATTTTCTCTAACTGGACCTCGTTGAATTTTAGTTGAATACCCCTGTCCTACACCATCTGCATTCATAATCAGCTGCTACCATAAATAATCCCAATTTCTGCCAAATAGTTGGTCCAATTACAGTCTTCAATCAATCAATCAATGTTTATTTATATAGCCCAATATCACAAATGTTACATTTGTCTCAGTGGTCTTCACAGTTTGTACAGAATATCAGTATGACAATACGACACCCTCTGTCCTTAGACCCTCACATCGTACAAGGAAACACTTCCAGAGAAAACCCACAGTTTAAGGGAAAAATGGGAGAAACCTCAGGGAGAGCAACAGAGGAGGGATCCCTCTCCCAGGACGGACAGACGTGCAATAGATGTCGTGTGTAAATCGAAAAGATAATACATTTACAACATAGGTAGACCACATGTTTGGAAATGCATGTGTCTATAATAAGAAGATGAATCCACGAGGATGTCAGCAATCTTGTGGGAGCCATCAGGGAAGTAGTATGGTGAGAGTCAGGCAGGACCACAGAGACAGGTTCAGCCTCGACTCAGGATCCCGGCGTATATATGGACACAAAAAGAGATTTGGGGGAAGCTGGGTTAATCGGAACATGAGAGTACACAGGTACAGACAGACAGAAAGTCGGAGTGTGGTGCCCCCCCCCCCAACAGTCCAAAGTCTTGTCTTCCATGATTTTACCTGGATAAATAAAGGTTTTGAATTGAATTGAATTGATGATGATGACACAATGATTTTAGTTTTTCCTTTTTTCATGATTTTCCAACAGCATCACTGTTACGGTGTGTGTTGGAAGCAGGACCCAAATGCAGATTAAAGTGACAAAAAAATACCTTTATTTCAAGGTCTAGACAGGAATATAACTTAGACAGACAGGACACTCACCAGTGATCAGAGTCAAGCAACAAAAACGAACCGACAAAGAACACAGGGAAAGACAAGACTAAATACACAGAGGGGTAATCACAAACGAGAAACAGCTGAGCAGGGGAGGAGAAACACAAGGGCCACAGGTGAACATAATCAGACAATTAACACACCAGGGAGACTAACGAGAGGGAGGAAACACACAGGTAGAAGGACCAGAAAATATACAAGGTGGAAACACAAGACAGGGAGACAGCAAAAACCCAAACCAAGACATAGAAATGTGACAAAACACAATAAGGAGAGTTTGTGGACCTTGTTGTTCCTGGAAGTCGGCCTTTCCTATGAAATTGCAATTATCGTACGACAAGCTTTAATAAGACGTAGCTTTTCACTGTAACCATAGTAACAGACACAATTATTGCGCAGCCTGAACCACACATCAGCTTTTTATCAGTTTCTAAATGATATTTTCCAGTAAGACCATCAATAAACCCACTTTATCTCAAACTGTTTTTCCATTCACACTCCTTGCAAATGTCCTCCTTGATTCTGAGGTCGGTCTTCTCACATTGTGGCCACTGGTTGGTTTGGATCAACGTAGAATTACTTGTAATGTGTGTAGGTAGACAGGGAATAAGAGACAGATGTCATTTCCAGAGCAGAGGCAGCAATTTGTTGTCTTTTAGAGGCCGCCATAGGTACATTTTGAACCTGAAATCAAACAGAAAACCCACCTGAGTCACACGCACAAATACAGTTGAAAATAACCTAGTTCAATGAGACCTTTTAGAACTTGTGCTCGAGCCTAACACACAGCAACAACAAAAAACACCCACATATGAAAAGAGCTGCAATACATATTATTTTGTTCTTGCAATTCACTGTTCACACTCTCTGCCTGCAACACAACACCCGTCTCCTGCCATGATTATGATTTCCTGCTCAGATAATGGAGAGTGTGAGCTCTTTTCTTCGGGGTGTTAGATTTATTGAGACCTGACTGGACAGTATATAATATACGCCTCTGTCCTGGAGAAGCTTTCTGTTACAGATCAAATCCAATTAAATTGAAAATGTTGGTACTCAAACTTTTGTAAACCGCTAACAACAGTTTTCTCCTGAAGCAATAGTCTCTGTGAAATTGACTGTGAGGTCAGTGGATTCATCTGAGTTATCGATGAGCTTTGGTCAGGCAGTTTGAGTTATAATTTAACCAGTTTCATGTTTCTTATCATTTTACTGCTTGTTATCTTGATATGTTTTTTTTAAAATATTTTAAATGCAATGGGAAAAGCTATGATTTTAGCACATCAGCTAATTTTCCTTCAATATATATTTTCTCCAATTAGGACTTAGATCACTATCAGCAGCCAAACCCTTTTTAACTGTGCAATTTAGCATTAAAACTGATTAATACTAATACACAACTGTGTACAACGAATAAACCTGTTATATATTTAAAGTGGACCTATCATGCTATATTTGAATAATATATTGTAGGGCCATACCTATATAAAACATGTCTGTGAAGTTTTTTTTTCCAAATACCCAACAGATCATGCATTTTAGCCATGCCTCATTTCGCTCTATTTGCTCTTTTCCAGCCCTGTCTTCACAAGGGCTGATTCTGTGGCAAATGAGCTGCAGCTGACCACGCCCCCCTGCAAAGGAGGGGGGCGTGGCACGAGCGTCATGTTACCATGCTGTTACCATGCTGTTACCATGCCACGCAACCTCTCATTCCCCTGATAGGTGGAGAGTTGCCCATATAGGCAGAGCACCCCGTTTCTGACGTCAGAACAATTTCAAATCTGTATCAGTCTGTATCAAATCCGTTGCAGCCCCATTTTTAGAGATTTGGGTATGGAGGAAAAGAGAGAGGGTTGTGTTTTCTGACACACCGGGGACACATATTCATGTATAAAAGACGTACAAAGGTGCATTTTGCATGATAGGTCCCCTTTAAGTATCATGTGCACATTTCACATCCCCAAAAATGTATTTTTGTGTGGCCCTAATCCTCTTCCGTACTAATTACCTCCAGGATAAATAGAGTATTATGATTCTTATCCACCTGCACTTGTCCAATCTTTATCCAGAATGATTTTTAATAACCAAACGTGCAAAAGCTCTCTCTTTTATTAGGCTCCTGTTAAGCAGCTAGCAATGAAATCTGATGTTAACACCAAGCTCCACAGCAAATTAAGTCAAGATTACAAGTGAGTGGATCTGCATGTTTGGAGATAATAAGTGATTCTTCTTGCCTGGTTGCGTTCTCCCCAGACGCAGGACTCTTATCCATCAAGTGTGCCGAGGAGGACTTATAACACATAGCACTGAGCATCTGCTCGCTTTGTGTTTATGGAGCAATAGAGTTGTGTTGAGAACACATTGACGTTAGGATGCAGCTCATTACTCCGGGCACTGACTGCCCCCCGGTGTGTTTCTGTGTAAAAACATGGAGCCAGGTCTACAGCTACTCTGTTTACTCTGACTGAACACACACTCTCAGGAGTACCTGGTACACAACTCACATGTTGACTCTTGGAAGATACTCGGCACAAACACAAGCCTTCACAGTGGCCCAGAGGGTGAAACACTCTGTGTGGAAGCAGCTGGATGTTTGCACCTGTTTGATATCCTGCACATCGGTGGTGCCAACAGCCATGTTGATGAGTGGAGCAGCAATGGGTCCTTAAACCCAGAAATGAGTCAGCATTAGTCACCTCTTCCTGTATCTGGTCTGGAAGTCAATGTGTTTTTCAATGTGATCGTGGTTTTTAGACTGAAATAATGAATGTGGTTAACACAAGATTGTTATTCCACGAAATACCCCACTGGTGAATTTAAAAACGGCGATTGCTAGCGAGTGTCGAAATAACACTTAATCACGTTGCCTTTGGCTTAGCGGTGGTGACGTGAAGTCATGTGACCGTGCTGTCGTTCCTTTATAACGTTAGCTTGTTACTTCAAAAATCATAAAGTGGTATGAATATGTGGAGTATCGTAAACGCTGGTTTTAAGTAGGGAGGTCAGTGAATTTATCTGAGTTATCGATGAACTTTGATCAGGCAGTTTGAGTTATAATTGAACCAATTTCACGTCTCTTATCGTTTAACTGCTTGTTATCTTGATATGTTTTTTGTTTTATATTTTAAATGCAATGGGAAATGCTATAACTTTAGCACATCAGCTAATTTTCCTTCAATATATGTTTCCAATTAGGACTTAGATCACCATCAGCAGCCAAACCCTTTTTAACTGTGCAATGTAGCTGATTAATACAAACATCATAAAGTGGTGTTAATATGTGGAGTATAATAAACGCTTGTTTTACACAGAGATTATTTTCTGCAATAATCCGCAATGTAAAAATCCCATTGGCATATTGTGGAGGGAGCCCTTGCGATGCTAACTTCCAGGTTGTACTACAGCAGGGGTGCCCAATACGTCGATCGCAAAGGTAGTGTGGGTAGATCGCATGGCATTAAAAAAAAAAAGGAAAAAATATATATATTTTTTTAATTTTATTTTTTTTAAGTTAGCCTATCATCCATCCTTACTATGGCATTGCCACTTGATTGACGTACAGGTAAGCCAGTCTGCGTTGCATTGTGCCACGGGTTCATGCAGATACAGATGAAGCACTTGGAAAATAGTGGGAGGGCTTGACCTTCCTCGAAACTGGGTGTAGGCAGGAACAGGTAAGCTGGAGTCCGAAATGAAGTGCTTCATCTGTATGAGGGGGCCTCACCTCCTTATCTGAAGCCCCCTTATCTGAAGGGGGTGCTAGTCCACTAGCCCCCCCCCCCCCCCGCACGGTCGCGACACAGATTGGGCAGGGGTGGCCCTGTAGGTAGATATTTTGGGCTTGGTCATTTCAAAAGTAGCTCCCAAGCTGAAACAGTGTGGGCACCCCTGTACTACAGTAATACTTCATCACTGCGCCACTCCTCTGACTTTTGGATGATTACCATGTTCGATCCATTACAGTCGGATTGAAAATAAATCCTTGTTATAGCAATGCCTGCTGAAGTCCTCGTCCACTAATAGGAAACTAATCAACCAGTGGATTGGAGACAGAAAAGTGATCTGCCTGGTGTTTCATTAAATCATCCTTTCTGTGAAAAGTATTTTTTTGTGCGAGAATCCTTCCTGTGCCGGTAGAAGGGATTACCTTTCCTTGATTTAAAAACACTTTACCACTTTATCTAACCACTTATCTATATCAGCATGTATTTAAAAGCACATTATAATCATTGTTTACCAGCACTGTTGCACCTGAGGTGGACAATTATGTTTATTTATGATAATGAATATGTCAAGGGTATCTCTGCGGTGCGGCTGCTCTTAACTCGGCCAGTATTGAGTGGACAGAGTTTGCCCAGAATAAAAATGTCTGTTGAGGGGAGATGAGGGTGAAGCAGAGAGGAGAAAGCATTATTAAGCAGGGAGTCGGTGTTATCTTAATGGGCTTCGAGAGCTTTTGTTAAATAAACGCCTTATTGCTGAAGGGGAGATTAGGACTCTTGTTAAACAGCTATTATGTAAAAGAAAAGGTGCAACCAGGCGACTGAATAAACCAACTACTTGAGAATGATTTCAATGAGTTCAAAATTATTGTTTAGCTTCGGTTGAGAAGAAAATATTCAATACCAAGTGAGGCGACAGCAACGCAACTTAAGATGAATGGCAGCATTGATCAGGGTTTTCTGTAACTGTCCAAGTCTGTTCATGGTTTATGCTCCACTAACCAGTCTTTAAACACTGACAGAGCCAATTCCGTATTCCTGTTAGTGTTTACTTCCTGTCTGTCTTCTTCTGCTGTTCCCTTTAGTGTTTACTTTCTGTCTGTCTTCTTCTGCTGTTCCCTTTAGTGTTTACTTCCTGTCTGTCTTCTTCTGCTGTTCCCACTGGTGTTAATTTAGGCCCGATTCCAAACCGCCCCCTACACCCTACCCCTCCGTTTTTCAATTCCTCCAGACGGAGTTCACTCCATCACGGCGGGGGAGTGGGTAGGGTGTGGTTTGGAATTTGGGCCTTTCTGTTTGTCTTCTTCAGCTGTTCCCTTTAGTGTTTACTTCCTGTCTTCTTCTGTTGATTTCACTGATGTCCAGCTGTCTGTCTCTCCTTCTCTTGTTCCCTTTTTCTTTTCTTTACTGGGGAAAGTTCAGCAATCATGAATCAACATTTTTCATGCTCTCCACAAACATAAAGATAATTATTCCATGATGTTTTCTGATACAGGATATTTCTGTATCTGAAAATCTCTAGTTTGTTGTACACAGCTGATGTTAAATGTCGGACCTCTTATGACTACACATAGTCCTCTGATCCTCCTTAGCAACGGTCATGTTATCCCTAGCAACGGTCTGTTAGTGAGTATTAACAACCTCTGAGATGTCCAAATTGACCAATCAGAATTGAATATTCAACAAAGCCGTGGAATAAAAACTATTCATTTCAGTATTGCTGTGTAAACTCTTTGTTTGCACACAGTCTGCACCGCTGGAGAAATTGAGGTTCATTTCATTCCTTCAAAAGAAGCTATTCAGACTTGTATAGTTTGAGAAATGACTGCCACAGATTTTAAAATTGTCCAAGATGATGATGGTATTTTCATTTCCTTTGGTAAATGTTCAATTTTATACCTATAAAAAAAACTCAAAAGAAGCTGTATCTGACATCTTCTCGTACAACATGTGAATACTAAACTGATCTGTGTTGATTTCTTGTATAACAACAGCAAACTGAAAATAAAATCTCTTTATTTCTACGGGAAATTAGGACACATTAATTATCTCTGAGTGGAAGATCTCATTAAGATTGACATTTTAAAGAGGTCTTAATTACAGTGAAGTTTATATTACTCTAATTAGTTGTGACAAACACTTGACCTTCTTCAATCAGCCGGTTTACATCAGGGCAAGATCCTTTTCATTTTACATGTCGGTTGACATCAATATTGAATTCATTTTCATTGTGAGCTGGTTTTTTTCTATAAAACTGTGAATTTAAAACGTATTTAGGTGCAGACTTCAAACAAGTCAGCCTCTTTCTGTGCTGTGTATCATCTGCAAAACAATAAACTATATAAACATGAATATGGACATGTCCTAAAAGGGAAACCTCCTGTGAATTCCTCCCAAAAAACTATAGTTAAGTTCCTTTTTTCTGTCACTTACTTGCTCCTAATCAGATTCATTCATGAAGGGCAGGCTCGAGCTTCTTCTCAAGGCTGAACTCATTCAAACACTTTATTTGGAGCTTTTTATATGAGCTCATTTTGGCAGACTTGTATATCTTCAATTAACCTTGATTGGCGACTATTTATCTGCAGTGAAGAGACTGAAAATGAGTCTCTGCCCCACTCCAATATAAAGTCATTGGGATGTGTTCCAGAAATGGGAGTCTAATGTTAGCCAGATGCTAGAAAGACAATAGAAATCTTGGAGACATTTTTGGAAATTCAGCTTGACAGTTTTGTTGAATGGATATGTTATTTTTTAATGGGACCAAACTGTTTTTTCATAGCCTGAAATCACAACCAGCTATTTGGATTTGGACCATTTGGATTACCCTAACAAGAAGCCCTTTGCATTGGGATTAAAACCTCTGAAAAAGACATGGCTCACCGTGTGTAATTGCTTAAGTAAATACAACACTCATGTGTGCTTTTTACTTGTCTGCATCATGTTACTCGCACTGCGCTTCACATGTCACCTGTAAATTATTCAGTGTGATCTTCAACAAGGCAAATAGAAAATGAAAGCAGACATTTCCCAGGTGGTTGTACCAAAGAAAGCAAACTGTGTCATCACATCCTCTGTGTCAGTCCCTGGAGTCGTGTGCAGTCGTGTGAATACTGATGTGTTACTTATGGAAATTCAGATCACTGTTTAAGGTGCAGCTTATGTATAAGCTTGTGACTCCCACTTAGGAACACAAATATTTGTTTGGCTCCTGTAGAGTGGTGCAGTGATGACGTATTTATATAAGCCGACCCTGAAGGCAATTCAATTGGATTGGATTTCATTGGACACATTTTGTTCAGCAGGATAATCTCTATATTAACACCACTTTATGATTTCTGAAGAAAAAAGCTAATGTTGGACTTTAAAGGAACTACAGCACGGTCACATGACTTCAGGTCACCACCGCTAA
>CALSBZ010046433.1:1776-12893 GCA_943591055.1 Gobionotothen gibberifrons
TTTCATTACCCTTATATCCTCTTATAGAACGGAACAAATTATAATGAAGATTTTCACCAATGAATCTGAACTCAAGGACCACTCGTGTCTTTCTGAAGTCAGAATGTCTTGGGTTTTTAAACAAGTACCCTGGTTAATTTGGTCAATATGTTTCTAAAAGATTACATTTTAAATGTTTTACATTTTAAAACTGAAAAACATTGATGTCATGCATTAGTTTGATGCATCTCAATTATAATACATCTTAAACAGCATTGATAAATCGAGTTTGGTGCCATTCAGACTCAAAGAGAACGTTATTGTTTTTTGCAGAAAAGGTAGATATGGCCTTTTCGCCATTAATAACATCCTCTTTAAACCATGCAGACTCACTTCTCCCCACCATCAAGGAGCACTCAACATGACTAAGTAAAGAAAACGTGATGTGTGTGAGGAAGGTTGAGAAGGAGCAGGTATGCAGAAAATGCAAATTACGTATTAATACACTGAACTTCGCAGTCAGCAATGAACTCACTGCGCCCCATCATGGATTTCTTTAATAAGTAGATACAGTCGGGACTTCTTTCCCCACCCTGCAGCCACACATTCATAAAAATGACAGTCTGTTTGAAAAAAAAAAGACATGTACCCTGTCCATAAGGCTTTACGTCAGCCTCCCACACAAGTAAATACACCACAGTGAGAAAAATTGCAGTCAGCAGATTTTCTTTAATCTGCAGCAGCAGCAGTGTTATAAAATGTGCTCTGAAGGGAGTTATCATGGTGACGCGTGTTGAGACACGACACATATCCCAATATCACTTTGAAATAAGATGCATGCAACAAGCAATGGACTCTGACAGGGAGTATGTATGTAGGTGTGTAACATAGTGTATAGAAAACTATATGCAGCAATGAGGAAAGATGGGAAGCAGAACAAACAATCGCTTGTTAGTGAAGAAAGAAAGGAACACAACACATCTAAACAAACAAACAAACAAACAAACAAACATAAAAGGAGTAAATTGGCTGCAGCATTTCAAAGCAGAAACACAGACACTGCAGGTTGTGTGTCACAGATGACTTCTTACATCCCTGCAGGTTGTGATTTATGTTGCTCCATGTGCCTCATTAGAAGGCCACCCATTTACTTATTTTGATTTCAGTGTTTGAAGTGAAATAAAGAAAATTGGCCAGGAAAAAAAACATTTTATTTCGAGCCGGACAAGTCTCAGTAGAGTTGTTTACCCACTGTGAGTGTGTGTGTGTGTGTGTGTGTGTGTGTGTGTGTGTGTGTGTGTGTGTGTGTGTGTGTGCGTGTGCAGTACAAATAGGAGGATTGAAATTAACGACGGATTTACTGAGCATTTATGTAGCGTGACTGACAGCGTGCGTGTGTGTGTGTGTGCGCGTGTTTTTGTGTGTGTGTTTGTGTGCAGAATAATTGGGACTTCAATGCCCACAATCCCCACAGACTCCTCATCTCTCCGCCGCCGCCCTCACCCATTCAGCTGCAGGGTCGGCACGCTATTGGTCTGATTACCTCGTGACATCAGGACCCAACGTGGGGTACCCTCAGAACGATTGGTTAGAACGAAGCGCCCTTTAGCCAATCAGAATGCAGAGTCAACTCTCAAACAAGGAGGGCTTTTAAGGTGGAACAGAAGAGATGCTGCTGTATTTTCCCCCACAGTCTAAATTGAGATGTGAACGCATTCAACTCGAGTTTCCCTCGTCTTTACGGCGTGTTGTTGATGTCAAAGTATATAAACAACAATACAGTAACTCAACGAACTGACAGGTGAGCTGGGTTGAATGTAAGTAAAAGTGTCTCAAACGACCGTTAGTTTATGTTTTAAAGGTTTAAATTCATGGACAAATTGTCAATGTAATGTACTACATTTGTATAATTTCTGTATGCTAGGTAGGCTAACTTTAGGATGCTAACAATATAATACCGCTGTGTTTTTGTAGCAGAGTTTGGTGAAGGTTTATGACCAAAAATAAGCAAAGTTGGCAAAATGTCATGATAATTTTATTTAAAAACCACTTTAGCATGAATATGAAACCTAGTATTTAGTAGCGTTTCAATTGTTATATCTTATTACAGTATTGTTGTCTTACACTGAAGTGATAAGCCTTTGGTATTGCAGTAAGAAAACCCAATTTTTTTGGATTAAATATGATCTTTTGGATACTTCCAGTGTAGTTTGTCTCTTCACAGTAGGCCCCATTTCTTAGTTTTGTAACCAAAGCTTGAGGCAATGTTATCTTAATACTCCTCAAATCAACTAATATTTGACTGTTGACACAGATGACTGCTGCTGTTCTGTCAGAAATGTTTATTAGCTGATGTAATGAATGCACATTAGCTGTCAGCTTGTGTGACCTGGTTCTGCTGTGTGGGGCTTTGCGAGGTGAACTCGGTGTCTTCACTGTTCCTCCTCTATGTTTCAGATTGTGCTGACGGTCACTCTGAAGGTGCTGACTCTCCTCTGTGGATCCCCTCAGCAGCCCTGAACTTCCTCATGTATCACAAAGGCAGAGGTCAGTAAAATGCACTGTTTGATGCGTTCAACATCTTAAGAGAAACTGCAGATGCTATTTTTGCATCTCTTGCTTCTTTTTAGGAAAAATGTTGCTAAAAAAAAGTAAAAGAAGGGCGCTGCAGCCACATCAATAAAAAAAAAAAATGGCACAAAAAATGTGAATGAAAACACAAGGTTCAAGGCTGTTATTTGTCATACGTACCTACAGTGTAGTTATGTCGATGACAATCTTAGGTGACAGGCTCCATCAACAGTGCAACACAATAAAACAGAAAAAATAGTGCAAGTAAATACAAAATAAAATAGTGAAATAGTGCAATAAGAGAAGTGTCAGGTAATGCATCACATTAACTTGTAGATACATGCTTTAGTCCCACGCCAAGTTACAAACACTAAATACTCCAAGCTTCAAACGTGTGTAACTTCTTGGCTGTGAACACGTCTGTGTTTTACGTCTGCCCATCTGTCTCTCTCAACCATGGGTAAGGAGACGGGGGAATAATTACCTACATAATCCATTCAAGACAATTAGATAATGCTGATTAGTGCAATGGGCTTCATGGGGAATGGTAGTGTTGGTGGTGGTGGGTGTAATGGGAAGTAGAACAGGAAAAGTGTCCGAAACTGAAACGATTGATTCTCTGGGAAGCACAACTTCCCTCACAAAATGTCATGGCCATCTATCAAGTGGACTGTACTGTTGTTTTGTGAAAGTGTTAACAATGTTACATTAGCTTAAGATATTCAAAGATTGAAATGCTTTGATTTTGTTTGCATAACATCTGAAGTGAAGTTCAATGAGAATCTTAAATCCTGTCACTTCTATCTCACAACTGTTACTGGTACTGGATGTGTATTTCGTTAATTGTGTAACTTCTATTTTTTCTATTTTTATGCATGCTCTTATTTAATCATTTATCAGGGTTCCTACGGTCATTGAAAACCTGGAAAAGTCTTGGAAATTCAAAATGCAAATTCCAGGCCCTGGAAAAGTTATGGAAAACAATATTTTTCCCAAAGTTTTGGAAAAGTCATGGAAATGTAACTAAAGTTGCATCAAATATAATTTATATTTGATCTAATTGCCGAAATAGTAATACTATAATGAAAATAAATACTGTATCGTATAGTAATGAAACGTAAAATGGCATTTAACTGTCAAGGTGTTTTGCTGGTGAGAGATTTCAGTTGCTTTAGCGTGTAGAAGCTGGTAAGCCTATTGGATTTGTTTTAGATAGGCACAACATGTTTCAGATGCAGACCTTATTTTCCAGCTTACCATGTTAAAATAAAAATGTTTCAGTGGTACTGCTGAGAGTAATTTTTGGTCATGGAAAATTAGGTAAAGGTCCTGGAGAAGTCCTGGAAAAGTCATTGAAAATCATTGGTGAAAAAGTGTATGAACCCTGATTTATCTTTGCCTCTTTACTTGCTGAAACGATGGACATTTCCCGTCTGTGGGACGAATGAAGAGATTATGATCCTGAAATCCCAGGATCCTCCAACAAGGAAACAAAGAAACACATTTGTATAAATAATTAAAAAAAATGGTGTAAGTGACGCAAGTAAAAATATACATTTAAAATAGAACAAAAATAAAACAGAATGTTGAATTAAATAGGCTACTTTACAGTACATTGAAATACTGTATACTGTAATAAGGGAAGGTATGAATGAAAAGGAAATATAAACAGATTATATATGTATTATTGTTGCATCTTAAAATCAGTAGCTGTCTAGAGCAGGGGAGTCAAACTCAATTTCATCGCGGGCCACATTCGAATTATGGTTGCACTCAAAGGGCCGGTGGTAACTTTAAGACTATATAAATATACATAGATAAATATACATAATAAATATAAAATAATGTATAATTTTACAATATTTCCTCTGCATTGAATTATTATCGGATAGGGTAATAACTTCATAATTAACTACGTCTGACAGCAGAAGTCCAGGGCAAATCATTGCAAGTCTCTTCATTGCGTATGTCACAAAATCAGATGCATTGTGGGACATGTAGTTTATGGGCAACGTTCTCCTGTAAAGCGGCACGTAACATTATAATAAACTTATTATATTCTTTCAGAGCTCTTGTGGGGCCACATAAAATGAAGTGGCGGGCCGGATTTGGCCCCCGGGCCTTGAGTTTGACACCCCTGGTCTAGAGAGTGATGAGTAAGGCAATAATGGCACATAACACAATTTGTATATTCATAATTCTTTAAAAGATCTTTAGTGCTTGCTGGCATGGCCCCTTCTAACTAAGTGAGTAACCGACTATGAGTAACAAAGACCTATTAAAGTGGTACGAGTAAAACAACAATAAATCACAGCTCAGTTTGTTTCTTTTCCCACAGATTCGTGCGATGTTATAACACACTTCATGTTATACCTTAAGTCATCTGTTTAACAAGGATTTCATTTCATAAAGGTTACATTTCAACCGCCTTAATACCACAATAGTATACCCATTACACAGGGTTCTTACGGTCATTAAAAAGCCTGGAAAAGTCATGGAAATTCTAAATGCTAATTCCAGGCCCTGGAAAAATTATGGAAAACAATATTTTTCCCAAAGGTTTGGAAAAGTCATGGAAATGTAACTAAAGTTGCATCAAATATAATTAATATTTTAGCTAATCGCCGAAATAGTAATACTATAATGAAAATAAATACTGTATCGTATAGTAATGAAATGTAAAATGGCATTTAACTGACGAGGTGTTTTGCTGGTGAGAGATTTTAGTTGCTTTAGCGTGTAGAAGCTAGTAAGCCTATTTGATTTGTTTTAGATAGGCACAACATGTTTCAGACCTTATTTTCCTGTTCCATGTTAAAATAAACCATTTTCAGTGGTACCGCTGAGAAAGAGTAATTATTTTGGTCATGGAAAATGAGGTAAAGGTCATGGAGAAGTCATTGAAAATCATTGGTGAAAAAGTGTATGAACCCTGATTACAGTATAAATATATAACATATCAACCAGGTGCAACATTATGGAACAGCTTGTGTCTCTTAGTGAAGTGAGCATGTTCCCTCTCTGTGTGTAAGGACATCCTCCTGCTCTCTGAACACCTGCAGCTCAGGTAACTCAGACACTTGAACCTATCCCTCAGGTGTGAAGGTGCTGAGGTATTCTCAAACTCACAACCATTAACCTTTATAAGTAGAAATATCCACCAGATGGTGAGGCTATTTTTGAAAAGTTGGAAGGCTTTTGACTCCACATATTTTGTCTGAAACTTTTCTTGAATGTTGTAAGAAAAATGCAATTACTTCCTTAACATGTAATAGTTGTAGTAGTTATTATTTCATAGAGTCATTCAATCACAGAAGACATTAAATCTAATCTTTTAACACAAAATATTGGAAGATGGAATATGATAGAAATACAAAGTAGTAAAAGTAATAAAAAAGTAAACTGTAGAAACCAATTTGCAAATCAATTAAACAAAGACATTAATTTATTCATTATTTGAGGTGAGAATGATAAAAAAGAACTATTACTTGGAAAATATCATCACTATTTCATACCTAGACATTTATTATTAATCACATTACAAATGCTTTACTAATGAACTGAGCATAATAAAAAAAAAAAATCAACTTACTTCTTAACCTCCATTCGCTTTCACCCACGAACGATTGTATGATTTTATGGAAATTGACTTTTGAATCGTGCTTTCTGGGTAATAGTTTCAACCGGTTTAGTATCAGCGCTCTCATGCTGGTCCTTCATCACCGTTTTCATCGATACATCAAGAAGTATTCATTATTTTCTCCTCTAAATGCCCCCTATGTTCTCTCTTAGAGTTCCAGATACATACAAAACAAGCTCAAAATTAAATATATAACACTTACTTACTACAAAATGCTCAAAGTAGTCACAGTTATCATTAGTTAAAACCCCACCAAGGCTTAATTAATTAAAACAATGTCGTGTGAATTTTGTTTAATTTGTAAAACATTGAATGTGCCATTCCTTATTTGATATGTAGTAGTAAGGATGAGCAATATGAAGAAAATCATATATACATCTTTTTGACCGAATATCTGAATATCAATATTGTGACTGTGGTTGGTATTTTGATTGAATGATATTGTATACTTTATAGGGATGTAACGATATATCGAATATCGCGATATCGCGGTAAATAGATGTCTCAATACCGTCGTGAGACTGACAAAATATACTCCGATTTTTTATTTTTTTATTATTATTATTTTTGTAAACCTTTATTTAACCAGATGGTCCCATTGAGATCATCGATCTCTTTTTCAAGGGGGACCTGTCCAACATGGCAACAAGTAGGTTACAACATGAACATAAAACAACAGATAACACAAAAGGACATCGTATGTACAGGGCTACATGTACATACCTAGAGACATTGACAAGTACCAACAGTTTATGTATATCTCGCCCTGTCAATAAGCCTCACCTTCTTGGCAACAACTGTATTGTTTTTGAAGTGGTGGAGAGACAATGCACAGTTTGACCCACTGCTGTCACCCATGGGCAACGCATATCTCTCTGTCCCAGCAACATCAGTACCAAGCAAGAGAGTTGTTTCCACAGCAGGGGATATTGTAAACACACAAACATCCCAGCTTCTACCTGGAAATGTGGACATGCTCATATTCCTAAAAGATAACCTTGATGATGCTGAGTGAGTGAGTGAGTGAGTGAGTGAGTGAGTGAGTGAGTGACTTAGTGAGTTAGAGTTGAGTTACTTGAAAAACTAAAGTGAAACTTGATTCTATTGCAGGGTCTGATTATTATATTGTTGACACTTTAAAATACTATTATCCTACTAAAATGCTGTACAAATCAGATTTATAATTTGATAAAAAAAAAAAAAAGAAAAGAAAAATTCACATTTTTTTCCTTTATTTTTCAATATCGCGATAAATATCGTACCGTGGACTTTTTGGTATCGTTACATCCCTAATACTTTATGAACAGTACTGTATTGAAATGTATACATTATTTCCTTTCTCCAAATGTCCACTATATGTCCTCTCTTAGAGTACAAATACATAATAAACAAACCATCAGATATTGGGTAAAAACTAGTCACAGAGTCAATTCAAACTAATTTAGCTGAGTTTGAATCGAATAATCCATCATTGGGTTTCCCCAAATGGATCCATAGTGTTGTTAGAAGGCGGCTTTGGATAATGGGATGTCTTTACGTGGCCTAATTGTGGCTTTGAAGCTGCCCTCTGGATAACCCGCTTGTTATCAAATGCGGTTCCTGTCTTACTGGAAACCCCTCCACGGATGCCAAGACTGACTGAGTCCCATTCTGCAGCGTCGGATTAATGTTCGGTTCAAGTTCAAAGGCAGAGCCAACCTGGATAAACTCATTATAAAAAATTGCAGCCAAAACACGGCAGGGCCAGACTGCTGCACACGACATGTAGAGGCTTTAAATAGCACCTCCATTCTGGGCAGTCCTGTAAGTAACATGCAGTGGAGCGGGCGGTCAGAAGAAGCCGGGGAGACGTTGTTATCTCGCTGTAGAGGGGATATCTGTGGGGTGTTACAGTCGTCATCCTCCAGATACTTCACTTTCATTGATTTGATGGCATCTTTGGCTGGGAGTGAATGTGAGCACTGCATCTTCCCAGATATCACTACACAATGTGACGGTCCTGCTTTCATGCACATTTCCTTTTGACTTTCTGTTCTTTGTAGCAGTTCTTATTTGGGTGGCAGCTGCCCAGTTCTTACTTTACGTCGATGCAGTGATGACGTACTTTAAGTAGGCCGATCTGGAAGTTAGCATCTCAAAGTCTCCACCGACAAAAAGCAATAGGATTTTTTCCATTCGAATTTGGTATTTTCCAGAAAATAAAATGATACTTACATGTTTTATTCAGCATAAATCACATATTGGCACCAACTTTTATGATTAATGTATCCGTAAATCCAATCGCCTGAAGTAAAAAGCTAACTTAAGGCTATCAAGGAACTACATTTCTGTTGCACGAATTCCCTTCACCACCGCTAAGCTAAATGCAGCTAATGTACGGCACGATGACGTTTAGTAGTTTCATTTTCCCATTCCTTCATTTTTGTTTTATGAAACAAAGAAGCTTCAGACATTCACACGTGGGGCATTTACTTGTGTCTTTCCTTGATGTAATGTATTCAGCTTGTGTTAACCACAGACCTTATTTCAGGCCATTACCGAAAAAAACCAATGACTTTGAGACAAGCGAACAGATAGTGCTGAGATGCTAACTCATTTCCCGGTTTAAGGACTCATTCCTGTCCCGCTCTGTTCCAAACTATTTTTTTTTTGCTGCAATGGAAGATAAATCACTTCCTGTATGGCAAGTGTTAACAGATGGTCGGAATAGAAACATTTCAAAGTGGAGTGAAATCAATAATAGCTGTAAGGATTATATTACAAATTGATTTGTTGATAAACACAATAATTAACGGCAACTATTCTCGTAATAATCGATAAAGTGATTTTCAGGCAGAAATGGCTAATGATGGCTAAAGTCTGATTATCGCAAATAACATTTTATTTTTGCCGAATTGAGTTCAAAATCTTGAGAAGCATTTCCAAATAAACAGGTTACTTGGGAATGCCTCTATTCATTGTGTCATGTTGAACTGATTTAGTTTCAGTCTTCTCACTGTTATAGGTCACACAATGAAATGTTTTTATACACACATCTGGTGTGGTTTGGCATTTTACTGAAGCAAAATACTTTATGCAAACAAAACCCAAGAAGCATACTTCCATTTTCTGGCTCTGATTTGTCATGTTGACTGCAAAACCAATTACTCATGAGTAATGTTACTTTTATGTTGCTCTTTGGTTGACGTTTCTCTGCAGGGACGTATGTAGTTTGACATGATGATGCATCGTAGAGTAGACAAACATCTGGATGCAATGCAGACCGCTTCCTGAGGAGGTCTGAGTAATCACATCAGTCCATCAGAGCATCACAAGTGTGCTTACATCTGGATTCATACACCATTACGGGTGATAGGACAGCTATCCAATCATCAGTGTCATATTTATGCAAGGTGTAAACTGGCTGATAATCACTGAGTAACTACTTTGTGTGTGTGTGTGCAACTGAACGGCCTGTGTGTCCACGAACGAAGCTGTCATGAATTTGAATGTCGGAGCGTTTGTGTGTGTGAATCTCGATTCATATCAGTTTGAGTCTTTGTGCATGACTGATTGCTTTGTCTGCCTGACCACAAGTGAAAAGGGATCCATCTCTCTCCTTTTTACTCCCTCCCTCCCATTCCTCTGTGTGTCTCTATCTACTCAGTTCCACCTTAAGAGGAGCTTTAGCAGCCTGTCGTGTTTGTGTTGAAGCCAACAGGCACAATATATTACAGTCTAGGGCTTGCTGCTGAAAAGCCCGCTGGATCCTCCACTGACCTGCTGTTCTTTCCTGCTCTCCTCGCGTTTTTTTTCCACATTTAGATTAAAAACAAAGCCCTCCCTCTCTATCTCTCTTTTCTCCCCTCCCTCCTCTCTTCTTCTTTTCCTCTTTTCTGCGGCAGACTCAGTGTGTCAGAGAGAGAGAGAGGCTGAAGAGGAGGGAAAAAGCAGAGACTATTTGCACGGAGCTGAGTGCGTGTTTATGTTTGTATGTCTCTCCATTGGTCGGCTGGGTGAAGGGGCACCAGGAGTGTGTCACTGCGTGTGGACCTTGACTGATCTCAGGGTGAGGAAAAGGGAGAGAGACACTGAGGGGAGGTGGGGTGATTGAGACTTTCACTGTGAGAAGAAGAAGAAGAAGAAGAAGAAGAAGGAGGTGAAGTCTGGTGCTTCGTTTTATCATGACATTAGTGGGAGGACGAAGCGACGGATTGAGCGCTCTTCAGTTGCGTGTCAACAGGAATTCGCGCTAGAAAAGAAGAAGACTCTGGAAGTAGACTGCTTCCTTCAACCCAGCTAAGGACTTACAGAGAGTGTGTGTTAGTGTGTGTGTGTAACCGGTGGAGGGCAGAGGAGTGGAGGGCCAGGGGACGAACCTGGCCATCAAACGGACTGGCAGCCTCCCCTCTCCTGGGATCATGTACCCTCAGGGCAGGCATCCGGTAAGTACCTCCTTACGTCTCTTTCTCCGTGTCAGTCTCACTCTCTTTCTGTCCGTCCGTCTGTCTCTCTCAACTCCAACCTTGTCAGTTGTATCTCCCCCTGCCCTCTTCATTCTGTCTCTGCCCTCTCCATGCCTCCCCGCCTCTCTTATCTTGAGTTTTTCCTTCGTCTGACTTCCCCTTGTTTTTGCATTTTTTGTGCGTCTTTTTTCCCGCTTGTCCTTCTCTCTTGTTTAAATATAAGGACTGTACTGTAACATGAGTAGTGAGACGTGAGGGGAGGGGGGTTGTTAGGGCTAAGAGATTCCCGTTTATACACACACACACACACACACACACACACACACACACACACACACACACACACACACACTCCTCTCTGTCAGCTGCACCCAGGTGCCTTTGAGATCTTGTTGATGGTTAGCCGTGTAGGTGGCACTTAACTGAATCTGCACTTCTCAGTGTGTGTGTGTGTGTGTGTGTGTGTGTGTGTGTGTGTGTGT
>CALSBZ010046433.1:12993-25834 GCA_943591055.1 Gobionotothen gibberifrons
TGTGTTCCTCTATTAGTGTTTTAGTTGGCTCTAGTGGTTGTTACGTACGTGACCCTGTTTATGTGTACCATTTAATAGATCTGTGTATGTGTGAAATATTGGTCAGTACAACTGTCAGCTATCCATTTGCTCATTTTGGTTGCTAAGGAATCGGATACACTTGTGCACACACACACACACACACACACACACACACACACACACACACACCCACACACACACACACACACACACACACACACACACACAGGCTGATTAATTGATTAATTCATTTAATTAACATTTCCTCTAAAAAATGGACGTTGAAGCACTTCCTCCTTATTTCCTCTTCAAAGTCCCTTTTCCTCCTTCAGTTTCCTCCTCAATCAGCGGTGAGAATTGGCCGTTAATTGACCTGCCAGGCTAAAATAAAGGTTAAAACAGACTAATAAAAAGCACTGAAGGATGAATGACAGCTTAGGCTCAGTCTGGCTTAGACCATTCGTTTCACAGGGGCCCCGATCCGGTTGCTCTAATCAGATTTGGTTGTCTGTGTCTTTGTATCTGCTACAAATGGGTCACTGGCCACTTTGCCTCTCAGCCAGCCAGCCAGCCCCTCACTCACTCAGCCAGCCAGCCCCTCACTCAGTCAGCCAGCAAGCCAGCCAGCTAGCTATCACACAGAATTATGAATGACATTTTCACAAGAGGAAGTCATGAGGAATCAATTATATGTACAGAGGGAATGCTAATAAGTCAGCCGCTGGAAGAGGAGAGAGAAATTGAAGCTAAGAGAGGAGTGAAAAAACAAAGGGGAGAAAGTGTGTAAGATGTAAGAGCCAAAAAAGAGAAAGAATTCTGTAAAAAGGCAAGGCGGCCGGGGGTTGGAAGAGAAATGGAAATGAATGAGAGATGCAAGAGCGTTAAGAATCCTCTGTTCTCTCCTTTAGAGGCGTATAAGAGCTTCCTGCTGCGATGCTCTGCGTTGGTGATAAAGTTCAATCGCGGATACAGCCAACTCCGAACCGATCGATAGCCTCCTTCTGTCTCTCCTCCGTTTCCCTCCCTCCTTCCTCTGCAGCTCTCCTCTGCCAGGGGAACTTTATTTCTGGTGTTGCCTTGAAATGTGATCTGCAGAGAGGTGTGAGGGTGAAAAGAACAGTGTGTGTGTGTGTGTGTGTGTGTGTGTGTGTGTGTGTGTGTGTGTCTGTGTGAGCATTTACATACATGGAAAATCCAATATTTCAAAAATCATAGTTGGCTGATGGATCTAAGGAGATGATGATGCCAGTAAATGAAATCATATGCCACACTATAACAGGGGGTCCACGGGGTCTTACAAAGTATTAAAAGTTGATAAATCAATTTAGCGAATATTAAGGCTATTAAAAAGTATTAAACGGCATTTTCCAAGGTGTTACATGTTGTAGCTTGTTTCCAATAAGTATATAAATGGTCCAAAGAGGTTGTATTCTACAGTCTGCCTGAATGTAATCATTGCGTAGGTGTGTAGTGTGATTCTGTGTAGTTTATTTATGGCATCCCGTTGGGTTTGACGTCATCTGAACAGGACATCGCACGCTCACTGCTTGATAGCGCGCGAAGCTCCGTTTATGCCGGTTGCTAAGCAACATCGTTATGGGGAAATGCAAGTCTGCGTCCAAATGGTTGGAAGATAAGGAGGAAGGACAATCAATACTGTATATAGTCAATGTGAGGTAAAGTGTGTCGCCAAGGTAACCGGTTAAAACTCAAAGTGGCGATGAGGTCTTAAAATGTAGGGAAAGGGTCTTAAAAAAGGTCTTCAATGGTATTACATTTGACTTCAGGATTCCTGCATACACCCTGTATAAGCACACCTGGATATTGTTTAAAAGGCTAAATGAGCTGGTGCTGTTAAGATTGTTAACCTCAATCTTTCATTCATTAAATCTATGATGTTGTAAGTCGCTTTGGATAAAAGCCATTGTCAGCCAAATGAAAATGTAATGTAATGATGTACAATGTGCTATCAAATAGAAGCGCGAGAGTAACAAAGTGATGTCACTATTTTACAGAAGTAAACAAAGGAGTCCAATGGAGGCCTTTGTCATGCACACAACCTATATAACGCACTACAGGAAAGGGAAGCCCCAAAATACATATCATAGCCCCTTTAAAGTTACAATAACCCACGTGAGGATGGTCTGCAGTTCTGTACAAATACATGTGGTTTGTAGTTCATCTCTTTCAAAGATCTGATGGTACTGTGCAAATGCACGACTACACACATCTGTCGTCTAACTTCCCCCGTGAACAGGCTGGACGACGCAGCCTTGATGTGTCCTTGTTGGAGTCAGTCAAAAGATCACGGCCTACTTCCTGTCAGAAATAGACGGACAGAGCCGCCTTCATGTGCCTCTGGAAATGATGAGGAAGGTGTCTCAAGGCGGCTCAGGCTGCGATATTTGATCAGAGAAGAAGTCAGACTTTGTTCTCCTCGCTCTCTGGCAGGAAAAGGTTAACGCTGATGGCTGATTTGCCAGCCGAGCGGAGCTGTAATTGGTTCCACTGCATTTTTGTGGCAAACATTATCAGAGCTGTGAGAATGTGTAATGTGTGCGATTCCTTTTTATGTGTCCTTGTCTCTTTAGTGCTGGGTGTATGTTTTTTGTGTTAACAATGTTTGCTGTTGGCTTAGATGTTTGTAAATGTGTGTGTACATCTCCTGTGTAAGGCTTTGTTTCATGTGTCTGCTTGTGCCCTTAAGTGCAAACTGTCTTTGTGTGTTAGTATATGTATGTCTTGGTGTGTGTAAGTGTTTGTATTTGTCCTTGTGTTCCCGTTAAAGGGCTTGTGTGTGTGTGTGTGAGCAGCTGTTAAAGTGTGTGTGTGTTTAGACCTGGGGGGGGAAGGGGAAAGGAGAGCAGGGTTTGTGTGCACCGTGTGCCAACAACAATAACAATAAATAATGTCCCAGTCCGACCTCGACGCTGCTGTGAATGTACGAGCCCCTGATTGGCTGCCACTCCCCGGCGACGAAGAGAAAGAAAGATTTACTGCGTGTTGTCATGGTAAACACAGATCTCTATAACTGCTACATCATTTCACACATATATTAATTTAAGGGCTAACTTCGTTACACACCTCCTATCAAGCATGGAGGTTTCTTTCTGCTTCACTCCTGGCTTGTCTACGGGTCAAAGTTAAGCAGAATTAAAGTGTAAGGTGTAGCGAAGCCCAAATGTAGTGTGCTCAATATATACACGATACACCTATTGATCATCTGTCTGTCCCACCTCTGATTCTTTTCCTTGTTATTATGGGAATATTAACACGTTTTTGTATGTGTGTTTACTTATGGTTCCCAAATATATATTTGAAGATCGGCAATAACGTTGTGTTGATATTTTTAACTATAGTTTAGTCAGTAGGCCCTGTCCTGCTGTCTGCATGTGTTTCTCCCACATTGTTTTTGAATGCGCCATCGGCCTTGAGAAAGTGCGACTGTATATGCCCTTGACACTTGTTTCAGAATATGCTATTTTGGGTACTCGAATCTGAGGGAATGAGGCATGGAAAATCCTTGGAAAATCCTTGAATTGACTGTTTAAGAAGGTCTGGAAAACTCTGATCATACAATCTTTTCTTAGCCCTAGAAGTTGGGATGGCGGTAGTCTCGAAAGGTCAAAGTTAGACGTTCTCAAAGAAGCCAGCGATAAAGACAGATTTCAAAAGAGATGGAAATCTGAACTTGGCTGCTGTTTAGTGTTTAGCAAGAATAATATATGACAACATTACACTGTGGATAAACAATCAAATCTGCTCTGATCATGTTAGTACATCATGCATGAGCATCATTCAATCTTCGTTGGAAATATATGGTGACAATCAAGCATCTGTTTAATTATTAGCAGGAGTGTGTGTGACCACGTGAAAAACAAGAGAAGAAGAAGAAATGAGAAGTGTGCCAAGTGTGTGTGCAGTACAATCTAAGTAGCTATTGGAAAATCGTGTGTGTGTGTGTGTGTGTGTGTGTGTGTGTGTGTGTGTGTGTGTGAGACTGTGCAGGAGGAGGGCGTTCTTCCCCTTTGGCCACCAGTAGGGTAACACTTTATTTTTACTGCCAAGTAAACAAACTATTGCCAAATATGTGGCCACAGACGTCACATATGCTCCGTTAATGAGAGCAGAGTGTTTGGGTGCGTCTTAAAGTTGGATTTTGAAGTGTGTGTGTGTGTGTGAGATTTAATTTGTGAGTACATTCTGTAGTTGCAATGGCGGAGCTTTACAACTTGTGTTGAATTGTGCAAGTGCTTGCAAATGTGGGTAAAGACTTTTTTCGACATGCAACTGTGCTCCGTTTGCTTTTTCACGCACACTGACTGGACCTTTTTAGTTTTTGGCATCTAGCTGTGTCAGACTGTTTGTTTTCTCCCAACATTTTGTGGCTGTAATGAAAGTCGTGCACGGTAAACAGCGCTGCAGATTGCTGTCACCTCCCACAGATGACATTCTCCCCTCCTTTCCCTTGTCAACGCCTTGTTTACATTTAATTCCCTTCAGCATTGCAAAGGCAAACCCCGGAAAATGGCAAAAAGTCAAGTAAAGACAATACAGCTGTACTGTAGTAAGACGACCTACAGAACAAGGGAAGAATCGTACGAACAAACAACAACTTCCAGTCAGACATCAGCAGCCACCTAGATTAAGTCTGCTCTGTGATTTAGAAAAAAGAGCCTTTTCTATCCTGTGTTCTCCTCTTTGTCATCAAAAGAAACGATCAGAGCGAGAGCTTGGATGGAGTCCAGAGACTCTTTTCGCTGCCAATCTTTCCCTGATTTGTAATCCACCGCTGGCTTAGCATTAGCTCACTAGCTCTCTGAATGACTGGCTAACTTGCTGACTGGTTCAATGACTGCCTTACTTTTGATTTACTGGTTGGCTGCTAATTTAATTGCCTGTCAGACTGAATGACTGACCGATGGAGTGGCAAAGGTGTTCATTGGTTTTCAGCACAACAGGAGGTGCCACTAACTCTAAATGAGCTGCTTTTGTTGGGGGAAGTTGGCAGCCTCTCTCCGCCAGAAATTGGAAATCCTTTATTCGTCCCACAGTGGGGAAATGTACATTGTTACGGCAAAGGGGCAGTGAGGACAAAAGGCAAACACATGATTGGTAGAGTAGAGGAATAACATGTTAAGCATAGCGGGAAGCACACTTTAATCAAATCTGTGCACATCTATGGAACCCAAATTAGAAGCAGCATTATAAAAAGTAAGTATAAAAGTAAAGAGGTAGCTACAAAGGACACCATAAATACTGTCACAAGTAAAAAGTATATGTTGCACATAGCACTCTCTTTAACAGCAGTGTACCGGCCCGTCCACACAGCGGCGTGCGTTGACGCTTCACCATTCACTTTGAATGGGGTGACGTCACTTTTCGCCGAACTGCATTGTGGGAAGCGACCCGGAGCGTTGCTGGCGTGGCTCGCTGCAAAAGTTGAGCAATGTTCAACTTCTGACGCCTCGGCAGAAGCGTCAGCCAATCGAATCATATGCCAGTACAAGCTCTAGCCAATCAAACCGCTGCTTGTGTGTCAGGGGCGGGAGATTCATGTGATTGGTTGTTGGTCGAGTTTCAGACACGCCCGCCGGCAAGCGACAACGCACGCCGCTGTGTGGACGGGCCGTTACCATGAGGTAGTGGACATATATATTATTGGTGGTCTTCTAAATTAGCACATAAATGCTATTTTTTTTAGCAAAAACCCTCACATTTGGTGACAAACACTTTTCCAGTAGACAAGTGTGCCTTTTTGTGTGTGTGATGTGTCACATAAGACGCGCACTGTCGGAGCTTAGCCCAACACTAAAGCTACGGAGGTGTTATAACCCCCTGGAATGACCTGGCTGACACATTATACCGTGTGATTAAGATACCGTATGTTGTGCTTCGATGAAGAATTGTCATGGCTCCGACTCCGATGTGCATCATCTAAATACAGTGAGTCCATATCCATCCATATTTCATTCGGTGACCCAACAAACAATTCTTGCAGTTCTTGCGTACAAACTCGCGATCAAAAACCATATGCCCTTCCAGGGTCGAAAACAACGTATGTCACGACACACTCTAAATACCTGTGCCCTTGGCAATAAGACAGAGACAGTATTTTCCCTTTGGAGCACACAGTCACTATCTGTTATTTTTTTGTTTCTCTTTCAAACTCTTACACCAGCGTTGGGGATTGTTTGAACAGTGGATACTTTTGAGGAGTTTTCTGTAGTTTCAAATGAATATGAGTTGTGTTTTGTGACGATCAGCGCGGTGGAATGAATCTTTCTGTAAAATCACTCATGTGGCTTCGAGGAAAACATAATTATTGTACGAGGTAGGGCTGTGCGATTATGGCAAAAATCATAATCACGATTATTTTGGTCAATAATTGATATCACGATTATTAAATACGATTATTCATTAACTTAAAACATCCATTTATTGAACTTTAAAACAAATACAAATAATAATTTCAACAGTATGTCTTTAACTGTTGATTACCCTGAACGTATAATTCAACTGAAAAACCAATACAAAAATAAATTATACATTTATATTTACATTTAAATAAATATCAAAATAATATATACCAATAAACAAGATCTACACATATTTTGGAGCGCACTTCCACAAGATACTAAACATATATAAATATGATAAATACAAATAAATTAGATCAAATATGTGTCACAACCTAGCAAAGCAAAATAATAGTTTTTTTCGATTATGTTGAAATCGTAAATGCGATTAAAATACGATTAATTGCACAGCCCTAGTACGAGGTATATTCCTGTTGATTTGAATTGACTTTATAACATTGTGCTTTGAAAGCCAAAAATAAAACGTCCGTCAGGTTGTCATGTTCCCGTCACTGCAGATAAATGTTGGAGATGATAAATACTTTGCAGAGTAATTTGTCCGGGGAATGAATGCCAACTGTAACCTTTCCCATTAAAGACACAAGCCAGATGTTAGTCAGTCTTTTGCCAAGTGGGAAAAAGCCTTGAGTCATCGTCGTCTGAGAAATTAAAGACAAAACTGTCAGAAAGAAATAGGGAAATCTTAAAAGTATAGTTGATATGCTAGCTCTTCTTCAGTGTGTCATCCACCCACAGCCCAACCCAGCTTCTTCTGTTCGCTGCTGCTCACTTCAGCCGACAGACATGTACACAAGGGACGCTGGCACTCCTCTGCCACACTTGCTATTTCTCATCTATTCATGTGCCTTTTTTCCTAAATATTTCACCAGCCAATTATTATTTAATGCGCTATCTGAATGTGTCTCTGCTTGTGTCAGCGAGAGACACGGGCAAAAGGAAGAACAAAGGGGCTAAGAAGGAGAAGTAAAGAACAAAAGAAGAGCAGAGGGAGGGAGGAAGGAGGGCACAAGAAAGAGAAATGTTTTGTTTGTGGATGTTTTTGTTTCAATGAATGCTTCCACGCATAGGCTTGCCTGCTTATGCCGTGTGAATACTCATATGTTGGTAGGAGATTTGCCAGAGGGCTAAACAGATAGACGGAGCAGATAAGCAGAGAGATGGAATCATTTCTGTCCCAATGACTCCCAGACCTGCATCTGTTACACAGTTGCTGTCTCACTCATGCAGCTGCTTGAACAGAAGACAAACTGAAAAACTGCCACACAAACAGACAGAGACAATGGGTGTTTCTCAATGTCGAGGAAGGATGCTCCAGAGCCACTATTTCAAGGATGCCACGTCATCGAGTCCCGCCGAAGGACTGTTCCAATGTCCAGGATGCTTGGAATTCTACCGAGGCCGGCGTCCATCGTTGCGGGAAATTTCGAGGCTGCACATGTGTATCCTCCGCGGTCTTAAAATCCCCACAATGCTTTGCGCACGGACCATTTTCCAACTCTTTGGCGGAAATCGCGCTCCATTTAAGGCGGGGCTCGCATATGACGCACACCTGCACACCTGCACGCCTGTTAGCCTGTTAGCCTGTTAGCCTGTTAGCCTGTTAGCCTGTTAGCCTGTTGCACCATTCTTCGTTTTCCGAGGCTAGGAAGGATTCTTGCATCGCTTCTGAATGACCTGACTCGGAGGGACATGTCCTACCAAGGAAGCGTCCTCGACATTCAGAAACACCCAGAACCAGACTGACCCAGAAATCAAACAGAAAGGGAAGTGACTCAAGATAAGTAATGGAAGTCACTGAAAGAAGGCAGATTGTCGCAGTGACACTTTGAGGTGCTAATTGAAGCGAGGAGGTGACTTCTCAAGGTTACACATTTGACCTTTAGTAAGAAATGTGGGATAATCAAGTTGTAGCTTAAAAAGGATAGGGGAAATCATTTTACTTTTGTATCTATACTGGGAATGGTGGGATGTTTTTGACTTGAGCCCAACTGATGAAACAGTGTTGGTATTGACTTGTACAGTCACATGATCCTGAATCCTTTGCAGTTTTGGTTGATCCTGTTTTAAAGAAGCGTTAATTGAACTGCATTTCTTTTATTTGTCTATTGCGTTTTGGAGACTGACTTGCATGAAGCTTGGAGGTTGAGTTACATGTAGACCGCATGAGTTTCAGCTAGGTGTGCCAAATAAAACTAAACATTTGGCTGATAATTAACCGAATATACATTTATATTAAATATTTGGAGTAATTTAGAAACAGTCTGACCATAAAATAGTGGCACTGCTAAGTTTACTTTTCACTTCAAAATCTTTAGTATAAATATTTGATGGATCCTCAACAATGTTTTAAAACTTTGTGTAGGAGGGAAATGCAATTATTGTATATTTAATTATGACTAATGGCTCCACGGATTAGTAGATTGACAGAACAAGAAGTGGCAAGTCATATTTGTGCGAAAAGGCTGAAAAAGTACTTTTCTGCCTTTCAGACACGGAGCTTTCCAGCTTATATTTAAGACATTTCAAAACATGACGTTGGACTAGAAACTTGGATTTTAAATTATTTGTAGCCATCGGATGCTTTAACATAATGTCTCATAATCTACAATACATCTATGGTAGTTGTAGCCATCATCTGAAGTGCCGTTTCAAGTTATCATATCAATGGTTCTCTATATAATCATTTACTTTATACTGCTAGTCGTGCAATAAAACCCAGACAGATACTGACAGACAGGTGATGTTACAGCCACCTCCATCCTGTTATGTGATACAGCTCAATGGGCTTCACGTGCCCCTCCTCTCCTCGCACCCCCCCCCCCCCCCCACTCCCACCATAGATAATCCCTCCTAATTCTCTGCTTGCCCGTGCCAGCTTGACCAAATTGTGATTGACTGCTGGCCCACATGGTGTATATGTGTGTGTGTGTGTGTGTGTATGTGTGTGTGTGTGAGTGTGAGTGTGAGTGTGTTTGTTTTCACACAAGTGACCCATCCCTCCCTCCCTCCCTTCCCCCTTCCTACACCTCCTCTTCTCTAGATTAACCGGATCAGTTTTGGATTTCAGGATCCCCTATGCTGGCTGCTCACACACACTCACACACACTCAGACACACACACACACGACAACACTGGCGGTTGGCGCTTTTTGGCCCGTGTGACGCACTATTGGACCCCTAACAGTCTGGGCTGCCATCTGTCACAATACAGGAGAGACCAGATACACACTCCAATAACAAATGTTAGCTCTGGTGTACATACGGCACGGCTTGATGATGCCTCCATCTTTGTAAACAGTGCAGAAGGATCCACATTTATTCACTGAAATAACTTATGGCTTTGTTTAAGGCTAGGAGGGAATCCAGATTCTTTCCAAATAGAAAACCTCAATGTCTTGTAACAATATTGTAACATATTCTATTTGTGATTTCACAGAATAATTACACAGTGAGTTTTTAAAGACGGTAATCTGGATATGTTTACTAAGAAGGCAAATAATATAACAGAAAGGTCAGGTAAATACAGAAAATTACATACATATTTTACAATTGAATAAACAGTATACTGTATGTGCACATTTCTGCTTAACTTCCGTTGTTTGCATACATATATTTTTTCAATTACATTTGTATTGCATATTCCCACAAAATTATTCTTAATTTTCTATAAATATTCTTACTTTAGCTTCTTACTTTTCTATTAATATAAATATATAGAGTATTTATTTTAATTCTTTTATACAACGTTTTACTGTATGTGTTTACATTTGTATTCTATGTTCCTTCTTTCTTTTATTCTTAAATAGAGCAACTGTCACTTAACCCAATTTCTTCCGGAAAAAATAAAGTAATCTGATTCTTATAATTCACTGTAATGCATGACACTAATGCAATATCACAAAATCCAAGATCTATGATGATACCCAGCCTCATATCACAGTAAGATATCGCTATATTTTTCAGTTTCACCTTCAACTGTCTCCTATTAATTCTAATAAGCGGGAACTGGTTTGATCCCAGCGTTCCAAACTCTATCCTGACAGGCAGAGCTCAGCACACAGGGAACATTTCTCCTTTTGCCTGAGGAGCTTTTATTCTCTATATTTCATTTCCTTTTTGCTCATAAGAAGTGTTACCTCTCCTGGCTCCGTGAAACTCATTTGAAAAAAGGAGCAATTGGAGAAAAGTAAGGCATTTTCTGGCCAACAGATAAAAGAAATCTCTCATCACAGAAGACGCCAATGTCGACACCAACGGCCACGGCTCTTGTATAATCCTGATCTGTGACTACAGGCTTTGTTATATGACTTATTGCTGCTGATGTAACCCGCCAGCAGCACTTTATCCGTGTGCATCCGCATGACTTTGTGTCTGTGGTTCGTGGCAGCAGATGGTGGCGGCAGTTTTACCACTGACGGATGGACAGGATGGAGAGACAGCGCTGTGTTCAGGCTCTTCCTCCCATCCCCTGTGTGTCAGACGGATGAATGGCCGTCTATCTCTCTCAGTCAGCAGCTCTTCCATCACGCGTCTCCCTGCTCCTTCTTCCCCCTCCTCTGTAAAGACGTCAGACTTGTCTATTACTCTTTTCATCCCTCAGCAGTAAAGGTGTACAAATCCTGCTTTTAAAAGTAGAGAAAGGATCGGCAACAGAATATACTCAAGAGTACCCAAAGTAAAAGCACTTATGCATTATGGCACATTTACGATACGATACGATATGATACGATATACTTTATCGGAAATTTGTTCTGGACTCCGTCCTGCAGTTCCACATACATGTACATATACAAACATAGTAGACATTAAGAGACATACACATATCACCAGTCATACACCGTTTAAACAAACACAATACACAATACACATACTGACAATTACTGACAATTTCAGAATCATATATATAGATATTCATTAAGGGATTATTATTATTGATGTATTAATGTGTCAATGACAGCTAATAAAGGTGGAGCTAATCTGTAATTACTTTGTATACTATTGCTGGATATCTCAACATATAGTCATATTTTGATACGCATCTGAAAGAATTGGGAGGTAACTAAGTACATTTACTCAAGTACTTAAGTACAATTTTGAGGTACTTGTTCTTTACTTGAGTATTCCCATGTTATGCTTTAAACTTCTACTCGAGTACATTTAAAGGGAAATAATGTACGACTTTTAATACTTTGAGTTTATTCTAATGCCAATACTTTTGTACTTTTAAATGCAGGATTTCTACTTGTAACAGAGTATTTTACAATTCAGTATTGCTACTTTTACTTTAATAAAGGATCTGAGTACTTCTTCAACAATTGACGTCCACAAAATCGAATTTCTCTTGACTAGTATTTAGCGCCACTAAACTGCAAAGACACAAAATGCAGCTTACACAAGGGCTGGGATCAAATGTGTCAACAATATAAATGATGGTTAGGATGTATGTACCTCATTTTAAACTTTATTTCTGTCAGATGAGTATCTATCCCCCCCCCCCTCCCTCTTCATCAATCCACCCCTCCATCCCACGTTAGGTGTGTTTGTTTCCCCGTGTAGCTCTAAATCTGCACAGTGTGTTTGCCAATGGCTGTGTGTGTGTGTGTATCTGCGTGTGCCAGATCACTATCTGCCCTCCCCCCTCCCCTCGCCCACTTAGTGTGTGTGGTGCGAATCAAGGTCAGTGGGGATCTGTTGGCAACCCCCCCCCCTCCCTCATTCTCATCCATCCCATCTCCCTCCCTCTCTGCCGCCCACAAACACACACACACACGCACGCACGCACGCACACACACACACACACACCCAGATGGTTTGTGTGTGTTCTGTCCATCTAGATGTCCCCGCTCCTCCTACTTCGGCTCAGTTTAGCTCGGCTCAGCTCGGGCCCCCTGGATTAATTACTGGGGAACCCACCGCGTCCCTGACCTCCACCGCCGGACTAATTGAAATCTAATTGAATTGTGCTTGTCTAGACTAATGAAGCCCCGTCACTGAAACCACCAATCTCTTAGCCGCATAGCTGCAGGCCGATAGCCACCCAGCTGCACCGTGCCGACGTATGGGTGGAGCGGTGGATATAGAGCTTGGGTTACTCGCATGCTGGATGGATGTTTAATGGTTTTATCACAGGTGTTGTTAAGTTTAAAGTTAGGTACAGACATACATCCCAACCAGCATTTCTATTTTCGACAAATCCCAGCCTATGCGAATAAGCTGTGTTGTGTGTCTTTGCTGTTTAAGGGCGCCCAATACTGGTCAAAGGAAACTCATTTCAAAATAAAAGTGCAGAGGATACGGGACACACGCACGCACGCACGCACACACACACACACACACACACACACACACACACACACACACACACACACACACACACACACTCTCCCACACACACACACACACACACACACACACACACACACACACACACACACACACACA
>CALSBZ010046434.1:0-12337 GCA_943591055.1 Gobionotothen gibberifrons
GAGAGGAGAGAGGATGCTAATGTGGAAGAGAGGAAGAGGAGAGGAGAGGAAGAAAGGGAGGCGAGGGAAGGAGGCAGAGTCATTAGAGGAGGGGAACAGAGGGGGGAGAGGACACGGCTTTATGATGTGTGGGAAGGAGAGTGACCTTCCCTCTCACTTTCATCTTGGCTTCACTCTCCTCTTGCCTTGCTCCCTGACGTACGCACGCACGCACGCACGCACGCACGCACACACACACACACTCCGACACACCCAGAGTTTCACACACTTAAATATCCAGTGTCTTTGATTTTGGGGGATCTTTAAGCTGAAATGCAATATAATATTCATTACCATGTTTTCATTGGCTTATAATCACTTGAAACTCTAACCCTTCATATATCTACCTTTTCTTTAGCAGAACCGCACGCACGCACGCACGCACACACACGCACACACACGCACACACACACCTGAGTTTCAGTTTTTAATTATGTCCTTCTTCTTCTTCCTCCTGCTTAGGTTCCTTTACAACCCGGCCAGTCTTTCAAATTCACCGTCCTGGAGACCCTGGACCGTATCAAGGAGGAGTTCCAGTTCCTCCAGGCGCAGTATCACAGGTACACACACACTATATTATAATACACACATGACACAAATAGTATCACATCCTCTTTGTCAATCGTTAGCACATTACAGTTTCCTCTCATCACAAAGCAGTGGCTGGTATAAAGAATACTTTTTTCACTTTCTTCATATCATATAATATGCAGTGGAAACACATTTGAAAGTGCTTTGTATGTACTATACCACACTTGGATGAGATGCATTGAAAAGGCACACAACTGACATGACATTTAACTTTATCAGGACCCTTTTGGGCTCACTAACAGTACTCTTATATAAACTCACCAATGTACACATGAGGAATATAACTAGACACAGAAGGACTTGTGAAACTGACCTCACATGGACGTGTGATGAATTAAACACACACCCTGCTGGAAGGTGATATCTTTTAGCAGTGATAGGTAGCCTGAGAATATTTTGTAGGTATCCTTACACAGCATTAAACTCGGTTTGACCTCTGCAATATCCGGTGGAAATTATAATTCACTTCAGTGGATTTAAATACACCATTTAATCCACGTGTGTCCTTCCTCCGTCCTTGTGCAGCCTGAAACTGGAGTGTGAGAAGCTGGCCAGTGAGAAGACGGAGATGCAGAGGCACTACATCATGGTGAGTCCAATCAGACCTTTACCACAGCTGTATTTGGATTTTCTTTTTCTGTCTGGGCCAATCAGAACCTCTGAAAAGAGTCTGATGGGTTCTTACATAGGAGTTGCAATCAGGGGAAATGAGTCTGCGCTTAGTTTTTTTGCTGCATTTAGTGTATATTTAGTGTCATTCAGGAACAATGACGAGTTCTGCTTGGCTCTTCTCTCTCAAGATACATTTTCTCTTCTCTGCTTCAACTTCTCATTTCGTTCACATCAATATGCTGTTTATAAAAACAAACAACCCCAAGGCAATAGACATGTTGTGCATTATAAAATCCCCAAAACAGATTTTAACATTTAAGTCATATTGAACTGGCTTAAAAACAAGTTTGAAAAAACACTATTATATTTAAAGGGGCCCTATTACGCTTTTTGGGGGTTTTCCCTTTCCTGTAGTGTGATATATCAAATAAAATCAAATCAAATCAAGTTTTATTTATATAGCACATTTATAAACGATTTTTGGTCGAGCCAAAGTGCTGTACATATAATAAAATTATAGCCTACAGTAGGGACACTTTACAGCAAATACAACAGCACAGATTGTTCAGAATATCAGTATGAGAAAAACTACACCCTCTATCCTTAGAATATATATATATATGCCTCCATTGCACTTACTTCTGGAACATAATGACATCACTATGTAACACTCCCGCTTCTGTTGGCTAGCGCTCCAACACATTGTACATGATAGGCTAATTATCTCTAAGCGGTTGACCAATCACCACGGAGACGGCCAGCTAACCAATCAGAGCAGACTGGGCTCTGGTTTCAGACAGAGGGTGAAAAGAGGTGCTGCAGCACAGGCAGTATGAGAAAAATAAAGAGCTTTTTGAACATTAAAGCATGGAGACATGTCACCATGGAGACACTAAATGCAAATGTGAAACCTGAAAATGAGCATAATAGGGGCGCTTTAATAACTGATCATTATCTTCTTTGAAAAACATGTTATTTTTTATTTGTATACACATTTGAATATGTGTAATAGCATGAAGTTGAACATTTCCACAAGTTGCACAAACCACTACTGAGCTAGTATTTTGTTTCTCCGTCTCCACTTTTTATCTCGCTCCCTCAAACTTTCCTCTTAAACCTACTTCTTCTTTTATCCATATCATTTTGAATGTTTCCCCCCCACTTCAGTCTCTGCTTCGTCTTTTTGTTTCCTCTCGTGCGCTAACAGCCCGAGCTCCCTCTGCGTCGGTGTGTCTGAGCGACTAAAGGCTCACATGTATCGTAAGCCTTCGTCTGTGGTACAAAACCAACACAGAGCCGACCGGAATACGATATGCACCATCTGCTAAGCTGCTCGCATTTCATAAACCTGGGAGAGCAGGCGGGATCAGGGCCGTAAGCTAGATAGACACACAGATGGAGAGAGAGAGAGGCAGACAGGCAGATATATGGACAAACAGACTGAGTGTGAGAGAGAGAGAGGGGCAGGCAGGCAAACGGATAAAGAAGCACACACAGACAGACAGGAAGACAGACAGCAGATAACAGATACAACACTCACACACACAGGAGATACACACGTCCATTCATCTTCACACACACACACACACACACACACACACTTGTTCTTCTCTTCCTGTGAGGATCTACCATTAACTTTATTCCTCAGGCCCCAACTTGTCCTAATTCCTGTAATGACTGACATTAAGTGCCTGATTAAATCAAAACCTGTCGAATCACAGTTTGACTATATAATCAAATGCACTGTTTGATAATGTCATAGCATTATTACTTTACAAATGGTGTGTTTAAAATATTTTACGAGTGATGAAATAATAAAGCACTTTTTGAACATTAAAGCATGTAATCATGTCACAGTAGGCACAACATACAAATATGAACCTGAAGATTAGCGTAATAGAGCCACTTTAATCAGGACTTGTGACCAAAGTGGGTGTTGTTTCACCAAAAGGACAAAGGTACACTTATGCCCTTGCCACACAAGGACGAAAACGACCGCAATCATTACCAAAAAAGTATTCCGTCCACGCGCAACAGGCACCAGAAACGCGTCCGTTCACACGAGACCGCTCGAAAGCACTGGAGACGCTGTAGTACATAATATGTTGTGAGCAGTTCGACCGGAGTGACTTCCCTTTATCTGACAAGAAAAAAGCAAAGATTGGGGATAAGTTTGGAAAAAATAAGCATTTGCAGATTATAATTTATTTCAAATATATTTATATTACATTCATTTTTTAGAATATAGGACCAGAACAGCTCAGACTTGACATGACAGTTAGGTACGTATATGCAGAGAAAACTGTTTTCTTGATTGCAGCAGTTGTTATTTTTGGCACTAAAATGCATTCTTTGGGTGGGTGAGGAGCAGCAGACCTCCTATTCAGTGTTTACGTGAGGGCAGATTCCTCTGGTCTCTAGGCATTGGTGCAAGGCAGACACAGAGACATTGTATTTATTATGCCGGGCCTGTAAGTGGCGCTGTAGTCCTGCCACAAAAGCAGCGAAGAAGACTTCCGCATGGTTGCCATGGTTGCCCTTCTGTTTATTCTCCGCTGTGGACGCTCTGGCTCCTGCGTTAGCTCCTGCTGTAATTCTCTCTGGTTAGTCCACCAGCAGATGAAAAACACCCACCTCTCCGCCTCTTCCAAGGGATGAGGGAACCGTGCGGCAGAGTTTCAGTTCGAAGTCAAAGTTTAAATCTTCCGGACAAAATTAGAAAAGTGCCAGTCAAAGGTCTTCTTTGTTATTTATTGAGCTTTAAAACAAATGAATAACGACTCTATATAATAATATAAGAATAGAAAATGGAGCCTCTCTTTTCGTCCCCCTCTTCTGAGCTGCTGATCTCTGAGCAGGAGAGGTGGGGAGAGGCGGGGCTATTGCGTCATCATTATCAGGACATGATCGTATAGGCGTAAACACAGAGCCGTTTGCCCCCCAGAGTGTTTTCGAAGCGTCTATCTGATAGAGAACTGTACCAGATACAACCGTTATCGCCCTCGTGTGGCAAGGGTCTGAAAAGTAGAGATGACATTTTTCTTGGCAGATACAAAAACATTTTTTATAAAGTTTTACCTGCGACCTCTCACTCAAACTAATCTCAAAATAAAGGTTCCCTGAATAAAACAGTTGCATCAAAACTAAATAACAACACAGCTGTTCCAAATGTTTTTTAGAAGGAAACTTATCCGACTTTCAACCAGTTGGTATGGTAACTTTGTAATGTGGTTTGAGGAAAGCCAAACATCTTTTTTTATTTGAACATGCCACCCACATTGCAACCATACCGAGCCACACTTCCTCCTCGCTTTATTTTGGACTTGCAGGTGTTACAAATTGCGAGCTTTATGACTTCTTCACTCGTGCTGAAGAACTTCAACACCGACGACATGATGACAAGTGTGAAGGTCTGAAGCGTACTGTGTGCCGCAGCTGCCTCAGTGTTGTTGCATGTGTGTGTTTTTGTGCCACTGTGTGCTGCTCAACATGAAAGCAAATATGAGACTGGCGGGTGCATCTCTACTTGTCAAATTCAAAATCTCAAAAAGCCAGGTTTCTTTTTAGGATTTTTAAACTACACACACCTTCAACTGGTCCTTTTCAAAACAGAATGACTAGTCAAACCAACCTATCTTTAAAGAAATATCCTCACTATGCTTCTCAAATTGGTACTGGAAGAAACATGTGCACATAATGATACAGAGCAGAACACACACAAAGAAAAACCTTCCAAAAAAACCACAGCTATATCAAAACCAGCCAGATGTTGTCATATGCAGAGTAGCTGCAGTGTAGTTATGGCAATGAAAAGCTCAAGTCATATAGTGCAAGACAGAAATAAAATAGTGCAAGAGAATGTTGCAATTGACCAATGTGCAGGTCAATGTGTAAGAAGTACACTATTTACATGTAAAATAGAATAAAATTAGCACGCACCTAATGTCAGACACTCCCCATGTTAGCAGTGGTTTCACACGACTACAGTGCGGGGCAACAATGAGAACAGACTCACATCCCAACCCGATCTCACCAGAATGCGTACAAATGACACGACTTTACACGTCGTGCAATAGATACGCAGAACTCCGTTTTTGCGTGCATATGCAGTGATGCAAATTAGTCGCTTTTCTGCTTACAGTTTTATTTCAAATGGGTGTTGAAAGATGTATCCATAGATCTCCTCATGTTGCTCTCAAAGTGCAACAGATTGATGCTTTTAACTTCAATATTTAAAAAAATATCTTCCCGGGGCGGACCCCCCTAGAGGAGGTTAGGTCCCCCCCACTTAAATCATGTTCACATGGATAGGATACTAAATACATTTGCACACATCTTGTGTCCATATCTTTCTGTTTGGGTGATCATGCCACACCGTGCACATGCATGTGCATACGCAAGTCATGGTAAGATATCTGGATTAAGAGGTTACTTTTTCTTTGCACAGAATGAAAGAAAGGCCAAATGAATGGAACCTCTGTCTCCTATTGATATGAGTATATTATAAAGAATAGCCGTTAATTGAAGCATTATAGCACAGGCCTTTGTCAGATGGTATATTACGCTGTTTTTTTTCTGCTTCGAATAGTTCTCTCTTTTTTCACCATACTTGTGTTTGCATCACTGATATGATACGCTGATATTGCACCTCCAACATTAAAACAAAGAGCTCTGTGGCTTCAGGCTTGATCGCCGTTCCAATGACAGTTGTAAAGTTTGCGGTGCAATAAACGACACAGCAGCTTATTGGGTTATGGTTAGGGTTAAATAAATGGCAAATATATGTAGAAAATGAACGTACGTTCATAACAAACGTAACGTGGGAGTATCATATGCACGCAAAATCGGACTTCTGCGTATCTATTGCACCACTTTGCAAAGTCGTGTCATTTGTACGCATTCTGGTGAGATCGGGCTGCACATCCACCTTCTTCGCATGCAACTGTGTATCTTTCCTTGGACAGAGGCTATGGAAGACATTTGATCAAACTTTGTGCATATTAAATGTCGTGGCCTTTGAGTCCCCTGCACTGTTGGTAAACTAAAGAGTAAGAGATAAGCACGAGTTGTGTGTAAGTTCATGTCGCTTCAGGACGGTGCACATGCCACATCCATGTACTGTATGTTAGCATAGCAGGCGGTTAGCACCCCAGGCTGTATTATTTGAACTGGGGCTCACTGTGGTGTAGTGGACGGCTTACACAGTGCTATGCAGCTTCATGGGCATGGCTCAGAAATGAGAGGAAGAGAAAAATGGAGAGAAAAAGAGATAGAGGAGGGAACGAGAGGCTCAAAGGGAAAGATAGCTTGAGAGGAAAAAAGGCTCAGAGAGTGTCAGACAGAAAGAAAAACAGGGAGCAGCTGAGGGAGGGAAAGATACAAAGGGACGCAGAGATAAAGAGAATGAAATAGGGGAGGGAGGGAGGGAGTGATAGAGGAGATACAGAGGGATAGAGAGGGGAAAGAAAAAGCTGAAAAGGAATAAGAGAAACAAAATGAGAAAGAGAAGATACCAAGGGACAGAAGAGAGGAGAGATGGAGGGTGAAAAAAGATGCTGTGAAAGGATGAAATGGAGAGAGAGAAAGGAGACTATATGCAACACAGAGCGAGAGAAAGAGATAGTGATGTGTTTGTGTGGGGGGGCGTGAAATGAAAGAAAGAGAGATAGAGAGGGGAAGAGAGAGCGGGTGCACGCACAGACACGTAAATAATGTGAAGCAACAACGGACTGGCTGCGCCCACAGAGGAGATAACCCAGAAGGCTATATATAGCTTGTTAGGCCTGTCATCCACACTCAGGCCTGTTTCCACACTGCACTGCTACTGCCTCCACTGCTCAGTTCAGCCTGTTTAATATACAGGGGTCAGGGTTTGGAAAGTAGGGAGATGGTAATTAAAGCTAATGCATGCGAATGTGAAAGCTGAAACACCCAAGACGATATGATGATTTAGAAAACTTATTTTTCTCTGTAAGGTGGCAATCTTTTAACTAGATTGTTCATTGTTACGGCCCGTCCACACAGCGGCTTTGGAAAAAGCTTGCCGGCGGGCGTGTCTGAAGCTCGACCAACAACCAATCACATGAATCTCCCGCCCCTGACACACAAGCAGCGGTTTGATTGGCTAGAGCTTGTACTGGCATATGATTTGATTGGCTGACGCTTCCACCGAAAGCTTCAGAAGCTTCAAAAGTTGAACATTGCTCAACTTTTGAATCCTGAAAATCCTGAAAATCCTGAAAATCCTGGAAATCCTGGAAATCTTGGCTTTGCTTCCCCACAATGCAGTTCGGCGAAAAGTGAGGCAAAGTGACGTCACCCCATTCAAAGTCAATGGGCTAACGCGGCTGTGTGGACGGGCCGTTATGGTGTTTTTGCAATGAGGAAGTATAGAGTGGTGCAGTGGTGGCGTATTTTTGTAGGTTGACCCGAAGGTTAGCATCTTCGTATATCATATGTTTAGCAGATAATAAGCTTTGTGGCACCACTTTGTGATTTTTGAACAAACTACATCACATTTCTGTGCATCACCACGGCTAAGCTAACGGCGGACTTGTGTCAGCGTGATGATGTTTGTAGTTTATTAAGTCACTTGTTAGCAATTGCTGTTTTTATGACATGAAGAAGCTTTGGACATTCACAAGTGGGATATTTACTGATGTGTTTGATGTCCTAGATCAAAATCATTTCAGGCTTCTAACCACAAACACGTTCAAAAAACGTTTACTTCTCGCCAAAGGAACTAGAAGTGGTAAAATGCAACGTATTTATCTAGGTTAAGGAGTCCAGTTTCGTACAGACAGTCCATCTTGTTGTCATTCGACCACCCCGGGTTGTTTTCTAACCTTAACCAAGAAGACATTTGAACCCAAAACACAATGTCTCCACCAACCGTTTTTGAGCTTTATTCTTGCTTAACCCCAACTATAGTGCAGCAAATTAGGAGGACATCAGACCCGAACCAGAACTCGCTTGTACATGTCGTCCTGGAAGGCATTCTCCGATGATGTGTTTGCTGTTTTACTTGGAAGACTTGTTGCATTTGGCACTGTCTTTATCTTTGTATTTTCCCTTAGAGAAAGTGCGAGAAAGGTGCCAATGTTGTCAGATCATCATCCTGTCACAACTTGCTTACTTGCACATTATTCTTGTCACAAATAAACCATGACTGCTGTAGGCGTGTGATTTCCTCAGAGGCAAATAACCTGGAAATCCAGACCTGAAAGACTTTCTTTTTTTTTTTTTTTTTTTTTTATTGAGTCAGGCACAATGAGTTTACATTTATGCAGTCAATATTTTTGACCCCTTTCCCCCCCCTCCCGGTCCTAGCTAGTAAATTAAATAAATAGATACATGTATAGGTAAAAGTCAAGTAATGTAGAAGATAATATTAAAAGAAAATTAATAGATAAGGGAATCAAATCAAATCAGGTTTTATTTATAAAGCACATTTTAAAACGATTTTTGGTCGAGACCAAAGTGCTGTACATACAAATAATAAATAACACATTACTACAATTCACAAATAACAGAAGACAATAAATTACAACAAATAAAAAATCCAACACAGGGAATTGTCCGTAGTCATACTCCGCTCTGATTAGAATGCCAGGGAGAAGAAGTGAGTCTTTAAAGAATAAACAATAAAGAATAGTAACAGTAATACATGTACCCATATACTCACATATGTATACCCACATACAGATGAAGCACTTAATTTCGGACTCCAGCTTACCTGTTCCTGCCTACGACCAGTTTCGAGGAAGGTCAAGCCCTCCCACTATTTTCCAAGAGGGCGTTGCCAGATTTTCAATTTCAGGTTTTCAATGATCCATTGCAGCTGGCTTCATTATAATTACATTTATTTATAACGGGGGCGGTCTCAAGTCAAGCTGGAGGCTTTCCCTTGAGCGAGGGCAGACCACTTACCAATCACTGCCCTTGCATTTCAAACTGTCCGAAATGAAGTGCTTCATCTGTATACACATACACATACATGTGTGTACATACCCACACACATGTACACATGCACATACATACACATACCTACATACATACATGTATCCAAAGACAGAAGAAAAGAGAAAGACTTTCTTTATGTTGAAGAGTTTTGCACCTTTTTGAGAGGATGTGACTCAAACTTAGCAAAGAGCAAAAGGCTGAAGTACGCCAAGTATCGGTAGGTGTTAGTTTAGTTTTCTCCTGTAAACTTTTCCTCTCTCTGAAAGTTTGTTTTCCTCACTACTTTAATTCTATAGCTGGCAATGAGTTGGTTTTACACATTTCATGGTTGGAGAGATGATGCCATAACCTTCTCAGTGTTGTTGCAGTAAAACAGCAGAGGCAGGTTTAGAGATGGTGGGTTTGGCAGTCTCTGTATCTTCTTGGATGGAATATATGTTTTATGTTGGCTTCTGTACTAGACTGACTCATTGTCTTTGTCGATGTGGAGAGACATTGGCACAGTGTAACTTTAGTGATAGCTGCACACACACAAACATCGAATCACACACACACACACACACGGCGAGTGTCTGTAGGCGTCTTGCTTTTCTCCTCCTGTTGTATTTATAATTCACGGCTCTCCGATTTCACCGCTCGCCTGGAATTCCTCTGTGTATTTTTAAATAAGGTTGCATTGTAGCCCCGGCTAATCAAAGACGCGTCGGTCACATGCTTCGACACAAAGTGCAAGCAAGTCTCCCGCCTGCAGAGCCCGCGCTCACCCCTGCTGGCCTTTAAGGTTGAACGCTGCAAAGAGCAGATACAGAAAGCACGAGGCTCAACGGAGCATCATAAATCCCCAAAAGATAACATTTTGATCTAATAACACCTTTCATGTCAACCTCTTATCTCCTTTGTTTACCCCACTACCTAGATGTAGTTGAGTTTTGCTGACCTTGAAATGGGGAAACCTTGAGAATGGCCTTAAAAGGGGCCCTATTATGCTTTTGGGGGTCTTCCCTTTCCTGTAGTGTGTTATATACTGTAGGTTTGTGTGCATGTAAATGGTCTGCAAAGGCTAATATCCCAAAGTTTCCTCCACAGGGAGTTTCTCTCCCCAACACACCCCTGCCAAAGCCTCCGTTGGACACTCCTATTGGTTAGCGCTCCAGCCGGATAGACTATCAATCAATCAATCAATGTTTATTTATATAGCCCAATATCACAAATGTTACATTTGTCTCAGTGGTCTTCACAGTTTGTACAGAATATCAGTATGACAATACGACACCCTCTGTCCCTCACATCGTACAAGGAAACACTTCCAGAGAAAACCCACAGTTTAAAGGGGAACATGGGAGAAACCTCAGGGAGAGAAACAGAGGAGGGATCCCTCTCTCAGGACGGACAGACGTGCAATAGATGCCGTGTGTAAAAGAAAGATAATACATTTACAACATAGGTAGACCAAATGTTTGGAAATGCATGTGTCTGTAATAAGAAGATGAATCCACGAGGACATCCATCTAGGACTTATGATCCAGGACCACAGCAACAGCCACGACTGACTAACTAAATGTTCTCTGGCATGCAAGGGAAAGGAGATGGAAAATAAGAGACAGTAATGATGATGCTATGTCTTGCTTTTCATAAGATTTGTGGAGTCACTTTACTCATCTGAGTCATCTTTAGATACACCTTCAGTGTTATAAGACATCCGTTTCCAGTCTCCAGCATCCTGAAGGTAATTGCTTCAAGAACTTCTTTCACACTTACTGCATGAGTGAAGGCTTTAGGTGCTGTTTACACGAGAACGCAAACGGTTGTATCCGCTACTTTTCTCTCGCGTTTAGCCGGTTCGTTCACACGAGGCCGTAACGGGAACGGACCCCGCAAACGATAACGGGTCCCAAGGTGGATAGATCTGCAAACGGAACGCTCTGGGGGGGCAAACGGCTCTGTGTGCACACCTATACGATCATTTCCTGATAACGATTAAGCCATAGCCCCACCTCTCCCCACCTCTGCTGCTCACTGCTGTAGCATGCTCAGTAGCTACTGACCATGCTACAGATGTTAGTGCAAAACCTACAGCTCCTCTACCACAACCATCAGCAACAAGTGGACATGGAGAACTACATGAACTACATGTTGCTAAATCCACCGCGGGGCATAAGCAGAAGGGCAACCATGGCAACCATGCTCGGGGGTCTTCTTCGCTGCTTTTGGTGTATTTTGTGACAGGAGCACAGCGCCACTTAGAGGCCCTGCATATGTACTACAGCGTCTCCAGCGCTTTCGAGCGGTCTCGTGTGAACGGAATACTTTTTTGATATCGTATTCGGTTCGTTTGCGTTTCGTATGCGTTTGCGTGTAAATGGGGTCTTAAAGTCACATTAGGTTCAGTTGCACCCCTAGTCTTCTTTTTTTTTTCCTAATTAGAATTGGTCAATGTGAAAAAGATATACTGTGCAATGTTTCAATTGGTAGAGATTTTACCAATGCTGTTCCGACCGCAGTAGTTTTTCTCACCTGATCTCGTAATTGTCGCTTTTGCCATACCGCTTTGTCAAATCTATACAAGGAAGAGCTCTGTTTATATTACTACAGACATTTGAACCAATTGAACAGTTTATTAATAACATGTGGGGAAATAAAATAACCCTGATATTAGATTTTCACAATATTGCCCAACCCTTCAAGTAAAAAAATGTCTTTATAATCCTTTTTTCCCCTCTTGACTGTTAGCAGACTTTCTCTCATTCTGTCAAAAACAAGAGAAAACTCTTACGGGGGAGTGGACTGTGTAAAGAAGAAATGTCTACTGGAGGGTGACAGCTCGCAGGCGGGAATCACATTAGTTGGCTTCCCCATCACTGTGTGTGTGTGTGTGTGTGTGTGTGTGTGTGTGTGTTAAAGTGAGGCCCACAGGCGCCGCAGGGGGTCTGCTGTTAACGAACGGCCATGCTGTCTGCAAGACACAAAATATAGTTGTATCAATCTTCATGATACACAATAAAGACGGGAGGAAACACTTTATTTATGTGGGTTGTTGAGCAGGGTGAGTGTAGGCAATAATACTGTCACTTTTTATTTGACATTTTAAACTGCTGTACTGTTCAAACATGAAGAAAACGTACCATCAATTAAT
>CALSBZ010046437.1:0-11304 GCA_943591055.1 Gobionotothen gibberifrons
TACTTTTACTCAAGTACAAGATCTGAGTACTTCTACTTTTACTCAAGAACAATATCTGAGTACTTCTACTTTTACTCAAGTATAATATCTGAGTACTTCTATTTTTACTCAAGTATAAGATCTGAGTACTTCTACTTTTACTCAAGTACAAGATCTGAGTACTTCTACTTTTACTCAAGTACAAGGATCTGAGTACTTCTACTTTTACTCAAGAACAATATCTGAGTACTTCTATTTTTACTCAAGTAGGCTACAAGATCTGAGTACTTCTACTTTTACTCAAGTATAAGATCTGAGTACTTCTTCCACCTCTTTCCACCAGTAAGGCATAAGGCAGCCTGCTGGTTGTCATGCTTCACCACATGGAGAGGCTTTGTGTATTCATCACAGGGACTCCTGGGTGTCCCTGGCTAATGCCTGGAGGCTGGTGCTCCACAGTAGCGGCAGTCAGCTCCTGAGTGTCCCGGTGCAGTGACTCTGACTCTGACTCTGACTCTGGGCTGGTTCTTGTGTCTCCACGGCCCCCCGCGGCGCTGCTTTCCATACGGGGCGGGGTGGCACTCAGTGCGGCGCACAGAGCACCGTCACAGCAGCTCTCCTGCACCGACAGCCCCGGCAACATGGGTCTGGAGAAGGAAAACATGGATACCAGTGTGTTTATGGACGACGACGAGTTCAACAGATCCATAGAGCCCATTCTGAAGAAGGGGAAGCTGTACGAAGCGGAACTGGACCGAGATCCGAACGACATTAACGCTCAGCTGAAGGTAAACTATCATCAATGTGCGGGCTTAGAAAGTGAAACTTAGTGACAAAGTAGCGATTGCCAAGATTATGTTTCTACATTAACTTACTAACGAGGTCATATTGTGTCTAACACACTCGGTTATGTGCAGCTTGAACACCTGGAAGTCGCGTAAAACCATCTTAAAGCCATGGTAGTTTTTGTTAGCTCACTGTGTGTGCCACTGTGTGATCTGACAGGTTGGTTTTGAAGATGTCATCGCGGAGCCCATCTCCACACACAGCTTCGACAAAGTGTGGATAGGAAGCCACGCCGTGTTTGAGCTGGTGAAGTTCATGCTCTACCGGCTGCTCAGCACTCTGCTGGCCGTGCCCATGGCGTTCATCCTCGGCCTGGTGTTCGCGGTGCTCAGCTGCATCCACATCTGGTAGGAGAAGCTCCTCAAAACCTGCAGCTTTCTGATAAGTGTGATGTTGATCTTCTGGCACAGTGCCCAATGTTTTTATAAGTTATTATAGTTTTTAGGCTTCATTTCCCCCCCAAAAGAGTATACAAACAAATTATAATAGAGTGATGGCAGCATAAGCATACATATAATAGCATTGCAAGCTGTGTTAACTAAATGACAATACTTAGAAAAAGTAGTTCAAACTACTTGATGAAATTGACATCAAGTCAGAAAAAAGTCACATTACAGCAAATACATATGTACAAAAATACTATACTAATAAACAGACGTATTATATTAGAGTGATGTACGACTTAAGTACTAAATTAGCTAAATTAGGATCTCCAATTAATCTAAAGGTTTCAATAAATATGATTTTTCTCTCATACTGCCTGTGCTGCAAACCTCTTTTCACCCTCTGTCTGAAACCAGAGCCCAGTCTGCTCTGATTGGTTAGCTGGCCGGCTCTGTTGTGATTGGTCAACCGCTTAGAGATGTCCCGCCCCTTAGCCTATCACGTCAAATGTGTTTGAGCGATATATCACAACTGTTACATAGTGATGTCACTATGTTCCAGAAGTAAACAAAGGAGTCCAATTGGAGGAAAACCCCAAAAAGAGTAGGGCCTCTTTAAATTACGACCCAAATATGAATGCTGTTGAACAACCAGCAAGACACAGTAACACTTAATGTTGTCGTTTAATTACATCTTGTTAAATGCTCCCGAGCACTGGATACAAAAGATTCAAAGAGAAGAGAAAAGGGATGTACAACTTCCTGACTTGTTACGGAGACACAACACTCTTTGAAATACAATTAGAGTCAAATCATAACACTTAAAAGCCCTGTTTTGAGTGCTTCAAACTCAACATTTTTCGGTGTCTGTGGGAACATTACAGGAACTCCTTGTGACTTGTCCTCAGGGGCCTCTGCTAATACCAGCCAACTTGTTCTGGCTCTTCTCTCAAAAGTGAAATACGTGGTGTGACGTTGAAACATTTTGTCAGCATCTTGTTTTTATACCTTTATTTGGATAATGATGTCATGCAAGGTAAACCAGGTGCCTGCAGATCATCCAATGCATGCTTATATGTTCCCCACCACAGCCCAAAGAGTCCCTTTTATGAACACTCAGTGAAACAACATGTGTACCCATGCGCTCTATGGAAAGTTGGGAGGAATTTAGAGTTCCAGTGGTAGTGGAAAAATAAAAACGCCCCGTGCCCTTTGCAGGATGGCTGGCATTTGAGCAGCAGCACAGACTTATTATTTAAAGACAGAAGTGGGACATTCTTCAGATGCAGATAGAGAGAGCTGCAGAGTGCGACCTTTCACCTGAGGTCACACGCTCGTGATGAGTTCAAAGGAAGAATCTTCTGCAGGTATTCATCAATAGACTCCGAGTGGTGACGCTCAGATGTCAATACGTGAGGAATGTGAGGAAGGGACTTCACACAGAGGGCGCCTGCTTCAAAAATGTCCCAACACGTCTTTTTATTTATTTAATATACTGGAGAAAAGGTCACAAGCTGCTGGAATGTAACAATGTGATACCGTTTCTCTTTTTGAACACCATCATAGAGATAAGACTATAGAGTGGCGAAGTCCCGCCCATCTACTTCCGCCCCATGGGACCTTATTTCTGAAAAAGTTTGCATGGAGAGAGAAAGATTATCTTTCGATCCCGTTTGAATTGTGCCACGAATTACACATATGATGTTTGTCAATCTTAAATAATAATTTCCATGTCAAAAAAGTCACAGTTTTTCGTAAAACTGTTGAAATATAAGACTATGAAAAATATGCAACTAGAAAGACTACAAATCCCAGAACCCCGGTCCCGCATGCTGGCTCTTAGGAACCGACTAACTCCCCTTGTGTGTATGTACAGCTCTCAACATGCCCAGACTTGGAGTGATTTTCACCTCTTTTAATACTTTTCACCTCATTCTGAAAGAAAGAAGTGAAATGTGCCAACGTGACGGCCGTCTTGGTGTGTGGTGCGAGACGGGAGATGTAGTTTATTGAGCGGTTTCACACAAACAAAAGTGTTACTTCACAGTTTTACGACACATTTGTATTTGTTTTACTTGCAAAATGATCTTTTAAATTGACAAACATCATATGTGTAATTCGTGGCATGATTCAAACGGGATCGAGAGATAATCTTTCTCTCTCCATTGACTTCAATGCATTCTTTTTCCGAAATAAGGTCCCGTGGAGGTCCACTCTATAACAGCAGGTGATCAAACTAATGCCAGATATGAATTTGAAACATTTCTCAGGAAAACTGTGCCCAATATGAATCAAAGGGTCATTTCAAAACCTCTAACGGGATAGAAAATTGTGTCTTTTGTGTGAAAATGCACCAAAAACATAAATAGTTGTATCTGGGTATTTTCCATTTATCTAAATTATGATCTCAGACAAAGTTCCAATTTTGCCGAAACATACATGTATTATCAAAACAGAAACAGGTCAAGCTAGGGGTGCAGCAACCAGAAAATAGATGCTAAAAATAATCATGCATCCCGTGATGTACTTTAGGAAAGAAAACACCCACTCTAACCATTTATGATTCAAAGATATTGCTTTGAGGAATTATATAAGGGTTGACTTCACTCTGGATTCAACATGTCTAGCTTTGACCGTCAGCTGCATTCTGTAGAAACCAAAGGATGCTTCAGATTGAAATCTTATTGAATTCCCAGGATAAAAGTGATGTGTTATCATCTCAACTGTTGCTGGAACTCAGTTGCCTTCCTTGTTGCAGTATAGCTTATAAGGTCAGGCAACAACAGCGGACCATTGATGGTACTTAAGCTGCATTCACATCAAACGGTTCTGTGCTGACGTTACTATTGTGATGTTACCGACTGTGGCTGTGAGGGGGTGTGGTCGTCTTTCAACCAAAAGGTTGTTGGTTCGATCCCGGCCCGAGCAGTCAACATGTCAGGTGTCCTGAGTTGCTCCCGATGGCTAACGGTGTGTGGTTGTGTGTGAATGTTAGCTTCCTAGAGCTCTGCATGAATGAGGTGTGATTGGGTGAATGACTCGTAGCATGTGAAGTGCTTTTGAGGGGTCATAAACACTGCATAAAGCACTTTATAAGAGTCAGAATCAGAATCAGAATACCTTTATTAGTCCCACAGAGGGGAAATGTGCAGCGTTACAGCAGGAAAGAGCCACAGACAGCTTAGTGTTGCATATCTAAGTTATAATATAATAAACAATATGCTAAAAAAAAAAGATAAAAAACTAAAAAAGTTACATAATTTTCAAAAATACAGATCAAAAGCAAATCAAATCTACAAATCAAATCCTGTAGCAGTTCTTAGGATTTAGCAGCCCGGTATATATTACAGTTTTTAAAGATGGCATTATAAAGTATATATTGCACATAGTTTGACGGTATTTAACAGCAGCAAGTTACACAATTTACAAAATACAAGATACATACCTTGTAACAGTAACAAGGGTTTAGCAGCCAGGTATAAGTTACAAATATATATATTATATTATTATTTATTAAGTACAGTCCATTTACTATTTCTATGGAGAGCGAAATATTCCCCGAGCACTGCGCTCAAAGTTTAAAGTGTAATCATGTGCTGATACTTTGAGTAAACACAAGCAAGAAAAGTTCAATTACAGTCATTCAAATTCACATAAACAGCTTCTTCAGGCAGCGTGACACAGGGTTGACTTTCAAAGCATTACGTGAATTGGTTATTGATTTGGTTATCACTTTACTACAACTATGCTTTTTCAACATTGATGGTACACAATTAAAACCTGAAGAACAAGTGATTGGGATGTTATGTTAAATGTTTTAAATTGTGTCTTGATATTTGAATGTTGATATTACACACGGAGCTGCTGTGATGCAAGTCAAATGTCAGACTTGATCTGACCATTAAAGTATTATGGTATCAGCATCTGCTCTGAAGTGACCTTTGACCCCTCTCTCCTGCAGGCTGTTGATGCCGGCGCTCCGGGGCTTCCTGATGCTGCTGCCCTCGCTGCAGGTGGTCTGGAGGAGTCTGACGGACATGTTCATCACGCCGCTCTTCCACAGCATGGGGAAGAGTCTGTCCTCCGTCGACGTGAAAACTACAGAGTACTGACGCCCCTCTGCACCCCCCCATGGAGAGGAACTATAGGACAGACTGCAGTCAAGGAAAAAAGAGTGAACAAAGCTTCTAGTGGAAACCATGAGCTCTTTATAAAGTCAAATAAGAAGTCCTTAAGAATCATGCACAAATAGAGCTGAATTAGAAATGAACTCAATTAAACAACAATTTACGAGGGAATATGTCTTACTGGGCAATAAGCAACAATTTGATCATTGCCGGTGCATAACTACTAGAAAGCTGGGCTACATTTGGTTAAAAAAAGACATCTCAGTTTGGTCAAATTGTTTAATATACTGTATATTAGTCAAGACTTGATACATATTGAAATACAGTCATTCAATTATCTTAAAACAAGAGTTATACCTCAAATAGAAGTCCTTTCTTTTAAAAATGTCATCAAATTCAAGCCAATATTCCTTGATTTGATTAAACCTGCAAATCAACTATTCCACGCCTTAAGGATTTGTTAGTCACAAAACAAAAGCTCAATGATTGTGACTCCTAATGACTTTATGAAAAGCTCACGAGCATCGCCCAAAAATGGACTTGTTTTGCTGATTGTGACCAAAAACAAATTCTTGTCATTCCAAACATTTTGTGGCTGATAGCCGAGGAACGTGTGTGAGCTGTTGTTCAGGAAACTTACTGATAGATATATATATATATATTTCTGCCTTTTCATATATTGTATATATTGCTAGTCATTCAGCTAGAAGTTGAATGTAATAAGTCTTAAGAGCAGACCGTATGAATATTAAAGATGCAGCTTGTTGCACATTTACGGTACGTCCACACGGCAGCGTCGCGTTGAAGCTTGCCGGTGGGCGTGTCTGGCGTGCGACCAACAACCAATCACATGAATCTCCCGCCCCGGACACACAAGCACGCGGTTTGATTGGCCAGAGCTTGTACTGGCATATGATTTGATTGGCTGGCACTTCCGTCGACGCTTGAAAAGTTGAACTTTTCTCAACTTTCGAAGCGAGCGACGGACTGAGGCAGAGCGACGCGACGGAACCACAATGCAGTTCGGCAAAGCGTGACGTCACCCCATTCAAAGTGAATGAAAAGCGTCTCCGTTGAAGCACGCGACGCTGCCGTTTGGACGTACCATTAACGGTACGTCCACACAGCGGCTTTGGAAAAAGCTTGCCGGCGGGCGTGTCTGAAACTCGACCAACAACCAATCACATGAATCTCCCGCCCCTGACATACAAGCAGCGGTTTGATTGGCTAGAGCTTGTACTGGCATATGATTTGATTGGCTGACGCTTCCACCGAAAGCTTCAGAAGATTCAAAAGTTGAACATTGCTCAACTTTTTAATCCTGAGATGCCTGGAAATCTCCGCTTTGCTTCCCACAATGCAGTTCGGCGAAAAGCGAGGCAAAGTGACGTCACCCCATTCAAAGTGAATGGGCAGAAGCGTTGGAAGATTTTTTTAACGCTGCTGTGTGGACGAACCGTTAAGGCTTATTTTTGCTGTCACAGTGCTTTGGCTAATATTGGGCAGTTATATCTTTATCATGGACCTTATGCAATAGAGTTGTTTTTAACACTTGATTGAACTATGATCAAGAACAGGATTGGATATAATCGAAAAGAGGGTTTTCTAAGTTATTATTTTTTGCAACAACCAATTATTGATGTTTGCTGGTTATAAGATATAAGAATTTGATTTGAGTGGCGCGATGAAGGCGTTTCACATCTCGTACTGTGTTTGGTCTGAGACCCTGGTACAGGAATATTTAATTTGGAGGCTGTTGTATATCTGCAGCGCTGCTAGAAAGCACATTTCTACAGTTAGAAAGGATCAGACGGAAATATGTGTTCATCTTCTTTATACGTTTGATTTCAAGGTACACACTTCCCCCTTTCTATTGGCCGTTCAACAAGTTGATATAAAGAATAAAAGATATGCAGCTGAGTGTAAATGAAATGCTTATTTGTCACAAGTGCAAAGCAACCTCTGATAAACAGACACAAACAACATGTTGGAGAGTTTCTGTCATTCCTTTTTACTCCCGGCTCTTCTCTTAATGCTAGATGTGTTACTTTGATTATATGTTAGTTACTTTGTCTGCAGTCTTTATCAGAGCTTGTTTAAAAAAAAAAAAAAAAAACAGCTCCCTGCATATTCTTGAAAACAGTGTTGATGTCTTAGGGAGCGACCCTAAAGTGCTGTTAAACCAAATAACTAAAAGCGATTCAAAAGCTCAACTAAAGCTTGATAAATGTCTGTTGGTTCATCAGTCACTTATTGTTGATATAAACAAGCACCATGTGTCAACATAAATCTCATCCCAAAAACGTTCACTTAATAACACATATCAGAATTTGCTTTAGCTGCAACCATGCGTTCATGCAATCACACACACAGCTTCTCAAACACATCAGCGCAAGTTCAACCAGGAAGACCGTCTTTACTCATTAATTTACTATTTCCATGTCACTACTCTCTCTCCTCTCAATAAGTGATCGGGGGCGTCACTCCTCAGCTTAACCAATCACTTCGCTCTATTCCCAAGAGCCTATCATAGCGCTCTGCTAACCCTTTTCAGTCTGCTCTCCCCTCTGACAGCTGTCATTTCAGGTGACTCGACGCAACCCTCCTCCACCCCTTTTCACCTCCTGTCCCTCTGAATCCAGGCTCAAGCTAAGCCCCTCCCCTTCAGACCGAACCCAACTATCCATTCACCACCACCAGGGTCAAGCTAAGCCACTCCCCTTCAGACCGAACCCAACTATCCATTCACCACCACCAGGGTCAAGCTAAGCCACTCCCCTTCAGACCGAACCCAACTATCCATTCACCACCACCAGGGTCAAGCTAAGCCCCTCCCCTTCAGTCCGAACCCAACTATCCATTCACCACCACCAGGGTCAAGCTAAGCCCCTCCCCTTCAGACCGAACCCAACTATCCATTCACCACCACCAGGGTCAAGCTAAGCCCCTCCCCTTCAGACCGACCCCAACTATCCATTCACCACCACCAGGGTCAAGCTAAGCCCCTCCCCTTCAGACCGAACCCAACCATCTATTCACCACCACCAGGGTCTAGACTCCAGAGGGTTTCATCGGACCGGTTCTCCCCTCCCGAATGATACTCCTGCACCACGGGGCCTACTCGCCAAAACTCCATTACATTCACTTGTGTATTCCTGGCAATAAATACGTATTCTTACATCAAAACCGTCTCTCCTGATTGAATTTCCGTTCATGCCAAATGTCAGTCTTATTCAGTGAAAACTCTCCACGGCAACATTTTGAATATTGACTAATAGTAAGTCATGACCGGACATAGCTACATTGGAAATTGAAAAAACTGCTTAATGCTTTTCAAACTTAAGGTGTCAATGAACACAGGTGAAATGATCCCTGTTCTAAAATACAGTTAGCATATGAAGCAATGCGTTTCTTTGAGCACATGAACTTGCTACTCAACATTACACTGCCAGCTAACCTGCTGAACGTGTAGAAGATCAGACACAGCAGAAGTAAACACTGTTAAGTTATATATGTATAGTTTCCAGCTGTGTTTTGATCCTTTAACGGATGTAAGGCTGGTGACGAGCCTCAGAGAAAATGCACGGTGTTCCCCTCAGATGCAATAGTGGAAAAATGCAGGTGTGTGTTTGATGCTTTTTCTCCCCTTAGCAATACCATGTAGCTCTAAACAACCCCAGGTAAATACATCATAAATCATAAATCATACCCTAACTTGCCTCTGCCAGTAGAAAACGCTACTTTTATTTGTTTGCATTGTATGTTCCTGAATGCATTGTGGATGTACTCGTTTTGGAGCTGGAACAGCCTGTAAAGATTGTCTTCATGACCAACATAAATACTTTTTTTCTCCTCACGGTACATTTGTCTGTGTGTGTGGTTTTCTCCCTCTGTCACGGGAGATTAGTGTGGTCGGGGATTTGCAGCTGAGTGCCAGGGAGGTCTCGTAAATCACTTTTCTGAGATTGCATAAGAGACTTTCCTACAGAGCTCTGGTTGGATGGAACATCACCTGAGGCAACGCAACATCTCCACCTCCAAACTGCACACGATATTCATCTCCAGCAGCAACGTTATATATATCCAGCCCGATCTCACCAGAATGCGTTCAAATGACACGACAATTGCACGATTTGAAGTCCGTTTTTGCGTGCATATGATACGCTCACGTTACGTTTGTTATGAACGTATCTTAAATGCGTTTATTTTCTACATATCTTTGCCATTTATTTAACCCTAACCCTAACCATAACCCAATAAGCTGCTGTGTCGTTTATTGCACCGCAAACATTAAAACTGTCGATCAAGCCTGAAGCCACAGAGCTCTTTGTTTTAATGTTTGAGGTGCAATATCAGCGTGTCATATGCACGCAAAAACGGACTTTTGCGTATCTATTGCACGACGTGTAATGCCGTGTCATTTGTACGCATTCTAGTGAGATCGGGTTGATATATCAGAAGGATATTCTGTAGGCCTACTTCATGTTTGAGCAGTGCTTTCATACGTCTACTTATTCAACTATTACTCTTCTGCCATTCCCTTCAGCTCTAAATACCTGCTATTATTTTAAATGGTGTTCAGTTGGGAAGGCACAGACACCTTTTGTTCTCTTGAGCAGGTCAGGTACACACCCTTTTTGACATTGTCTGTCTTTTTTTAAATGAACAAACCCAGGTACGGCCCTTACAGCAATACACAGCACACAGGCTCCCTGAGGGTTAGGGTCAACCGAGGGCAACTGTCCCCCACTTTGTACATTTTAAATGTTGCATATAATAGTATATAGTAATTATCATTAACATTATTAACATCTTTAGTTGTACCAATACACAGCTGTATATATTGTAATAATGCATCACATTTTTAATTAGAGCGCTTTTGCAGGTGCTGAAAGCGCTCTACAGATTCAGATTCAAGTTCAACTTTATTGTCATTAAATAGTGCATGTACTAGTGACGAAATGTAAGTTAGGTATCTGACCAGAAGTGCAAAATAGCAGTGCAGGAGTCTACATAATAACAATAATTATAAATAGAATAATTATAAATAGGCTATAAACAGATGAATATATACAGTGTAAACGCATTGACAGTAAAATATATGCACAGGTGGGTGGTGGGTATGGGCTTGAGTCTATCAGGGAGCAGAGTTCAGCAGGGTAACAGCCCTGGGGAAGAAGCTGAGCCTGAACCTGCTGGTGTTGGACTTACACACACGCTCCACCGCCGTTCCATTTATGTGGATGGAAGTGTGTGTGATGCCTTTACAATTACACATTACACATATTAGACATGTAGGAGTCATTACTGCGGACATTGCCCACAGGAGCAAATTGGGGTGAAGTGTCTTTCACAAGGACACAACGCCCGACGCAGTGGCGGCCGAGGCGGGTTTCGAACTGGAGTTCACCAACGCCCCTTGATTTGACGATCAACGCTCTAAAGTACAATGTGCACATTTGTACTTCTTATGTTTGTATAAATAGTTGTATTTTATTCTATATTTTTTTGCATTCATTTTATATATTTTTATATTTTTATATTTATTTTATATTTATTTTATATTTATTTTATATTTATTTTATATTTATTTTATATTTATTTTATATTCTTATATAAAGCACGTCTGCATTTGTCCCATTACTTTAACCCATATTGCTGCTGCATACTTTTTTATTCTACCCCCATTACTTCCATAACAAACATATGTTTGACCTAACAATGTTATTTACTTCTTTCATACCGTGTGTTTGCTAACACTACTGTGTCTGCATTCCCTGACGTTGCACCGCCTCACCGTACTGCCTGTTGCTTTGATATCACAGACCCTCCCACTCAGATAAAGGGATTCCTGGCTAAACTTAGCACGTGTGATAGCGTTAGTAAATATGCATCTGGAGCAGCTGTTAACGCGCCTTTCTGCTAACAGTTGGAATGGCTTGTCAATATTTAAAAATCCAACACATATT
>CALSBZ010046440.1:0-19565 GCA_943591055.1 Gobionotothen gibberifrons
TAATCAAGTGTTAAATCAGACTTTAGTTCCACAGAACAGATCCTGTTCTGCTAAGGAACCAGGATTCACGTTCTTTATGAAGAGAAAGGGGTTGGAGGCCTCAGAAGAAGTCACATGACATCACTTCCTGTCCAACACAGTCTCACGGCATTTCGTGTTATAGTCACGAAATTAATCTATTGATTCGTGTTCACCACAGAACGATTTTAGAAGCAATGTAAATAATTAAAAAAAACTAGACTAGAAGGAAAAACAGATTATAAAAAAATCAGCCCAATCTCACCAGAATGCGTACAAATGACACGACAATTGCATGACTTGAAAAGGCGTGCAATAGATACGCAGAAGTCTGATTTTACGTGCATATGATACTCCCACGTTACGTTTGTTATGAACGTATCTTAAATGCGTTTATTTTCTACATATGAGGAGTTCTTTTCCAAAACGCTATAAAAGCCAAATTGAAAATTGAGTTTGTTGTGCCATTTTGCTGTGTACTGAACCTATTCACTGCTCTATCAACGTTTCATGCCAAATCGCTATATATCCTATATATATATATATAAATGTAATATTAACAAAATGTGTGGGTCTAGGTAAAAAATGTCATTTTCCTGAAAACTATTAAAATGGATATATAGCGTTTTGGAAAAGAACTCATCATATCTTTGCCATTTATTTAACCCTAACCATAACCATAACCCAATAAGCTGCTGTGTCGTTTATTGCACCGCAAACATTAAAACTGTCATTGGAACGGCGATCAAGCCTGAAGCCACAGAGCTCTTTGTTTTAATGTTTGAGGTGCAATATCAGCGTATCATATGCACGCAAAAACGGACTTCTGCGTATCTATTGCACGACGTGTAATGCCGTGTCATTTGTACGCATTCTGGTGAGATCGGGTTGAAAAAAATACAGATTTCAGTATTCTGAGGCTCTGAACCATTTCTTTTCCTCGCGGACAGCAAAAAAACTCAGACATTATACGATTTAAAATAAAAGGGTTAGGGTTAGGCTTAGCGTAAGATATTGAGTAAAAAAAAGTTGTTCTGAACCCCACAGTCTTCCAAGACCCGACTGGACAAAAAGACGTGGTGCAGGCACGAAACATACTACCAATAGAAATACATTGCTTTTAAAATCGTTCTGTGTGAAACGAAAAAAATGGGAAAATCGTGATGGTGAACACGAATCAATAGATTACATTTATTTCGTGACTATAACACGAAATGCCCTGAGACTGGGTTGTCCTGTCTCCTGTAGGTTGACTTTAACACTGAATGCTAATCTTTACTTTTCCTCAATTTTAATTGTTCATTTAGTTCTAAAAAACGATCTCATATTGGAGTAGTGTTTACAGAAGATGCTAATATGTGTCCCTCAGGCCAGAAACGGTGGTGCAGCGTCCTGTGACTCCGCAGAAGTATTTATTTGAAACAGGTTTTCATTGGTTATTATATCTGTGTTCAGTGCCACACCTGGGAAGTTAAAGAAAAAGTTACTGAGTATATTTTCATACTGTACATAGCACCACGTTAACTTCACAAAGTGCTTCATATCAAAACATTTAGAAAATACTCAAATGTACGGCACTCTTTCTGACTAAGTTGTTGCATCAAACCCAGCAGAATGAGTGATGTCAAATGTTTCTCCATGTCTTAGTTTAGGTTTAAGGAGGAGATTAAAAAGCTCCAATGTCTTGGCTTCTTCCTCAGTGTGAAGGTTCCAGTGATCATTCAAACTCAACCTCTTCTCAACAGGGTGGGTTCAAGAGGAGAATACCATTATGAAAGGTACAGCAGGTTTCCAAAGAAAACATAAAGTCTTAAGAGACTATCTAAAAAACAATTTAACCGCTGAGAGGTCTGTATATCCATCGAAAGAAGCACCGTCCAAGTTGTTGAGTAATCCAGTTTATTGATTTCCGATGAAAGATGGAATAAGGTAGATATTGTTATTGTTATTGTTATGATGAGTTGTTTACAGTAATGCCAGGATACTGTATGTCCTGTCAAGTGTGGTCGACAGAAATGTACCCGAACTCACCCCCGTCTCACACACAATTGCAAAAGAAAACACAGTATTTCAAAGTGTTACTGGAATCTCTAAACTCCCAAAGCACTCGAGACAAGACTGAACAAAACATCCTCTGAGCAAACGTGTCTTGCATGTGCATATTGATCGTGCATGAAGACCATTAAAACTAAATGAATAGACTCTGTGATTTCAGTGCAGGTCCCAACAGACACACTCCAAAGAAATGTCTCCTCTCATATCCTCTGCAGAAAACAGCTGAGTGTGTGAGCAGCTGTGACTCCAAGGTGAGCTGATAGAAGAATGTAAACAAACCAGAGTGGGCAGCATGGCTTCCAAACAGTGAGGCTGGAACAACAGGCGCCAATTCACTAAGTTATGGTTCAATACACTTGTGAATATAATAATACACTTATTCTCTGAGGGTAGACAAAGCTAAATATGACATGCTGGGTTTTAAATGTGCCATAATGTCTAAATAAATTGAGATTAGTAAGAAAAACTGCTTACACTTGTATGTATTTTGATTTCTAGTTCGGTTTATTTGACCCTCTTCTATCCCACACTGTATGAATGTGCCTCAGGCTAAGGTATGGCTCAGATCCACACCTTGCCATCCTCAATTAACGCCCACATTTCTCTGAACAGTAAGCTTACTATACTCTTCCTTGATCCCCAAATACAGTTATTCCACTCGAGTTACAGCAGTCCTTTAGTTCCCGTCTCTCTCCAGTCTGGCAGGTTACAGGGTGGCTCTCTCCTCTCGCCTTCAGGTGACTCCAAAGACGCACCGTAGAAACCCCGGAGGTTTCCCCTCTCTGGGATTAAATTCTAGTCACGTTCAGTGAAAAAAGGGCAGGAATTAGATGACCAAACAGGTCCCTGAGAAGAGAGTCCTCTCACTTCGCCTCCACGCCTCCCACTCGGCTTCCTATATTGTCTTCTTGTCCGTTACGCCGCGCTTATCCGTTCAAACTTGATTACAGCATGACAGGAGGACTGAAGGACGGCGAGAAGGAAGAGGTACAGTATGGCTTCTCGTGCGCACAGTGCACTATTTTAATGTTTCTTTTACCTTACAAGGATTTTTCTTCTCCGAGGAGCTACTTATTATTGCTTATAAGTTGCATTCATGAAGGACATGTGGATGTTAGTCCATGGTTTACAGCGCTGTGTTTCAATCGTTATCTTGTTTTCTGGCGCCTAGTCATGAACGCGTCTCCCACACACTCCCTAGGGGAATGTGAAGCACCATTGAGGTGCATTAGCATGTGAGTGTGAGATTTTACCAGCTAAAACCTTTTATTAACAGAAGGACCGGTTCTTGCTTTTACGCATAACGCGGAAGGCTATATGTTCGTGCGTAAAAGCGCAAAGGAGAGTATACCCAACCATTTTTTAAATAAAAAACAGAAGCATTCAGTTAAAAATCGTGAAAATGTTCCAAATTAAATTATAAATCCATATGGTTTGGAGTGAAAGGGAGAAAGATTCACGAAGGAGTGATGTGCCGAACAATGGAGTCTTTACGCACTGTGTTTTTAAGGCACCGAATACGGAAATCAAACGTGTTCTTACTTTAAATATGCCCATATATGTGTGGGAGTGGTATAACACATTCACAGTTGATTAACCTAATTGTTCAGAAAGCATCCCAAATGATTTGGAAAACGCTTAGTCAGGGGATAATCAACATTTGGAGTATGTGCTTTTACGCATTTCTTAAAACTGTTGCCATGGACACAGGTTGTAACAAACAGCGTGTCAGGTCAGGATATGGTTTCTCTCCGGGTGGCGAGGACCCCTTGCGGCGGGATTGAGGGGTGTGGTGCTTCACTTTCTACTCATTTAAACCCATCCCTGTTTGCGGGGCAGGCCGCTTCAGCTCCAGTCTCTCTGCACTCTCCCTCCTCACTCCTCCTCACACTCTTCTTCTCTTTCTGCCTCCTCCGGACCCTGACAGGAGTGTCTGCATTCGCCGTTCATCCGAAAGCAAGGGAACATATACAAACCTAACAACAAAGACATGGACAACGACAGCATGAACGAGAAGACCATGGATGATATCCACACCAAAGAGATCGACCTGGTCAACCGGGACCCGAAGCGAATAAACGACGATGTTGTCAAGGTGAGTCAAACCTGGAGGGCTGGAACATTTATTTTTGGGGTGAAATGGTGCAGCTGTTGCGTGCTTTTGAAACTTAAACTCCTGCTAAATCCCTTTTGAAGAGATCGCACTTTACTTAAGCTAAGTGCAGCTGCTTGACAAATGTGTTTTACTTAAATAAACTTTGGGAAACCGAAGCGAAAGCTATCAAACTGGTGTTATGCGCGCGTCAGAGGCGCACTGCAGCTCTCCTGCGCACTGTCTCGAGCGCTGTGTTCCGCCCCGTTGACTTTCCCCTATTAGGAAAAGTCTTAGCAGAGTTATTGAAGCCCATTGAGTCGATACAATGAGCAGCTTCCCCCTGCACGAGCAGCAGACTGAAACATGTGAACACCCTCGCTCCAACAGAGGAAACATTACGAGTCTCCTGTTATTGGAACGCACTTTTCCCACAGTCCCTCATGCACGCCTTGCTGTTGGGAATTATTTCCATAAGAGAGCGGCCTGGTGCGTAAATACGGAGTGTTTATTTTTGTTTAAAGGAGTTAGCAGAGGACTGGTAGTGCTGGAAAACCACCTGACGCGTCCTCAGTGAGCGGGGAGCAGCAGCTGCCGGTGCCCGCCCTGACTCTCCTCAGCTGGGGGAGTTTTTGTTCATGAGCGGGGGTCTCGCTGCATGAGAAGGGGGTCAGCTCTTTGAAATGCCTGAACTCTGCCTTGTTAAAACAGGGAAACACCCAAGTAGCCAAGTGGTAGTCTGAGGGGATATCCCTCACCACTCCCAATCTCTCCTCCCTTCTTCCTCCCATTCTCCTCCTCCCCCTCCCTCTCACTCCCTTCTTTCCCTACATGCCTGCAGTTGCGTCACAGGAGCAAATGTGCATGTGTTGCTTTTTATTGGCTGCTGTCAGGCTCCAAGTGAAATGACAGTCTGACATGATTGATTAGAAAGGTGATCCTTAGCCTCTACTGTTCGGTGATAGTGATTTGACTTTAATATCATTGCTTCCATTCAGTGAAGCTTAACTGATATGGCATTTTGACCATAGAGTCTTCTTCCTAGCCATTTCTATTTCTAGCCATCTATGCCATTGCAATACTGTAAATGAGGTGGAAAGCAAATGTGAGTTTCATCACATGTGAAACGTCTAAAAACCGGCTTCATCGCATCATTCACGTGTTAAATATCTGCAGATCACATCTTGAACATGTGTATAGTAACATTGTTATTGTATGTGTTATGTGTGCATGTGTTATAGTACATTGTAACTATGTGACGAATAAGTGAAATGGTTTCACATGGGACGAGTTCCCCATTGCTTTTTTTGCAAAGTAAAAACTGTATATTTAGTTGATTGGAGTTAGAAAGAAAGGAGAATAGGTGCTACAAAAAGCAAATGAACAGCATATATAAATAACCTTTTTCCAGTTGTGCCACATCTACACTTTTAGCCGTTTTCTCTCTCTGCCTCCCCTTCTTCCTCCTCTCCCTGCTCCCTCTCCCTCCCAAAGCTCCTCCATTGTGACAGTGAGTCAGACTCTCCTTCAGGCTCAGAATAGACTTCAGCTTTACGATTGTCCCGCCCCGCTCTAATCAACTCAACAGACCCCTGCTCAAATGATCGGAAATCACATGCAAGTCCACTGTGAACAATTAAAACTCCATATGCAAGAGAACCTCAGACTTTAAGCAAGTACATTTAAAGTCCTGTAGCCTACTTAAGAACAATACTTTTAGCTCATTCAATCAGTCTAATTTTAAGCTATTTTTAACATCTTTTACAATCAAAATGTTCAGATGCACTACAGTTACAATAGCATCAGTACGTTAAACTGCACCATAATAACAATTAAACCTTTGCAATGGTCCTTCTAGCCATTCAAAGATAGCTTTTGATATTCTTTCTGATCATCCTTTAACATACTATTACGAATGCAAGACTTTTACTCATAATGGAGCATTTTCGCATTGTATGGTGATTATACCAATGGGCTCTGAAAACGTCAAATACCTTTGAAAAAATTAGTGAGTTCACATTTCGCAAAAAGTGGCATTTTCATGTCCTTTTGGATTATAAAGCAGGTCTCGATGTTATAAAAACAGTGTCAAAGTAACAAAATGCTTGGTATACTGAGAAATGCACACCGATGTCACATTGCAGGAACTTTTAACGAGACGTCAGGACTCCCATAAGGTTGTAATGTCACAACCACACTACACAATGCTGGATGCAAATGACCGGGAAACACTGACCAATCAGAGCAGACTGGACTTTTTTCCGGAGTGGGTCTTAAAGGGACAGGCTCCAAAACGGAGCGTTTCAGACAGAGGGTGATTACAGGTAGATTCAAGCAGACATTTAAGCAAGTAAACATGTTCAAGAAGACACCTAGAATACTGGAATTAAACTTAAAAGGCGTGTGATATGTCTCCTTTAACAATTTGGAAATGACTATTGAACACAATCACCTCATTTAGACTTAAAAACGGTATTATAGGGCGACTTTGAATACTTCAGAATAAAGCATGTTGTTTTTACAGTGCTGTACACAGCTTCTCTGAGGTACTGTGAGGTCAGTGAGACATTTGTGCCAAGTGGAAGCGTGTGTTTGGTGTGAGCCCCAATGAAAATCACAAGCAGGGAATCCCTCCCAGCCAGCCCTCTCATTCTGCAACGCACCGTGACCACAATGCCCCACTAATACAGCGTACATGTGTGTACTGTACATGCCATACGTAGTGTCTATCCACACACACACACACACACACACACACACACACACACACACACACACACACACACACACACACACACGCACACACACACACACACACACAGACACACAGACTTACACACAGACTCACACACACACCCACACACAGACTCACACACACACACACACACACACACACACACACACTCACACACACACACACACACACACAGTGCATTCTTAAAAGAAAAAGCACCCACGCTGTTCTCCTGCAGCTGGCCTCAATCACCTGGCCACATCAAATAAGTTCCATTACTGACATGCATGCAGAGTTTGCCATGCACAGACTTTTTTCCCTCGGAGAATCTTTATATAGCAGAGAGGGGGGGTCATGTGAGGGGAAACGTCTCCACTGGAGACCATTCTCGAGAGGAAGTAGTAAAAATGTGATTCTGAGTCATGAACGTCGAATTGAAAGGAATGCAAGGCCTATCATTAGTTGGCTTTTGATGGTATTTTGAGTTAATCGCCTCATTGTGGGACGTTTATTTGATTATATATGTGATGTTGTTGCTTTGGAAACATCTCATGCCTTCAGTTTTTGACATTTTCTGGGCTTTTATTGCAACTTAACAACGGCTCGAGGCATCTCATGCTTAAGGAACTCTTGCAAACTCAGTGCAATGGGATTTGTTTGCATCCAAATGTCATGCAAATTTAACAAAACTACGCCTACATCACTCACATAGGCATCCAAGAACAGAGGTCTCAACATTGAAACGATGTATGGCAAGTTATTATTACAAAAAGCTAAACTAAATATATATTTGTAGTCGGTTCTGAATTTGGTTTGTTTTCTCAGGAAAGTATTTACAAAAGCCTTTTAGATGAGATGATATGTTGAATTAATTAGTTTTTAAGGGGCCATATTCTGCTCATATTCAGGTTCACATCAGTATGTAGTGTCTCTACTTTAAAGAGTCCTCTCCTGCTGATGTTCAGGTGTATATCAGTATGTAGTGTCTCTACTTTAAAGAGTCCTCTCCTGCTGATGTTCAGGTGTACATCAGTATGTAGTGTCTCTACTTTAAAGAGTCCTCTCCTGCTGATGTTCTGGGGCCGTATTCACAAAGCATTTTATCTTACCGCTAGGAGTGCTCCTAACTCGCGCTAAAACATTTTACGTAGGAGTTTTTTCTTAAAAGTTATTCACAAAGCCGCTGAGACCTACTCATACTAAGGATAAATCACTAAGAGTGACGTGCCGTTGCTATGGATGACGTCGATTCTCGTGCATGAGTTTAGAAGCGGTCAGTACGGTGATTGGTTGTTCAGAGCAGGCGGTCTCGGTGAAACTCATCCGCAACATCCCACAAACGAGCCCACTAAATCACCGAAAAACAAGGAAATAGCCTCGGCTAGAAATGTATTCCTATCAAATAGTTATGGACAGTGCAGTTAGCAGAATACACGCATGATGACAAGTTTGTGCAGACCACGATAATGACGTTGTATATGCACGTTAAAGAGAGAGAGCAAACAATACAAATACGTAAATTGCATTAAATCAAGGAGGCAATTAAAAGCACCCTGCAAACTATTATCCAATAAGCATATTTCACCCCCCCCGACCGAGGTGGGCCGGTCGGAGAAGTCACTCGCACCCCCCCGTGAAAAAGGAGATTGAGGGGTATGCATGCAATAATTGCAATAGGCTACATGAAAAACCTTTCTGTTTAATATTTACAGAAGAATTACAATGTGCAACTGTTCAACCCGCTTCCCAAAAATGTGTTACAAATTATATATATATCTTCCCCACAGGAGAAATCAAGATGAAAGTCCAGCTGCAGCATCACATCACACAGCTCTTCCTCTTCTGAGTTTTTGTGAATAGGTCTTACTGAGTTAGGAGTCCTCTCGAGGACTTTTAAGCTCTCCTAAACTTAGGTGCTACTTTTAAGCCTAAAATACTTTGTGAATTGCTCTTAGTGAAAAAAATTAGGAGTCCTAAATGTAAGACTGACACGCCCATTATGTTTAGGAGTTTCTCCTAAATTCGCCAGTTAGGAGCTACTTTTAGCCTTAAGATCCTTTGTGAATACGGCCCCAGGTGTATATCAGTATGTAGTGTCTCTACTTTAAAGAGTTCTCTCCTGCTGATGTTCAGGTGTATATCAGTATGTAGTGTCTCTACTTTAAAGAGTCCTCTCCTGCTGATGTTCAGGTGTATATCAGTATGTAGTGTCTCTACTTTAAAGAGTCCTCTCCTGTTGATGTTCAGGTGTATATCAGTATGTAGTGTCTCTACTTTAAAGAGTCCTCTCCTGCTGATGTTCAGGTGTATATCAGTATGTAGTGCTGCAGCACCTCTTTTCACCGTCTGTCTGAAACCAGAGCCCAGTCTGCTCTGATTGGTTAGCTGGCCGGCTCTGTTGTGATTGGTCAACCGCTTAGAGATGTCCCGCCCCTTAGTCTATCACGTACAATGTGTTGGAGCGCTAGCCAATAGAAGCGTGAGTGTCATATCGTGTTGTCAATATGTTACAGAAGTAAACAAAGGAGCCCAAACACTACAGGAAATGGGGAACCTGCAAACACTATAATAGCGCCTTTTTAGTTCTTTTTAATGAAAGTATTTTGAAGCTAAAGTGTGCCTTCAGGCTGTCACACACTCTACGCCTCTGCTGCCAATCATCCTTATCTCCCCCCTGAACCAAACCAAACATTTCCTCTGACAGCCATAAGCCCCAAACCAACAAAAGACTCCATTATTGTTCTTCACCAGAGACCCACTTTGTCTCTTCAGGCGTAGATGACAGCCTGAAGATAGAGCGCTGGAAATAAAGCCTTGCCTTATTTACTCAATAATACAGTCGCCTAGCTGGCGGGTCACATGCTGACCCCGAGACAACTGTATTTCACATCAAACTTGGATTGAAATGCGGTCTACACCAGCATGACTGGGAGGACGCAGTTACAAAGGACACAGTAGTGTTTGAAATGTGTTTTTTACTTAAATTATTGCATGTCTTTAACTTTTTTGATCTTTAAAAAGCAACTTTGCTTCGATCAGAAAGTAGAGGATTCCTTTTTTCTCACTCTGACCTAAATCGACTGGGCTTTTCAGTAAAAACAATACACAACATAATGGTATTTTAGTTTCTTTTTTATACTGTAGAAGTTTAAATTATTGCATTTCTTCATTTAATAACTGTATGATCAAGAGGACTCAAGAAAACGGTCGACTTGTGTGATCTACTTCTTTAGAAAAATCCTTTCTTTGATAAAAAATAAAGTAGAAGATTTGTGTTGCCTTTGGACAACACTCTTCATAAACCATTGGATTAAAGCAGATTGTTGTCATGTCCTTGCCAACATTTTAAAGGTCCCATGTCATGGCCATTTCCACTGATCATAATTCCATTGTTGAGGTCTACTAGAATAGATTTAAATCGTTCAATGTTCCAAACTCACATTGGTTTCTCATACAGCATCTCTGTATAGTATGTGTATTCACTCTCTGTCCTAAACGACTTGTTGGAGCTCCGCCCCCCACCCCTCCCTGTGAGCCCACTGTGCTCTGATTGGTCGGGACGTTGCGAGGCGCGAAACTCATTCTGAGCACACAAACACTCACAGCCGAAGTAAAAACAATAAGTGTGGCTTGATATTGAGTAAGAAAAAGGTTTATAGCGCTGTGAGAATGGGTCTGCGGAGAGCATTTCTCCGCCATCCCAACTCGTCTATTACCAGCGTTCAGGGAGCTCTATGCAAGTCAATGGGACTCCCTGTTAGTTAGCCAAGGGATCCTGGTGTGTGAGGTGCTCCGAGGTTTGGTCCATGTGGGCCAACCCGGTCATTTGTTGTTGATCTGGGTGTTCACACGTCACAGAACCCAGGAAGCAAACAATGGAAACAGAGAAATCTCCAACGAGGCGTTCTGGGGCAGCATAGACAGGTCTTTTCTGTGTTAGAGTTTTACTCGCTACAGGGTGTACTTTGAGGGTTTGTGGCTCTGCAGACCGTTTACATGCAGAGAAACCTTCATAACACACAAGGGGACGGGGAATAACCAGAACAGCATGACATGGGCCCTTTAATTAACAATAAAGTCAAATAAAATGATCCAAAGAAGCGAAAATCCCTCCAGTTGTTCCACTGTTGCACATGAAGGGGATGCTTTCATAGATGCCCCAAACTTCAAGTTAAGATAATTCATTGTCCCATAAAGTTAAAAACAGAACGGTTCTTAAGAAATAAAAGCTTTACTTTGTGGCGCCGAAGCTCTGCTCCGTCCTGCTGTGGTTGTTTGTGCCTCTCTGCAGAAGGCTCTCATTTAGTCTCAATCAAAGTTCTGGAAACTGGAGCGGAGTGGGTCCACTTTAAAATGTGTAGCTGTGGAAAAGTTAAATAGACGGCGCGCTGGTTTTGTGGCCGATGCCAGATTTATACTACAAGGCGGTGGTGAGCGCTGTAAGAGAAGCTTTATGCTGCTGCTGGGACGAAGAGAATCGGACTTACGAGATGCAGCTTTAAGGAAAAGTAGGATATTAAAGAGGTTGATTCCAATGTAAGGCATTTAGGGTTGAAGTAAACACGACCTTCATAATGAATAACAACATGAAGAAGATGTGTTTTATAGTCTGCAGAACGCTTGGTTGTTTAGACGTTTTTAGAATAAATGAATGGTTTCTAAAAGTCTGATCTTTATGTAAATCCAGCATTTTCTTAATTCTAGTGTGGCCACCTTCCTTAATCCCTCTTGTTTCAAGATGCAAACCGTCTTCTTGAACTTTTCCCTTCAGTATCTGTGTTTCAAATTCTAAAAATACTTATTTGTTCTTCTCTGCCAGATTTCTCACTCACGTTTTTTTTAGGGAAATTCGCTCATGTACTCTCCTTCCAAGTTAGGTCAGAAGATTGATATGACATGACAGATTTTAAATTAAAGCCAGGAGAATAAACTGGAAATAGGCTGGAGAAAGCCTAATGTTAAAATTGGTTTAATCCATAGTCTAAAAACATCAAGTTGTCTTTTTTACGGTGAGACCATAATGGCTTCAAAGGGCATCAGTGTTTTTACCATCCAGTTGTTTTATGGATTAAACAAATCAGTTAGTTAATAAGTGACTTCAGACATGTTGGTTACCTTTGGGAAAACCAGAGCTAGCTGTTTATCCCTACTTCCTGTCTGTATGCTGCTATAAACTAAGCTAACTGGCTGCTGGATCCTGCTTAATATTTAACAGACGGACATGTGTCGAGTCTTATCTTCTCAACAAAGGTTTTGCCGTCTTTCCATCAATCTATTTTAATAGTGATACAGCGCTCAATTTTAGCATGGCATCACAAAATATAACTCAATTCCACTTTCCTAATGCTGTGCAGTTTGTAGTCAGTGTCAAGTATGTGCCTTTCAACTTGTGTAAGTTGGCATGACGTCTTCCAAACAGTGGATAGTATCTCACTTAGGAATGAAACACTTCACTTTTCCATTTCACTGTCAGTGGGGCGCTGGATAATATCTGTGTGACTTATTGGTGTTGCAGCCATTAGCCTCCGGTAGCCCAACTGCTGTGTTAGCTGAGGCATAGTCTCCAAGTAACTGTAAAATAAATATTGACTCAGCACTCAGAATCCTGCAGAGACGACAAGAGGGAGAGTCTGTGTGTCCCACAGCTCTGAAGGGGTCGCAGGCACTTGCTGGTATTGTCATATTTAAAAGCCTGTACGGTGTGTGGTTACTGTGAAAGGAAGCACAATGTTCGTGTCGTCTTGATTGGAGGTTGAAGAAGATCCATTTAGGATGACACACTGAATGGAGATGTCTTCTGTTGCATTGTTCGAGAAGCCTGTGACCTAAGATTTTCAACGACATACTTACTCTGTAGTTAGTTTGACAATAAAGAACCTTGAACCTTCCTTTTTGGTTTCTGTGGATACATGTTTAGTGTCTGCAGGTTTCATTCTCTCTGTTGTTTGACCTTCGCCGGTTATCCAAACTCTGCGGCTTTCCTTTCGTAGACATGTGAACCACATCCCATCCTGCGCACTACAGACTTTTTCCAGCAGAGACATACCACACACTGAGTGTTTACAACAGTCAAGGTAAAAGCTTCTAGGAACTCCATTTAGCCTGATAATTATTTGGATTTTAAACAATGACGTGGTGTCTTTTAACCACTGTTTTATTGGCAACATCTGGTCCCTCTCTGGCTATCCTTTGACTTCAAGCTGAGAAGGTCACTGTTTTTGTTGCCTACTGTATGTTGGTCAAAATGTTGCTTCTATCTTTGAAGTTTGATGTGTTCAAGATGCACCGGAGACAAAAATCCTGTTCAGAAAGTGCAGCAGATAGAGATAGTGTGTGCATCAGTGTTTTGGGCGGGGCAGTGTGTTGGTGGTTAGACTGTGTACCAGTCACCACGAGGGGAGATCACAAGCCCCACCCTCCATCTCAGAAAACTGACATATCAACAGGGAGTGAAGCAGCTGATGTGTGTGGAAATAATGAGTTTGCAATAACTTAATTTGCACAATTTCAGGGCCTTGTGAAATGCTTTTGGTGGTGGATGACGGTATTTGAGAAGTCATTAGGATGAGTCATGAGGCCAATTGGGAGCTAAGCATCTCATAAAATGGACCTTTCATCTATGGTGGTAGTGTTTTACTTACCTCTAGTGGTATGAATCCATAGCTGTTCCAGAGATCCTTCGCATGGTTTTACCGTAGGATATCCATTTATAAGATTCCTACTGCGCCCCAAAGATAATTAGGGTGAATGACATTGAGGTTGAAATGTTATATTTACTGTAGGGTTAGGCTTAGGGTTAGCATTAGGGTTAGGGTTAGGGTTAGCATTAGGGTTAGGGTTAGGGTTAGCGTTAGGGTTAGGGTTAGCATTAGGGTTAGGGTTAGCGTTAGCGTTAGGGTTAGCGTTAGGGTTAGTGTTAGGGTTAGGGTTAGGGTTAGCGTTAGCATTAGGGTTAGGGTTAGGGTTAGCGTTAGGGTTAGCGTTAGCGTTAGGGTTAGGGTTAGCGTTAGGGTTAGCGTTAGCGTTAGGGTTAGGGTTAGGGTTAGGGTTAGCGTTAGGGTTAGCGTTAGCGTTAGGGTTAGCGTTAGGGTTAGGGTTAGCGTTAGCGTTAGGGTTAGCGTTAGGGTTAGGGTTAGCGTTAGGGTTAGGTTAGCGTTAGGGTTAGGTTAGTCCAAGTTTGCGATCCCATTTCTTAATGTTGTCTGCTCTTTCTCCTCCTTTTCGGTCAATTTGTGACAGTACTATCGAATAAAGACATTTCAAATCTAAAACAAGGCAAGATATACGACTACCAGAAGAGTTTTTGCCAACTTTTTCTCACTCTGCCTCCTCCTCCCTCTTCAGGTAGACTTTCCCTCTTCAATATTTCCTGTCTGTGTCTGGTTGTGCGATCAACGTTTCACCAATGTTCAAAGAATCGAGCTAGTTATTTTTCCGTAATCCTATACGTTGCTGCTTTGCAGAAGACCTATCAATATAAAACAAATCTAGGGTTAGGGCTAAGTTTGTTTTCATTCCCATCCTAACTCGTTCCTATCTGTGTCTGGTCGTACTATCTTATACAAGTTGCTTTAGTTACGGCAACGTTTGTTTGGCATCATCTGTTCATCAAGACACACTAAAGGATATGCCCTGATGTGAGATGTTGATAAAAGTGAAAAGAATATGTATTTCAGTCCTGACATTTTGGATTGAATCTTTCGTGGCAAACGGCTTTCACCAATTTCCATAGAAATCACGCCCGTTGTTTTGCCGTTATCCTGTTGACCAAAGCGAAGTGTTGTACATCTACCATGTGTTTTTTTTGCCGACATTATCTGACTCTTCCATCTTCTCCCTCTCCAGGTAGACTTCGAGGACATAATCGCCGAGCCTGCAGGGACCTACAGCTTTGACGGCGTGTGGAAAGCCAGCTTCACCACCTTCACCGTCACCAAGTACTGGGTTTACCGGCTGCTGACGGCGCTGGTGGGCATCCCCCTGGCGCTGATCTGGGGAATCTTCTTCGCCATCTTGTCCTTCCTGCACATCTGGGCCGTGGTGCCGTGCGTCAAGAGCTACCTGATCGAGATCCACTGCGTCAGCCGCGTCTACTCCATCTGCGTTCACACCTTCTGCGACCCCTTATTCGAAGCCATGGGCAAATGCCTGAGCAGCATCAGAATCAGCGCCACCAAGGAGGTGTAGTAGGAGAGGAGGAGGATTTACGGAAAGAGGGGAGGGGAGATGGGAGGGCTAGAGCAACACAAAAGGAGGGGAAAGTCAAAAGAAGAAATGGACCTCTGGAAAACGAGTGACTTTTCCAGATGGGGCGGGGCTGTGTGGAAATAAAGGGGCGTGGTCACATGGCATCTGACTCCGCCTTTTTTCTTTCCAAAAGCTGTTTTTTCTCTCCAGTGTTGGTGTTACCAAACGGGTGGGCACAACAAATCAAAGAGTCGTTCTCCAGGGTTTTTAATTTTGTTTGTTTTTTTCATTCTTCACTGTTGTCAAGCAAATCTGTTTTTCTGTTTTGTTTTGATGTAAACTCCTTTCAATCTTCCTGTTTCTGAGGAGAGCTTATCACTTTGATTGAAGAGGGGTGTATCTCTCGTGCTTATTCGTGTTTGTTTTTTGGAGCCGTTGGGTGGGGGTGGGGCGGTTTGGTTGGTTGGTTGGTTGGTTGGATGGATGTCGGGGTTTAGTCAGGTCAAAGCAGAGACAAAGAGTGAGCGCTGCCAAAGTCGATCTGACTCAGCAAAATCAAAACAAGCCCGAAAAGCACAGAAACAACCCCTCCCTCTGGCCTCCATGACCTCCACATCCACAAAATCAACCGCACCACCCCCCCACCTCCACCCTTCGCTGGCTTTCCAGCAGTCTGACACACTGAACCTGCCCTCGTTCCTGCATGCACCTGCGTCGCCTTGCAAACAAATCGCCGTCCGCCACCGCCACTCTGCATCCCGCTTCTTACTTCACCTCCACCTCAAATGTTTCCAGTGCAGGTTTCATCCCCATTATCCTCATGACAGTGTGACAGAGAATGTTTGATGTTTGCAAAGAAAATACTCTTTCTGACCAATTTAGGCCTTTCATTCTTCAGTGAAGCTTCTTTTTAAATGCTCCATAGTGAATGCTTTCCCCCCCCCCCCTACACTATGAATATGAAGAACTTTTGAGGGGTTTAACTTCAATACCGTTGTTTTTAATATCCTGTATGTACTGTATGGTTGTCTATGCAGCAATTGAGAAGCTACGGCCTCATTCCAGTGCACTAATCTATGAGAAAGTATTGTTAGTGAATAGCACTAATGAAGATCTTCTGTCTATATTTGCAAAGGTAGTAGAATACTAGCAGCTACGTTTGCACTCTGCACTTTGGATGTGCAGACACAAGCTTGTGTGGAGACGTTTCTTAACGCACTGTGGTACTTGCACAGGTTAATGCATTGGAATACAAATAATGTGAGATTGAGTGTGTGATTTTGGATGCATTTGTTGTCATATTTTTGCCCCTTTTTTGTCTTCTTGATTGTTATAACTTCCCCATTGTTCTGCCCCCCTGCTTCTTGACTTCTGCATTTAGACAGGGGTGGGGGAGGTATGTTTTATTGAGACACTAAGCTCGCTTTGACTCACCTTCAGTCTACCTGCTGTCTTCTCACAGGGAAGGCAACATTATAGCACCTGTTCCTTGAACGGACTGTTTTTAAGCTCCAAAGGTGATATTTTTATAAGAAAATATTTGTTTTTTTCCTTCCTTGCTTTTCCTGTACAATATCACGCTGTGCACATTAAAATTTAATATAATCCAGTGTGCATTTGTTTGTTTTTTATCCCCCGTTTCTTTCCCAGGGTGGATACACTGATCACCAGCATGTGCCTCTCATGAAAGTCCGATATTAACAACGGATTTTTTGTTCTTTTTTTCGCTTGTGATATTGAGTCATAGCAAATCTAATTATGTAATGATTCATAGTGGTGACTGGTTTCGTTCATCTGTTCTGCAGGAACCAGATCATCGTGGAAAAAATGCATAAGAATGAAGCTAAAGCAAGAGCAGCTGAAAAATCATTTCCAGCAGCAGTGCTCTCCAAACGCTCTGCAGTATTTCTATCAGAGTCTGTGGTCTTCAGTGTTGCTCACAGGCTTTTTTTCCCCGAGCCTGGCATAACATTTCCATGGTTACTTGATAAACAAATAAAAGCGTTGGGCAATGCCGGAGTCTCTTGACTGCATTCAAGTTCATTTTCCCCCAAAGCAGGCACATATTATCCTAGACTCTCACTTTAAAATAGAAACATGTTTAATGAGTCACGCTAACAGAGCCTCATTGTTCCCATTTTTTCAAGGGTGATTTAAGGATACGACGGATACAAAAGAGAAGTTAACTGCTACTTTTTTTTTGTTTCAATTTATGGAGCAAACACTGGTGGAAGCCAAGGCCTAGTTTGTGCCTCTCGTGTAACATTTTTTATTCACATGGTTACATTGAATGGCCAAAGGTATTCGGCAGACAAGGAAACCTTATGTGAATGTTGCATTTTCAAAACCATGTGCATCTGCTGCTATCATATCTCCTACTAGGAAGGATTTTTCAAATATTTTTCAGCCACACTAGAGAAGCGTTCTGCCTTTTAAACCTTGAGGTTACAGTCAGGTCAGGTACCAGTGTTGGTCGATACGTCCAGGGTAGCATTTGGTATTCCAGTTCATCTCAAAGGTCAGAGCTCGGTGCTGTGAACTTCTTGTACACCGATTTGGGAGAAGTATTTCTGTATGGACCTGGTTTCACTCTGAAGCTATGGTTCAGCTTAATGCACTGCTCCAGCCAAACGTACAACTATAACAAGCCTACTGACCCACTGTTCAAACAACACCCTTGAGAGTTAACTGTTCTATTGTAAACAAATAAGTTGTGGATGAATTCCAATGAATAACATATTCCGAAATGTTAAGGCATGGATCTGATAACTTGAATAGATCTTTTAGACATTATTTAATTGTCCAAATTGCAAACTATATGATATCTTTGAACAACTATAGAGAGAAACATCACTACCATTAAGAGAAACAAACACAATTTAGGTCATTCTTTCCAACATTTGTTGAACTACATTAAGAGATCGCCTTAAAGGTGGGGTAGGTACGTTGAAACCGGCTCGAGATACACTTGTTGTTATATTCCATGGAATGCTCTTAACATCCCGATAGCAATGAATATCTGAAGTGCTTTGACAATAAATACATAAAAAAATGTCATCTGTGGAAGCCGTGGCGCTGTAAAAAGCACGACCAATCATCTGAGCCGGCCCGGCTAAAGTAACTGGATGGCCTACCTGCCTGTCAGCCTTCCATCTGTGCACAAACTTATCTCGTGCCCTCATTGGTCATGTGCGCGTTCGTGTGTGTTGGAGGACACAGATTTTTTTCCGGCTGTGTATTTTCAAATTCAAACGCACTCGAGCTGGTTTCTCCAAAATTACCTACCCCACCTTTAAATTGAGAAAATTGGGGTCTGAGATGTAGTCAATTAGATGACTGCCTTCTTTTTGATCTTATCCTTGAAATAGAAACCAACTAATATATCTGTTTTATGTACATGTAAAGACTTAAAGGTTGGTAAGGGTAGGTAAGAATGGAGAAAGCAGCTAAAGAATTTGAAAGTACGCAGCCGAAAAAAGATCTGCCCCTTCCTTCAGACTTCCTTACAGAGCCCCTCCTCCAACACACACGAACGGGCACATGACCAATGAGGGCACGAGGTAAGTTTGTGCACAGATGGAAGGCTGACAGGCAGGTACCAAAGGTTTGTTTATTTTTGCTAACAGTCTGTTGCTAAGGACAACTGACAGTTGCTAAGGGACTATGCGCAGTCATATCAATCGTGAAATATGTGAACGTCTAAAATAGTGCATTTATTTGGGTAAGAAGAAAAAAAGGATATCCGAAATAAATACATTCCCGCTCTTATTGCAGTCTATGGCGACAGATTGGCAGCCCATTCCAACAACTGGATATGAACATGATAAAAAGGAGGTTATAAATATATCTGGTAAGACCTGTAAAAGCAAGTCAAATAACACAAAGCACACTTCCACATTTGAGAAAGGAAAAATGCAAAAAATGAATCAATCCATCATCGGTTTCTCCCACTAGAGGGAGCTATTGTATTGGAAAAGTTGAGGTGAGTGTCTAAAAAAGTCAAGAGACTTCATGATGACAGATCCAAAACAACCTCTGCAGTAAAATATTGTTTTACTTTCATCCACATGAACCATGTTTATTTGTTCTATTTTATTATTTCTATTCATAGTCACAGGATGGAGGAGCCTTTCCCAGCATGCAACATAATACCTAGGATTAGGTGTTCAGATGAAGACACTGATATTCTTATTTATTGGTAGTTTAGAGACTTTAATCCACCTGACGTGCAGGCTGCAGAGAATATGCAAACATTGTAGAGAACAGGATGAAGTCGAGGAATTTGGGTTTAGTAAGGGACATTACACACATAACAGTGTTTCTGCAAACGTATGCAACTTTACAAATCCTGTGTCATAGTCGAGATGTATCTTCCAGTTATGATATTCTAAGGCCTGCAAATACATGGAAGCCAACATGTCATACGGAGGTGTGGACTCGAATCAGACTCGAGTCATCAATTTGATGACTTGAGACTCG
>CALSBZ010046442.1:0-28937 GCA_943591055.1 Gobionotothen gibberifrons
CACAACTCCTGCTGGGAGACCTGGTCTGGGTCCGCACTCACCCACTCTCTCAAGCATCAGAGAACTTCTCAGCAAAGCTTGCGCCTAAATGGTCAGGTCCAGCTACAGTGGTGAGAAAATTAGGCCCTATCAATTACCAGATAAAGTGGACCGGCCAAAACAAGAACATTTACACAATCAATGTGGTCAACCTAAAGCCCTACTTCGGGGTGCAGCCCCTCATACCTGTCAATCTGTGACAGTCGCAGATTGATATCAGTGTTTCTTATAACTGTAGGGGCAGGGGAAAAGGTTAAGGCAGGTACTTTCGATTCAAATGAAAATCTATGATGCATCCTCGCAACTACAGTCATTAAATGTCCACTTTTGTGTAAGGTTTGGGGTTGTGGTTCTGCAAGCCTCATTTGCAGATTCACCTGTCGCAGCGCGCCCAGAGGCTTTTTAGTGGGCGCGTCACGGGGATGCCAGGTGTGGTTCTCACGGGAGGAGGAAGCGTGTGTGCGGGTATTCAGCGGGATATTCAAGTTTTCCTCAGCATGTCTATATATGTAAAATGCAACGGGGGAAAGTAACTGAAAGTAACCGTGTGGATATTGCATCGACCAACCTGGAAGCACGTCTCCCTGGAGAGGACGCGCACAGAGAGAAAGAGAGATTCTCTCCAACGCAGGGTGAGATCGCTCCTTTGTGCCACGCGGATCATCGTGTTTCCTATTTTGTGGATTATAGCCTAAGTAGGCACGACAAACATTTCTGTTGTTGACGCCGACGGGCGAAGGAGCAACGGCAGTTGTTTTGTGTTTCAATGAACTATGGTCTGGATTAGACCAAAAGACAATTTCAGTGTATCGTGAGTGGACTTTTTGTTTGTTTTGTTTGGCTCAAACTGTGAATACAGTACACTTGAATAACGCAGAAAACCTGTCTTTGTTTATTTTTTGAATGTGTGCATATAGCCTGTAGTTAATACATTTCCGTGGGGACTATTTTGGGGAAAGAGCAGATTATCCGTTTATTATTTCTGTTTACCTTTTTATAATATTATTTCATTCAAGAACCCCTTGTGCGTTTAATTAACACAACTATTTTATATAGTTGATCGTTACAAATGAATTAAAGTATAAAGTTTGTATATTTGAAATGTAAACGTTTAAATAAAAAACTTGATTCTAAAACATGACATTGACAATGTGTTCTGCTTTCATGAAAAATGTTCATATTCCCTCTCTTTAAAATTACATGACTACACATCTTTATTTGTTGTATTTTTAAACCTTACATTTCTTAATGTTCAATAATTAAGAGTCGAACATTTGTGACTTCCTTCTGACTCAAAGAGAGGAAGGGGGATGACCCATGATGAAGAGAGGGAGGAGGAGGAAGACTATAAAGAAGAATGGAGAAGAACGGGGTATAAGCAGGAATCCTGAAGTCAAATTTAAGACCTTTTCTAAGACCCTTTCCATACATTTTAAGACCTCATCGCCACTTTGAGTTCTAACCGGTTACATTGGCGACACACTTTACCTCACATTGACTATATACAGTATTGATTGTAAGGTAGCACAACTAAACAGTTTGTGATAACTGCTTATCATAATTCAGATAGAACAAAGCACAAGAGAATTAATTGTGTGACCAAGCCAATGCAAGGTTTATTAGAAAAAGAAACCATTAGAAAGTAGTATTTGATTCAGGCATTGTTCCCAAGAGATACAACAGACAGACTACTGAAGCCTCCTCTCCACATGACCTCCAACCTCTCTGTGAAGGTCAGGTTTAAGGCAGTATGCTGCTTCTGTAGACTGTGCTCTTTCATTCCAGTAGAACTTCTCAGAAACCATTAGAAACCAATTTGAACAATAAACAAAACAATTGACAAAACTTTGAACGATGAAATATATTAAACTTTGGTGAGCTTCAGCGGGGTAATGCCATATAGGAGCTCCCTCACAAATACCCAGGGGTTAAATTGGGCCGGGGCTGTCCGGGGCTAAGCCGCGGCACATAGGACGATGCTCTGACGTCATCACCCTCGCTCATTTCTCATGTGTTTACAAAAAGTGATATATATGTTAACGGTCCCATGTCATGGCCATTTCTACTGATCATAGTTCCATTGTTGAGGTCTACTAGAATAGATTTACATTGTTCAATGTTCCAAACTCACATTGGTTTCTCAAACAGCATCTCTGTATAGTCTGTGTATTCACTCTCTGTCCTAAACGGCTTGTTGGAGCTCCTGCGGGACAGCGTGAAACTCATCCTGAGCACACAAACACTCACAGCCGAAGTAAAAACAATAAGTGTGGCTTGATATTGAGTAAGAAAAAGGTTTATAACGCTGTGAGAATGGGTCTGCGGAGAGCATTTCTCCGCCATCCCAACTCGTCTATTACCAGCATTCAGGGAGCTCTATGCAAGTCAATGGGACTCCCTGTTAGTTAGCCAAGGGATCCTGGTGTGTGAGGGGCTCCGCGGATTGGTCCATTTGGGCCAATCCGGACATTTGTTGTGGATAAATGTCCAACGAGGCGTTCTGGGGCAGCACAGACAGGTCTTCTCTGTGTTAGAGTGTTACTCCCTACAGGGTGCACTTTGAGGGTTTTGACTCTGCAGACCGTTTACATGCAGAAGCTACAGAACACAAGGGGACAGGTAATAACCGGAAAAGCATGACATGGGACCTTTAAACTTAATATTATTGCTTTCAACTAAGCTAATACAGTTCTGTGAAATCTGCCGACATAATACATTTAATTAAAGTCAATGTTTCAGTTCTTCAGTGAGGAAGGTTCGTAAACGATATGTCAGTATGTTGACCTCCCAATTTCGTTCCATAGCTTTACTTTAATCTCACTTGAAATGGCAATAATAGTAGCTGGTACTGGAATTGATTGTATTTGTGCCTGTTTGTTAGAATAACTAGTGAATGCAAGTGGGGCTTTTTAATGCTCCATTTTCTCCACTATGTACTTCAACCTCTTCTACCATTGGACAAAACCTGGCAACCTGACCCGTTTTTAAATGCACTACCTTGTTCCCAAAGGTTCTTCTGTAGCATCAAAGGGAAAGCTTTAGAGCATACAGAGTGTTCCTCTCAGCTCCGTGGGAGTAGTAGTACGAACACTGGCAGTACAGAGAACAAAGCTTTGCCGAAACATGTAGGTTTTACTAATAACATCTTTGTTCTTTAGTAGCATGCTGAAGTTCCTTTCAGTATTACTTATTAGTGGGTTAACTACTTGACAGAACTGTTTGCCCAGTAGCTGCTCATAAGCATGCTGTTCTCAGTATTAAAACCAATACCGAGCTCATGATCGATGCACAGTGCAATAAACACGTGGATGTGAATCTCATTCGATAGTTCACAGGGTTTTCTAAATGATTTGATCAATAACAAGAAGGAGCCAGGAATGTATGCCTAATATGTACTTAATCGATAAAGTGTCTGCTGGCCATAAATTATTCAAACATGGCTAGTACAACTTTAGAAACATGCAGAAGGCAAGATTGCTCTCTTTTAAGCGTCCTCGCAATCTTGCTACTTATCTTCAATGCCTTTTTCTTAAAGTCCATTGAATTGTATTTGCTTTGTTAGCATGGCTGTAACGAAGACAATATTGCCAGACTATCAAGTAACACAAATACAACATTAAATAACAGACAAATAACACATTCTTTGTCTGTTTCTCAACTCCCCCACACCCTAACATGTCTAACTGACATCCCTCTTCTTCACTCACATACCTTGTAAATCCTCTAGAGCAGCGGTTCTCAAACTGTGGTCCGCGGACCACGGTACTGCAGGTGGTCCGTGGAAAAAAGCTAAATAAAATCCACTTTTTATTATCAAGGATTTTCGGGGACCACCTCATGTGACTTGCTCTATCGAAATCAGTTGCATTGACCCGAAGACACATTTTGAGTTGTATACACTGTTGGAAAGAGGAGGTTCCTAGCTTTCTAATGATATCAGGCAGTGGGGTAGTGGTCGTTGGGCTCATCGGACATTTATGAGAGAAAATCTCTAATGTCCGAGTGCAAGTGAATGCACCACAAGACACAAGCCTTGTTACCCCTCCCCGGCCCTGGCGCGAGCGTGGAAATATGATTGCCGGCGATTTCATTTGAACTGGACGGCGCAAAACGAGAAGCATCTGGACTTACTGGAACGAGGTATTTGAAGTCTACAATGACAGAGAAGAGACTGTCAAGTTTGGCTGTACTCAGCATTGAATCAAAACGCACTAAAGCTTTGGATCTTATTCAGTTTGTGTGGCGTTTTGCTGAACAGGATGGTAATCGCCGAATCATAACAGTGATTGACAGCAGATAGGAATAATATGATTGTTAATATTATCATATTAATTCAGACAAACATCGATGAGACAGTTAATTAATGTACTTATTGCAGCAGTCTGCATAGATTTGGTTCCCCTGCTGGTCTAAGAGTGAAACAAACTCATTCAGTTATTGTTCAGTTAAAATGCATTCAATTATGTCTGCCACCTTATATATCTCTATTTAAGGCTTTACTGATGTGCCACAATTATGTCACCTATTGTTATTCAGTTAAAATATCAATATTGTGGCTTTCCAAGTTAACATTGATTGATATGACTGCGATTAAATCAGCATATACTCCTGCCAGGGGATGCCACCCCTCAAAATCTCCTGCCACCCTAGATCCACCCCTGAGTAGGCTATATTTTTCGTTTCGTTTATTTAATAAGTTCATTTCAGGACAACTTTGGGAATTTTGTTTGTTTGTTTTGAGATTTAAATAGATTTTGAAAGTGGAGATAGAGAGAGAGAGAGAGAAGCAGCGCCGTCTGCTTTTTGCAGTACAGTATCTAAAGTAGGACTAAGCATACCGGTAGTTTTTTGTATAGCTGTCTGCCCCGTTGTGTGAGTGCACTGCGCCCGTGCGCACTTGTGGCATTGTTTGGGATGACCTCATTAAAATAGCGTCCGCCGTCCTCTTTGAGAAACATACACAACGCAGATAGACACCGGTCACAAAAGTATCAGATAGGCTTCAATTTACTTTTGATTGTCTATAATTAACTATAAAAAAATACCGGCGTTTTAACACTACATTTATATATGTACTTATTTTTACGGTTTGCATATGAGGTGGTCCGCGAAAATCCTTGATAATAAATAGTGGTCCGCATAAACAAAAAGTTTGAGAACCCCTGCTCTAGAGTGGTGCATATAGACTCTTATTGCACTTTTTTACTATTTTTCTCTTTGTATTTACTTTCACTATTGTTTCTGTTTTTTTGTGTTGCTCTGTTGGAGGAGCCTGTGACCTAAGATTTCCATCGTCATTAACTACACTGTAGCTATGTACGTATGACTAATAAAAGCCTTGAACCTCACTAAGCATCATTACATATTCATTGAATATTGAAAATAGAAATGGCCAATTATACCAAGACGTTATCATAAAACGGCCTCTAGGTTAACTTGTTTTCTACATGTTAACACTGGACCTTTGTGTATAGAATATTCTTCATCAATGCTTTTACTAAACACCTGTTTGAAAACCACCTTATCACATTTATAAATTAGTGGGTTCTGCAGCCATCATGAGTCCTATAGTCGAGGTAAATCATTTATAATCTAGAAATAGAAACTCATTAGAGGCAGTCATACTTAAGGCTCATGTCCTGCTGCTTTTTCTCACTAGTGGGTAACTACTACAGTAAAACTAAACATATCTATAACTAGTTACGGTAGTTTGAGAGGTAATTAAAATAGCTACGTGTGATATTCTAACCTGAAGTGTGTGTTTTGTTCCGCTCACCGCTGCATGTGATCATGCAGAGCTGCGTGTCGACTCGTCAGCAACAGCTGATCTCTCTCTCCCGTCAGATTAGACTTCACTCGCGTTTATGTCCATATCGATCAGATCCAGCTAGTTCTAGCTAATGATAGGACTACCTGCTTATTAAAAGACACCTAAACAATAAGCGTCGCTCTGCAACCGGGTGAGGCCGCAAAGTATAGCTGTTTATGTTTTAGCTATATGTTTACATGCCCACCGGAACCTCGAAACAACATATCAATGCATATCCAGGATCCAGGACATCTCTTTCTCCACATTGAGTGTTAGACATTAGAATTGACTATTCTTGTCTGTCACATACTCTTCAACTGATGCGGTATTGCGCTAAGGGGAAATTATTTTGACCGGACACTTTGACCGGAGAGATTTAGATTTGCCGGTCTTCAGCATATTTTACCGGTCATAGTCCGGTAATTACCGGCTAACGGGAACTCTGGGCTGCATAAAGTTTTTTTATTTTTGTTTTGTAGGCAGATCATGCAGGCCAGCCCGATGGTCACCAAGGTTCATGTTTTAATAGCATTTTTACAAAAAAAGTCCAGACGAGCCTAACATGTGAAAAATTTGCTTAGACCTCAGAGAGTTAAACTTGGGCCTGCGACCTTTTACTGTATTTAGTTTTGAAAATCCACAGCGGAGGTTTGTGTCGTACTACATGCGGTGTGTTTGCATATCTCTCAGTAGCCAACGAACTTAGAGTCTGTCGGCTCGGACATAAACTTCGTAATAAATGTATTCTACGTTTCATAAGAGGTGTCAAACCTGAGAGCATTTTAAATCTTATTTGAACTAAATGCTTATATAATCTGTAGTTGTATTTGTATTGTTGATTTAATGTGTGAACGAGGCGATGTAGAGGAGTTAAGCTGTCATTATAAACTGTTGGAGTGGGAAGCAGGCCTATTGTTTTTGGATATTTGTGGAGTCAGGTGGTCCGTGAGTGTCCTTGGTATGAAAAGGTTTGAGAAACACTGCGCTAGTGGATTGTCAACGGGGGAGCCTCGCTGCAGGGAAATTATACAGATGGCCAGTCCGCCCCTAAAAAATGTCTATGCACACGTTATTATTAATAATCATCTCGCGACCCCCACTCAGGGTCCCGGTGTCGGTACACGATCGGCTCGGGTGCATATCCGTCGCTTACCAATGACGTCACGCGTTGTGATTGGCTGTACGGTAATTTACCCAGGAGTGCTCGAGGCGATGTGTTTGCGGCCTGCCAGTAAACCCAAAGCAGAAGAAGTGACGTCAGCGGCTTCATTTGCCTAATCTTCCCTGATGACAATTTTGAGTTGTCTACACTGTTGGAAAGAGGAGATTCCTAGCTTTCTAATGATATCAGGATTGTTGTTGTTCTCCAAATATTAAGCGAAATATGTCACATTATACAATGACTGTCACAGAGTCATCATTTTGAGAAAAAGGTAGGGATGTAACGATACGATTTTTTAAAAATCAAACAAAACACCGAACCCCGAAAAACAATTTTTTAAAGCAAATCCACGTTTATTTTGAAATGAGCCGTTGCGACTTCCGACTGATTTCGATAGAGCGGGTCACATTTCTCAGCAAAAACAGATTGACAAATGAAAGCCATTTGTTCCATAAAATGACAACATGCTTAATTTTCCTTGAACTAAATCTCTAAAGTACTTATTACAAGTTATGTAAAGGTCCCATGTCATGCTTTTCTGGTTCTTACCCGTCCCCTTGTGTTCTGTAGCTTCTGCATGTAAACGGTCTGCAGAGTCACAAACCCTCAAAGTACACCCTGTAGTCAGTAACACTCTAACGGCCCGTCCACACTACAGCTTCGACATCTTCAAAAACGGTTTCCAACGCGTCTGCCCATTCACTTTGAATGGGGTGACGTCACGTTGCCTCGCTTTTCGCCGAACTGAATTGTGGGTAGCATAGCGGTCTGTCTCCGCCGGAGAAGCCAGCGCCAGCCAATCAAATCCCGTTTCTGAAAATCTGACAGCTCAAGCCCTAGCCAATCAAACCGTGTCTAAGCTGGGAGAGATATCCCGCCGTTCATTTCTATATTTCAAAAAAAGACGGAGGAGAAACTAATTATCGCCGTAGCGAATCACCCGGTTTTGTATGACCAGTCCCTATTAACTTACCGGGATACAACCGGAGGAATCAGGCATGGAGGGAGGTGGCAGAGACAGTGGGTGAAACTGGTAGGCTTTCGCCTGTTTGGGGATTTTATATCCAGTTTACTTCGTTTTAACATTGCTATTGCTTTGTATGTCGGGGGCGGGAGATTCATGTGATTGGTTGTTGGTTGCGTTGCTCGCAAAAAATCCCCAAGCTTCAGACACGCCCAGCTCCAAGCTTTTTTTGAAGCTGTAGTGTGGACGGGCCGTAACACAGAGAAGACCTGTCTATGCTGCCCCAGAACGCCTCGTTGGAGACTTCTCTTTTTCCTTTGTTTACTTCTTGGGTACAGTGACGTATTTTGGGTATAGTGATGTAACGTTACGTCCGTGGAGCCGTTACGTTTGTACCAATCTGGACATCCACACACACAAAGGCGGGACGTTGCGAAGCTCGCTGCTACGAGGAGCGGGACCAAGCTGCAACTAGCCGTTTAGGACAGAGAGTGAATACACAGACTATACAGAGATGAGAAACCAATGTGAGTTTGGAACATTGCACAATTTAATTCTAGTAGACCTCAACAATGGAGTTATGATCAGTAGAAATGGCCAAGACATGGGACCTTTAAGTATTTTTTTCTTGCCTCGATCATCCAAATGTACTCTGCTGCCTCTGTCTTTCTTCTTCACCCTTTTGAACTCCTCTCTGTTTTTGTCTCACATCATCCCTTTTTCTGGACACCTAGCTCTTCTAGGTGCTCTCTTTGCCCCCTTCGTGGACACCTGCTTTGTGTCTGTCTCAGTTGTGTCATCCTTCATTTTCTCCTTGCTCTCCTCTCACTGCAAAAAGAGTCTTTATTTAAACAGGTGATTTATTCTGGATGTGAGTCCGTGATATTCTCAGTGGTGCATTCAGGAACCTGCGCTTCGTGGGACAGGGAAAAGTGTGGGTTGGATGAGCAACACTATTCGGTTAGAACTATCGACATTCCCTTGAGCAAGAAACTGACCTTCCATCTACAACTCCAATCGCACTGCTCATAGGTCAAGAACAAAAGACCGTGGCTGTGTTGGGAAACTCTCAAAGGTAAATGCATTGAATTGGAAGCAGGGTATCGGATGAGATCAGTCCTAGATAAATGAAGGTTTTGAATTTAAATGAGGTAGTTTGGGGTTGATGAGGAGCCAGATAAAGAAGGACGTGTGAAAGGGGAAATTGAGATTGCACCTTTTAAAATACCTAACTACCAATATAATAAAACAGATATAAAGGCTTCAGAGCGAAAGGGAGAACTAGAGATAGCATGGTTCCTCAATTGATCGAAAAGCCCTGAGCCCTAGATAAATGTGAGAAAGAGATATAGACCATGACGGTTGGATCAGTAAATCTGAAGTTTGAAACATGAAGTGTTGACAATTTCCTTTTGGTAATACCTTAATGGCTGAGATCAGGGAACATGCAATCTATATATTTGAAGGTGTCAAACTGATAGTCCTCCTGATTCCCAATGGGAGAGGCCAGCTTTTACATTCAGTGTTTTTACAGTGTACCTTTTTGTTGTGTTATTTTATTGGAAAGTGAGCCACAAAGGATATCTTTACCTTGACCCGATGTACCTCTTCAGCCCCACGGACCCGTGCCCGGGCCCGAAATCGCGTCATTTGCATGAAACAACGTCTAAGGAACCTTAATATTTAATAAACTATGAATATTTTATATCCATATAACGGGTAAAAAAAATATTTTTCATTTATTTTTTTCAAAAAAAAACACACAATGCTAACACTGACCCAATGAATTAGCCCCGAGCGAAACATGCTAGCCTATTACCGCACCGAAAATATTATTACTTATCTTAGCTCTGCACATCCAGCACATCGTTTATGATCATAAAGACACAGAATCTAACGGTGCCAGCCTCAACACTGAAAGATACAAACTCACAACAGGGGAAGCAAACACAGATATCACAACACGTACCTTCACGGAGCTTTTACGGGAGATCGTCTCACCGTAGCTGTCAATCTGATCATTAGAGTGTTCAATGGCATTAAAACGAGAAAAAAACGCTGCTGCAACGGTTAATCCATAGGTATGGGCAAACTCCTTTTTTTCATTTATAGTCCATAATTCCATATTTATGTTAAAACCGGAGACCAAAAGTTAGCTGCTAATGGTAGCCACCTGCTGCTGCTGTTCTAAGACGCGGCACTCTAACAAACAGACATGACCAAATAAGGACTATGTGGGAGTTCCCCTCGATTCTATTGGCTCTAACGGTCAGAAAGAGATGTCACATGTCAAAATCGAGCAAGGGGGGCCAGATAGGTCAAATCCACCCAAATGACCCCAAAAGAGGGCTTTTTTTCTTCTAAATGTCTCTAAAAAGGTCAAATATCACTTGTTTTGCATCAATCTTGATACAGGGTACTTACTATATGTTGGATTCCTAAAGCTTTTAGTCTACTAACCCATCATCCAAGGTTAGTTTTCACTATAAGTACAACATATCTTTTGGACGGACACTATAATTTACAGTTTTGTAATGTTCAATCTGAATTTTCTTTAAAATAAAAAAACATCTATATTGATTCTGACTTTTCTACATCCAACTCACAGGTTTATCATTACTTTGAGAAGAAAGATTATTAATTTAACCCTTTTAGAAGATATGGTCATTTGTTCTGGGAATGTCCTTTTCAAGCCTGAAACATGAAAAACAGGCTTGGGGTCTTACAGGTTAACAGTGATGAGAAACACAACCTTCGATATATATGAAACTGGACATACGTTGGCTTGTCACAAGGTTTTTGGTGGAAGAAATATAGATTTTTGGGAATCTATGCCCTCAACAGGTACACTGTGTTTACTCTTGCAGCACATTGACGACTTCAGAAAGCCAATAAGATTGACCCTAACTCCCACCGGCCTCGCAACAATTCCTACGTGCCTCCGAACCCTTTGTCCCACATCCTATAAATGTTTTATTTCCATGGGATTTTGCGAATGCTATAAAAGTTACAAAAGGTAATTTCCAAATGTCTGAAACAATCATCTCACCTTGGCTCCTAGCTGTATTTTGTCTTTTATCTGTGCGTGCAATGCCTGGGTTCTTATCTATTTTAATTAATGTGATCCCCCGGCTTCTATCTCAACCCAAGCCAGCTGTGTTTATGTGTGCGTACGCGTGGCTTATCTGAAGTTATCTTTTTGCTAAATGTGATCCACTACAACCTAATCCAACCCTCTATTGATTTACTGTCTGCCACACTTAGCTCAACATAGCTCACCTGGTGTGGGGGAAACTATCGAGGAAAGACAGATTGAAGTTTGGCCATGAAGAAAAGAAGATTTTGGAAGCTTAAGTTCATTCTGTGAAAAGAGGGTTGCCCTTGTATATCTTGGCAAAGCTTTCATCGCTTATTGATTGACCCGGTTAATCGAGTGTAGTCCTAAAAGGGAAAAGGTAGATAAAGGAGAATTATTTTTTAGGAGGATTGATGGCTGCCTAGAAGCCACATTTTCTGTAGCGTTGAGTGAAATAACTTCTTCAGATGACGCATACATTTTTTTTTTTTTTTCTGTTTCAAACCCAAGGCAAAAGAAATTCAGGCAAAGACTTCCTTTTCTGTACACTTACCGGGATTAGCAACCTGAAGATCAGACTCAAGTAGAGAGATGACGTCTAGGAAATAAACGTTTTACAAGCACATTTGTGACCCGCTCTATCGAAATCAGTCGGAAGTCGCAACGGCTCATTTCAAAATAAACGTGGATTTGCGTAAAAAAAAACTATTTTTTCGGGGTTCGGGTGTTTTGTTTGATTTTGAATATGAAACTTTTATTTCCAAAATCACACGATAAATACATTTTTGAAGCTTGTAAAGGGAAGAAGACGGCTCCCCTTCGCCACTCTGCTCTTCCGCAGCGCCGCCCCCCCTCCCTCCGGCTGAAATTATGAATGTAAGGTGTATATTAATCATAGATAACACGGCAGGGTCCGTTAAAGTTTGTTTTCATCTGATTTAAATTAAACAAAGGCTTGGCTTTCAGAATATTAAACTTGTTTCGGCAAATTCCGATGATAAATACAACTTTGAAAGCTTGTAACGGCATAATTACAAGCGGAGAACGGAGTAACTTGGCGTCACAGCAGGCAAAACAACAGCCGTGTTTCTCGTGAGTGTTTCCCCGGGAAAAAAACCCAATACACACGAATGCAACATTACACAACCACACACACACGTATACACGTACACACACTCGCGAGCCTCCCCCAGACCAGTAATCCAAACGAAAATATCTTCCCTCCGTAGTATTTTTATCATTTGCTCCGCTAATAATCAGTCAGATCGATGGATTCCAGAGAAGAGGAAACTTTAAAGGCTTTTTTCTCAAAATGATGACTCGGTGACAGTCATTATATAATGTGACATATTTTGCTTAATATTTGGAGTACAAAAACAATCCTGATATCATTAGAAAGCTAGGAATCTCCTCATTCCAGCAGTGTATACAACTCAAAATGTGTCTTCGGGTCAATGCGACTGATTTCGATGGAGCAGGTCACATTTTTGAAAATAAAGAAGCTCAATTTTAAAAATTGCATTCTGGCCAATGCATTTTGGCTCCTTTGCTCCCCACACAGAATATTTGTTAACTGAATTCCAACAAACCTGATTGGTCAATTCTACCTATAGAAACCAGAGTCGTATTTTCTAGTAGTCATTTTAGTAAATACTAAACTAAACATTATCCTATTAGTTTACTTTTTATTTTTTTTAAAGGGTGATATTTTCTTCCACAGGGTCTTTTAAAATAATGATTCTAAGTTGATAAACTGACTTTTAGATTTAACTTTAATTTAGAGTAGTTGCTATATGCTCAAGAAGGATTATCCCTATTACTTCTGTTTGTTCACTTCTAATCTCCTCATAAAGTCATTTAAAACTTCATTGTTAGATAAGAATATTGAAACCACCCTCATGTCTCCCCATTACATTGTGAAGTTAAAGCCATTGTTGATTACCTTTTCACTAGCACAAAGGGCAGTTGATCCATGTTAATAGCTAAATGATGCATCAGTGTCAGTGCTTACTAAATTGTTAAATACTGCAACATCTGTTTTGGCTGAGTGAAACAGCAGTTTTGGTCTTTTGTTTGTAACAGATGCATTAACAGTGTGACCTAACACTTTTAAACATTGAGAACAAAATGGCTTTTGCTTGAGATTTTGAGCACGTTCAAGAATGTATCCTCGGTGTGTGTCTGTTAAAGTATAACAGGTACGTGTTTACTGGTTGGGAGGGGGAGTCAATGACCTTATTACCATTGTGCAGTGGAGTGTGGAGTCTCATCAAAGCAATTTAGCTGTTTATTCATAGATACATATTCTTAACAACACACAGATGCAGCCACAGACACATTTAGCTATTCAATTGTTTTCAAAAAGCTTTTATGCACACAAAATATTAACACCTACACGTTAACCACAATTCAATTCAACATCACTCTTCTGACATTAAACATAATTAACCAATAAATGTATTAAATAGCTGTAAAATATTTCCGTGAATTTCTATTGGCACACATAACAGCGCCACAAATGTGCCGGTATTGATTCTGGACCTGTCAGAGCCTTAAATATATTCAATTAGAGTTCCCATTACACTATGCCATCTGCAGTGAACTGAGACAAGAGGACTATACAAAAGAAAATGGAGAAAGCAGCGGTGTGAGCTGAAAGAGGTTAATCAAGCCGTGAACTGAAATAAAAATGATCAGGGAGTAGTTAATTAGGAAACAGTCAGTTGTGTATGAGCAGCAGTGGATATTGTAGTTCTTCTGTGGGGACTCCATATCATCAGGGTTTACTTTCAAAATGTATTCTGTTACAATTAGTAGTTACCAGTGGTGGGCCGTCAGGGCCAGCAAGGCCTTCTCTGCTGGCCTAAACATCATCAGAATATACATTTAATTTTGATATATTTTTTCCACAAATATGTATTAAATTATTCCCCATAGTCTATTCTCTTCATTTCATAGCTTTCCTCTTGGTTGCGCTGCTTCCAGCCTCAGAACGAGATTTGGAGGGCTGGCCTTTATGTTAGAGCTTTTATCCAATCAGATTTCAGCCATAATGTGTTGCCAGGGTCCAAGAAATCTGCCCTTAGGCCTTCAGAATCAACAGTGCGGGCGCCTGTAGCTTAAAGTAAACGGAAACAAAACTGTGGCGTTAACCAATCAGATTTTGAGTTGGCGACAACGGGCCAGCTAGCAGGCGTACGATGACGTCAGCACGTGCACGTCTTTTGATTGGATACGCACTATTGAGAGGCAGAGCTATGTAGAGCTAGCAAACTGAATTTGAATTTGAACGAGCTAATTTGTGTAGATTTCTACAAGCTGTTTTTTTTCAACCCACAATGACTGAAGGAGGAGAAGAGATCGATTTGGTCGCAGATATAATTAAAACGCCATTTTCAAGACGAACTTTTCAAGAAAAGCTAGACATTGTGAGAAGAGAACGGCCAACCCCGACGCTAGCGAGCCTATCACAGCGGGGGAAAGGGTTTGTCCGCCACTTTCAAATGACTAACTACGAGCGGTACCCCTGGCTCACAGCCTCCGAGAGGCACTGCAAATTGTACTGCTGGGAATGCCTGCTATTTGCAAATGATCGATTTGGTGTTTGGAGCCACACTGGATTTGCAAACTTGAGTTGTCTAACCAAGGCAGCAACGAGACACCAAAGCACGGCTGGGCACTTACAAGCAATGGTGCTTTTGAAAACCTTTGGGGACACCCGAGTGGATCTACAACTCAACGAACAAGTGCGCCGGGAAACGGAGCTCCACAACGAAAGGGTGAACAAAAATAGGGAAATATTGAAAAGACTGATTGATTGTGTCCTGTTTTTGGGTAAACAGGAACTTTCATTTAGGGGACATGATGAAAGCGCCGAGTCCAGAAACAGAGGAAACTACGTGGAGCTTCTTTCTTTGCTTGCTGAGAACAACACAGACTTGCATTACCACCTGTCCACAAACAAAGTGTTTACTGGGACGTCAGGCAAAATACAAAACGACCTGATTTATGCTATTGCTGAAGTGATGGGAGAAGAGATCAAAATGGAGATTAAAAAAGCACCCTTTGTCGCTGTTATGGTGGACGAGACGACAGACGTGGGTAATGTAGCACAGCTGTCACTTGTCCTGCGTTATGTGACGGACACAGGTGTCAAGGAGCGGTTTGTCAGATTTGAAGATGTTACAAGCGGCAAGCGAGCTGATGACATTGCCGCTCTTATTTTCCGTTTCATGGAGGAATATGAATGTAGTCTGGATAAAGTTGTGGCACAGTGTTATGATGGCGCAGCGGTCATGGCATCTGGACTAAATGGGGTGCAGGCTAAAGTTAAGGAGAGGGCACCTATGGCCTTATTCATTCACTGCTATGCACATCGACTCAATTTAGTACTGACTCAAGGGGCCTCAAAGCTTAAAGAATGCAAGGTCTTTTTTGCCAGCCTCAATGGCCTTGCAGCATTTTTCTCCAGATCCCCTAAGCGCACGCAACTGCTGGATGACATTTGCAAGCGTCGTCTTCCTAATGTTGCACCAACGCGGTGGCAATATACTTCGAGATTGGTCAATGCAGTCTTTGAGAAGAGAGTTTCCCTAAAGGAGGTGTTTGACCACATACTGGAACATCATGAGGAGTATGATGGGGATACTATGCTTAGCGCTGATGGATTTAATGCACGTCTGGATGATTTTGAGTTTTGTTTTTTGCTTGAAACATTCAATGGGATTTTTAAGCATTCAGATGTGCTCTTTGGAATACTACAGAAACAAACATTGGATGTACAATTCTGTCTGACAAGGGTGAACGAGTTTTGTGACACAATTGAGCGAGAGAGGTGCCAGTTTCGTCAGATCTACGAGGACACAGCGCGCATCTCAAATGGTCCGAGCGCACGCAGAGGCCTACGTACAGCACAAGGAGACCTTCGCGCATACTACCAACAACTCCACAGCAATATTCTGGACAACATTCTTTGCCAGATACGGAGTAGGTTTCAAGACCACGAAAAATTAATGTTTCTCTCCCTCCTGGACCCCCAGCACTTTCAGACCTACCGGAAAAAATTCCCGCAAACAGCCTTCGCCAAATTAACACAGAGTCACGGAACACTGTTCGATCTGTCCCGGCTAAAAACAGAACTGACTGTAATGTATGCCATGACTGATTTTGAAGGGAAAAGTCCCACTGATCTCCTTGATTTCCTTAAGCAGAAAAATCTGAGTGAGAGCATGGGGCAGCTTTACACATTGGCATGTGTGGCAGTGACTATCCCTGTGTCCACTGCTTCTGTCGAGCGGTCATTCTCGGCCTTAAAGCGAATTAAAACGTATGCCAGAAATTCTACTGGACAGACTCGGCTTTCATCATTAGCCTTCATGTCGATAGAAAATGACTTATTGGTGGAACTGAAACGCACAGATAAACTGTACAACAGAGTCATTGAAGTCTTCTTGAGGAAAGAAAGGAGGATGGATTTTGTGTTCAAATAATCAGTTTTGGTGAGTACAAAGCATTTTATTTTTTATTTTATTTTTATATATTTTTGTCATTTTATGTCGTTAATATTAAATCAATATTAACGAATTAATATATATGTAATTAAAATGACAAATACATAAAAAATAAATGTTTGATGCTTCGGCAAGAGATATAGAGATGTGTGTGGCGCACTGGCTCAGCTGTGCAGTAAAAGTACTCAAGGAGACTTGTTGAATTGTTTTGGTTTAACCTTTATCAAAGTGGACATTCAGGGCTAGGAATACACTTTCACCACTGTCGCAAATATATCCTCATGAACAAATGCAAATTATTTGTTTGTTTTATTTTATTTTCAGTGAATAGTTTGTGTCTTTATCGTCACGTTTCTTAAATGAAACTGCTTTGGGTGCGACAATGCGCTGTTTAGTGAACAAACTTGTTAAAGCTCACATACTTTTGGTGGACTTAATACAACTTTGTAGACTAATGCCTTAAAAGCCCCTTTTATTTTTAAGTTTTGACAGTATCCAAGCGATCTTAAAGCTGGTAGTTTAACACTCTTAATTGTAAATGCGGATATATTGATTATAAATGCTTCGGAAATATTAATATAACTCTGCTGTACTTGACTATGTTAAGGTGATGCAACGCCCGGTTATACTGCGTTTCTGTCTAAATGTATAGTTTCTAGAGCCATGGCGTCATAATGATGGTATTAAGAGGTGGAATAATTCAGGTAGGACTGTGTCGGACATCACTGAAGGCCTAGGTGTGAAATGCACGGCCCGTTACATGTAAAGAATGTAATCAGCAACCTAATCTAAGTATCACAATATCAAAGTAATGTAACCTGATTCTTTTGTTACTTTTGGAAAACCTCGATATCAAATGCAATGCAAATAAATATAAGAGTTTTATGTATACGACAGCAGAACAATGCCACCTTAGAAAAGAAGAAACCAAGATATTTATTATCAAAAATAATTTATGCGCTAGTCCTGCTGACTAGTATATACAAACGCTGTTTTAGTTTAACGAACTCATGAAGTAAAAGCATCCACAGTATTTTTGTTTAATATATATCAGGTGTCCACCTACTGCATTTAGAAAGAAACATATTTAAATGACGAATTAACCTCTTCTACACCGCACCCCACACTACACCTGTATTACTTATCGTAGCTGCACGCCCAACCCATCGATTCGCATCGTGAGATGACACAGAATCGATCGGTACATACATCATCACTCCATGATAAGAACTCGCAAAGATATTAACAAGAACAGACCAGCATCACTACAGCTGCCTCCACCTCCATCTGTGGCTGCCACCAGGTCAAGATACACCTCAGCACAAAGGCTCCACCACAGCCATCACCTTCAACCAAGCCAGCAAGGAGGTCTCGTATAGCACACATAACTGTTTTTCAAATGTAACAGTTTGAAAAGCAAGCAAACTGTCTGCTTGTCTTTAGTTTTCCGCTGTCGTGTGATAGCAACATGGAGGGTTCTAACATTACTTTTAATATATTTGGAGAGCACAGTAATTTGGAGGAATGGTTAGTGGCTGGTGAGTCCCCAGTGAAGAAAAGAAAAAGACAAGAGGGACAAGAAAACAGCGGAGAAGTAAGAGGAGCGAAAAGACAGAGATTTGAGTGACAGAGAAATTGAAGAGGACGGGCATTAATTGAATACAAAACGGAACACATTATGGGCTATGAAACTATTTAAAGACTGGTTGATTGAAAAAAAAAAAGAGCCAACAGAGTTTGACAGCTATGGAGCAGAAACCCTCAACACGCAGCTGCGGTCCTTTTACGCAACGGTCCAGACCTCAAACGGCAAAACCTATTCAGTTGCCAGTTACTTGGGCATTAGGGCAGGGATATCAAGAAACTTTCCAAGGTTTGACATCATGAACTGCTACTTTTAAAGCAAGCAACGATGTTTTCACATCTGTTGTAAAAAAGCTCCTGCGTCGTTCTTGAGTACGTCTACGTATGTTTGTGCGGGACGTCCTCGTGACCGATGCCCGTGTGTTGGTTCCCACAGCACCAATGTGCCGGCTGGCAGCTCTTGATGCCTTTGGCAATGTCCTGATAGTCTCATTCTCCTGGCTGCAGTGTTCTCGCTCACCCTTGGTATTCCCTCGTACAGGATGTTGTTGGTTACATGTTGGTACTGCTCGCAACATTCTGGTGTAGCATCCGTCTCAAGACTTTTGCAGGGTTGGCTTCAGGGTCCAGCATTCACTGCCATAGAGGAGAACAGACTCTACCGTTGCATAGAAGAAGCTGAGTTTGATTTGACGGGGGAGGTTGGAGTTCCATACACTGGTCATGCCGTTCAGGGCCCTTCATGCAAGTGCCTTCCTCACCTTAAGATCTTGCTCGGTTGAGTTGAGCCATGAGCCCAGGTACTTGAAGTCCTTGACTTCTTTAAGCACAGTGCCTTCTGTTGTTGTCAGAGGTGGATGTTCCGGTAAGATGTTATAGGTGATAACCTCAGTTTTCTTGGCGTTTAGTGCCAACCTTGGCACACTCTGACTCCACTCTGTTCAGGAGTTCCTGTGCTTGCTCCACGCTGTCGGAGAGCAGGCTGATGTCGTCCGCATAGTCCAGGTCTGTCAGGAGTACTGTGGGGTGCCGCCTCGACCTCCTTGGTGTTAGTGAAGCTAAGATCCTGCTCTCGTCCACTGATGGCCTGATACTAGAGTAAACAAAAATAATTGTCTTTAAGGTGCTAATTATTATTCAACTTTTAATTCAAATGCATTACACGGGTTATCTACAATCGTAACATGGTATTATTCCGGAGTGTTAAATATTTTCAGACCTCGAAGCAGTCCCACGTGTCATCATCTCGCCCTGGGAGCCATGCTCATTAGAACCTATTATTACAATGATCAAGTAAAGACCCAACAGCAGTACGCCCGCAAAACTATTTCTGGGTTTATGAAACACTGTCATGTTGCATGTATTCATTAACCATGCTGTTTATGGCTGCAAACAATTAATTAAGTAACAAGCATTTAAAGGAGGGGTAGGTAAGTTTGAGAAACAGCCTCGAGTGCACAAAAATTCAAAAGTACACAGCCGAAAAGAATCCGCCCTACTTCCTACAGAGCACCTCCTCCAACACACATGAACGCGCACAAGATCATGATAATGAATGTAAAACAAATGTATAATAAAGTTATTGTCAGTGCTTATATTTTTGAAGCTAACATGTTTGTTTTGTGAAAATATATTACAAATGTTACGTCTAGCTGAGGAGAGCAGGCTGCGGTAACCAAATCAAATCAAGTTTTATTTATATAGCACATTTATAAACGATTTTTGATCCAGCCAAAGTGCTGTACATATAATAAAAATAGCCTACAGTAGGGACACTTTACATTAAATACAACAGCACAGATTATTCAGAATATCAATATGAGAAAAACGACACCCTCTATCCTTAGAACGTAACGTTACATATCAGGCAAAAAAAAGGTTATCAATACTACACTACTACACTACAATACTGGTTTTGAATGTTTATTTGAAATATTTAGCGTATTCATCCATCATGTTTGTCGACAAACGAAATACAGTACCTACAGTACCTAATTACCTACGCTAGACAGCGTCTGCTAAATGAGTAAATATAAATGCTATGCTACCTAGCGTTTGTTTGTTATTATCGGTGACACATTGGGACACACAGGGGAGAGCAACATACAGTTCAGCTATGCTGCATACAGACAATTTGTTGTGTGGCAATATGGAGCCCTGGGACAGGGTCACAGAGTGATTATTCCCAGTTGCTGTGTCTGGAAGATACGCGACCGGTACCCAGATCCACATATAAGCTAACAACAGTCCAAGAGAAAAAGAGTCGAGCATGGCGTCAGCTCCGGCCCGGGTGTGCTCCATAAGTATTCGCCATCGTTGAAAAGCAACTCCGATATTGACTCTGGTTTGACTTCTCCTAGTTCCCACTTTCTTTTTCTTCATCATTTGCTGCATTACAGTTCTTCTTTTGCGACCTGTAGGCGATGTTGAAGCAAACTCTGCCATGGTGAACGCGTCCTGCTGCAGAGCTCAGGAGGACTGAGCCCCTGCAGGAGGACTGACCGAGGAGCTCACGGGAAACACGCGCAATGCAATGACGGCGCGCACGAGTGTGTGTGCACGAGATTGAAGGCTGACAGACAGGTCGGCCAACCAGTTATTTTAGCCGGCCCGGCTAAAATAATTGGTCGTAGTTTTTACAGTATTACGGCTTCCACAGATGATTTTTTTTTATAGATTTTTTTTCAAAGCACTTAGAATATGCATTGCTATCAGGATATTAAGAGCATTCCATGGAATATAACAAAAAGTGTATCTCGAGCCGGTTTCTCAAACTTACCTACCCCTCCTTTAAGTGGTAGCCAAAACAATCATTTGACAGCTCTGGACAAAATTAAGAGATCACTGCAGGATTATCTGTTCCTCTGGTTTGACTATTTATAGGCATGTGTTGAGTAAAATGAATAATTTTTATTTTACAAAATACTGGAAACTTTTTTTCTGTAGCTGTAGCCTACTCTTTGCAAATAACTGCCAATAAACACAAGGTTCAATATTGTATTCAACTTTCTAATTGCAACATTTTAGCCTACTATGATCAATGCCCATTTGATCATATCGACATTTTAGTCAAAAATGTTGCTTTCTAAATGCTTTTTTACATTGAGTGGATAAAAACAACGTTATTATTCACTTTATTTTCGGTGCTTAATGAGGGACTATTTTTAAGGCTCAAATGGTCTCATGTGGAAACCATACACAGACAGAACAGCAGCTGCTAATGTGTGCTGGCAGCAAAAGCATTTAAATAGCATCTGATAATATTCCACTAATTAAGATTAACATCGTGTAAATAAATGAACACGTTTTGTACATTAAAGACGACAATCCTTCAGGCTATGTCTCAACCTCACAATGATCCTCAGTGGAGGCTACATGTGTTTGAAGTTGTACAGCCTGTGAAATAATGAGAAACACCCCCTCTCACTAAATGCTTCAGTACACACCAAGTTTAGACTCGCTGCAAGCAGGACAAGGAGAAGAGAAATATTTCCCTCATTAGATCACAGTTTATGGGTTCATGAAAGAGTTGACAAAAAAATTGGTGAAAAAACTGGAAGAAAAATACGTAGTTGTCCACTTTGGTGTTTTAAGGGTAAAATAAAGTAAATGTGTTGTAATGTATGTTATGTTAACATTTTAATGGAGCACACATTATACAATTTTATATCCTTTATTAAATGTATGTTAATTTGTTTTATAAATAACCTCCATGAGATGCAATTGAAAGCCTTAGGGAAAAAAGGCAATGGACCTTAACCCTCTGGAGGGTATTTTCTCGATTTTTAGATGTTTCCTTAAATCACCTTTTAAATATATTTGTTATAACACGGCACCCCATGTGTTACATATCAAAATGTTCAGGTCACTCACCTTAGAGCAGGGGTTCTCAAACTTTGTGTTTATGCGGACCACTATTTATTATCAAGGATTTTCGGACCACCTCATATGCAAACCGTAAAAATACATATAAACGTAGTGTTAAGACGCCGATATTTTTTTATAGTTAATTATAGACAATCAAAAGTAAATTGAAGCCTATCTGATACTTTTGTGACCGGTGTCTGTCTGCGTTGTGTATGTTTCTCAAAGAGGACGGCGGACGGTATTTTAATTAGGTCATCCCAAACAATGCCACAAGTGCGCACGCGCGCAGTGCACTCACAGAACGGGCAGACAGGTCTACAAAAAACTACCGCTATGCTTAGTCCTACTTTAGTTACTGTACTCACTGCAACTAAGCAGACAGTTCTCTCTCTCTCTCGCTCTCGCTCTCTCTCTCTGATGAGATAATTAGCTTTAAAGCTGAACATTTGACATCCGATTTTTGGAAATCTTCAAAACTCTTGTGAAAACACAAATGTCATCCAATTTTGTTGGTGTTTACATTTGGTTTACCAAAGTCTTATGTAACACATGCACCAAAAGTGAATGCTGAGCACAGAATTATTTATACGAATCAGGTTCGATCAAACCTCTCTAATATAAAATGTAGACATTTCAGTGTGTGGACCAGCGCATCAGAAGTCGAGGTCGCTCAGGAGAAAATGGATACTGTGCAACAAAGGTGAAAAGACAGAAAGCTATAATATTTATTCCCTCTTTCTTTCAGATAAACATTTTATATGCATATATATTCAGTTACCTTGAATCTGAGAGTATCCTGGTTTTAATTATTTGTACCTATTTATTTTATAACTATTTTGATATCATTTAGTGTTATTACTTCTGTTTTAATTATCCCTATTTAAATCTAGTAGCTAAGCTATATATTCTAATGTTGGGAACCAGGACTCTGTATTTGAAATGTTATTTCAGAATCTTAAATAAAATGAAAGAAAACGTATCACATTATTTCTATACACATAAAGTTATAACATATTCAACATAGTATCAAACAATCAATAATAAATCAGTTATTGGCTCTCAACTTGTGAAGAGGAAAAGAGGCACACGTTATTGTCCTACCACCGTTGTGGGTAACTAATAGTTCTCTTCCTTTAGAGAGGTCGATGGGTAGCTCGCCAGACTGAAATTCTCCACAGTACACCAGCAGAGATGAGGGCAGCGTTCCAGTCAAAGAATCCAGATATCTCCTTCACATCACACAAAAAAAATACCCGACCTGACAACAAGGCCAAGAGTCAAATGAATGCTTATTTAACACATCTGTCACACATGTTATCATTCTAACAAAGTGCACCAAACTCATTTTTGACCAACCTATAACCAGCCACAGTTAGCTCCACTTTGCTCATATTCCACAATAAATAACAGACTAAGCTGTGGTCAATGCCCCTTCAATGTGCCACAACAGGCAGCAAAGCAATGTGAAGACCACGGCCAAAACCACAGACAATAGAGTGGTGCAGTGACTTCACCTCCCTCCGCTCCGCACACATTAAAAGCAACACGGATACATGCTATGCTAACGCGTTAGCAACGGTTAGCCGCGGCTAATTTAGCAACGATAATTTCATTAAAATACATATTTAACATCCGTATTTTCTCATTCAACTCACCAAGGGTATCACATTAGAGGCAATGCTCTTGGGGAAAAGTAGCAAAGTCGCTCAATCTACGTCAAAAGTTGTCCAAATAACTACAATCACAATCCACAGTGCTAATTGTGGAGGAAACTTCTGTGTAGCAATGCAGTGGGAGTCACCGACTCATGAAGGAGACACGAGGAGAGCTGGAGCTTTGATGGCAAACACTGATGGTTTATTTGGAGTTTCGGCCGGAGAGTTGACAAGACAGGTGGTGTGTAACGGGTTGACACAGCGGTTGCCAAACCAATTCTGAAGAACTCCTTCTGCAGCTCGATGTTTTATCTAGTTCGGAGTGTAATAATCAACATTCTTTATCAGTGAGACTAAGCAATATGGACCCTGAATCTAACTAGAGCTCTCGTCCATAGACTGGCAACAACAATGCGCCCAAGCTGCCCCTCCTTAAGAGAGATAGCAGCTATACCCAAGGCCGTAGACCAATGCCATGGGAAAGGAGACAGTAAGAGTAGCAAAGGATGAAGCAAATTATTTCCCTAACACTAATGCTGCTGAGTCATCGTCCAAAAGGATAAACAGCGCATCTCACTTCCTGGTAGACGGGCAGACACGGGGCGGGTCTAAACTTTGATTTGCTTAGCCTTGCTTTACAACCACTTTAGATGGACAGGGGATTTATCTAATCACACTCATTTAAATGTTTAAATTGCATATTGTGTATCTATATGGTTTCTATTTTAGTTTCAAATAATTACAAATAGCTGGAAGGACCTTTCAAATTGGAACATTCTTCCACAAGATCAAGAACTCATCCTTAATCTCTTTGATGAGGCCAACAAGAATTATTTTGCCAGGATCATGATCACCATCACCAAGTTTGGTCAAAAACAGCATGAGCCTCTCATGCGCACCAGAGAAGCGACTATTGGGTGTGAATGAGAAATAATAAATAAATAATTAAAATGAACCTTGTTTTGACTTTGCCTCTTTTGTTGATATTTGTGGTTTATGCTACATGTGCACCAATATGTGTAAAAAGGTTTGCAGACATCAAGTATGATATGAATACAAATGTTATTATTGATTGGTGATGGTGATTTTATTATGGCTGCTTATCCTCCAGGACTTTTTCAAGGCTGCAAACAGAAGGAGAACGTTTTATGTTAGTTTAGTGCAGGGGTCGGCAACCTTTTTGATATGAAGTACCCCTTCAGCTCCTCAAACCCGCCCCCTGGTTTACCAGCCGTGGCCCCCCTGGTCAGCTCCAGGCACACCGTCATCTGGCTCCTCTCTTTGGGCGTTCTTTTTTTTCTCTGGTCATTTTCACCTCCTCACTTGGTAAATCCCACTTCTGACACCAAATGTGAGACTGACCGTTGAGCGGCCCGACCAAGCAAGGAGGCAGAGGCCAAACGTCCCAAATATAACCCGGTGTGGGCATTTATTAAAATCATAGACACATGACTCACAGCCTCAATCCTGCAGCAACAAGGATCTCACACCACACTACAAACAGGAAACACAGAGCCTAAATGCCCACAGACTAATCAATCAACAAGACACAGGTGAGGGGGAAGGAGACAACACAGGGCACCAGGTGAACACAATCAACAACAATGAAGCTATACAACCCGTAACGGAGGCCGAGATCTATGGCCCCAGAGATCACCTCTGTGACAATCACATATGTGACCCGCTCTATCGAAACCGGAAGTCTCAACGGCTCATTTAAAAATAAACGTGGATTTGCGTAAAAAAAGTCTTGGCTTTCAGAATATGAAACTTTTATTTCCAAAATCACACGATAAATACATGTTTGCAGCTTGTAAAGGGAAGAAGACAGCTCTCCCTCGCCACTCCGCTGTTCCTCAGCGCTGCTCCCCCTCCCTCCGGCTGACATTATGAATAAGGCGTATATAGTAGTAGTAATCATAGATAACACGGCAGGGTCCGTTACAGTTTGTTTTTATCTGATTTCAAATAAACAAAGTCTTGGCTTTCAGAATATTAAACTTGTTTCGGCAAATTCAGATGATAAATACAACTTTGAAGCTTCGGCATAATTACAAGTGGAGAACGGAGTAACTTGACGTCACAGCAGGCATAACAACAGCCGGAGTTTCTCCTGAGGGTTTTCCCCGGGAAACAAACATAATACACACAAATGCAAAAATACACAAACACACACACACACACACACACTCGCAAGCTTCCCCCAGACCAGTAATCCAAACGAAAATATGTTCCCTCCGTGTGACTTCGGGTCAATGCGACTGATTTCGATCAGTCACATTGGCATTCCAAGATGGCGCCTGTGTCGGCTCGCCGCTCGCTCAGCTCACTGCCTTTAGCGATCCTACTTTTGTTTTATGTATGTCAGAATGTCTCTGCTCTGCTCTGCTACGATCGCCAAGCCCTCCTCCACCTCAGACCCTCATTGGAGTGTATACTGCTGCCCAAACCTTCATCTGGCAACCATAACTCGTCCTCGTCCCCCCCTCTACTGTCGGAGATTCCAAACTACCTGCGCCGGCTCCCCTGCATCCTGCCTCGCCGAAAGCGCCTTAGACGTCGGGGAAATCGTGGTGGTGCACTGGTCCATCTTAAGGCATACCTGACGGCTTCTTCTGGGACTTATCCACGCCTCGGATGTCATGGCCCTCCCGCTGCACGCCAGGTGAGGGATCGATGGATTCGCCCCGTCTTTCCGGAGCCGCGTCCTCTGCTGGGCCCGCTGCCAGCTTCTCCTTTCCGTCCGACTGCTCCCGGCCCGCACGGCGTTCAACATGCACATCTTCGTCCGCTGAGACGCACGACACCTTCGGCTGGCCCGGAGCAAAAACTTTGCATGGCTCTGCTAAATGCTAGGTCGATAGCAAACAAAACATTCCTGCTAAATGACTTCTTCACCTCTCGTGATCTGGATTTTATGTTTCTGACGGAGACCTGGATCCACGCTGGCGAGTATACACCGTTCTCTGAACTTCTTCCTCCTGACTGTACATTCTTCAGCTCCCCCCGCACCACTGGCCATGGTGGGGGGATAGCATCAGTGTTTAGAGCTAGCCTCCAATGCCGATTGCTTCACCCTGTAACTAGCTATGCTAGCTTAGCTTTGAGTTGCAGCTTTTTGAACTTAACCCGGCCTCGCCTATACTCTGCGCAGTCGTCTATCGTCCGCCAAAGTGCAATAAGGATTTCATAAATGACTTTGCTGACTTTCTGTCTGGGATCATGGTGAAATATGATCGTGTTTTGATTTGCGGAGATTTTAATGTCCATGTGTGTTGCGAGTCCAAACCTCTGGTCAGGGATTTTTTAAATCTCCTCGATTCATTCGGTCTCATTCAGTCCGTAGCTGGCCCAACACACGAAAAAGGACACACTTTAGATTTAGTATTATCGTTTGGACTGTCTGTATCTGTGGATGAAATCTGTGCAACAACGCGTATCTCAGACCATTTACCGGTTTTGTTTACAACCTCGATCCCTTCCGCAGGAGTCGAATCACGTGCTCCTGAGCGTAGTCTGCGTTCGATTAACCCCTTGACTGCCTCACAGTTTTCTGATGTTTTTAATGTCTCCCCGATCTGTAAATTAGATGTGAACTGTGCTTTCAATGCTGATGAGCTTATCTCCATGTTTGACTCGACATGTACACTAATTTTGGATTCTGTTGCTCCTTTTACGATTAGACGCACCAAAGTTCTTGGCTAAATGACTGTACTCGTGCTCTCAGACGCGCTTGCAGGCGCGCAGAGAGAAAATGGAAAAAGGACAAACTCCATGTCTCCTTAGAAATCCTTCGTGCTTGTCTTTCAGATTACCAGACGGCAGTCAAAGCAGCCAAAACAGAGCACATTTCGCTGTTAATCTCCAAAAACAGCCATAAGCCTCAGGTTCTTTTTAATGTCCTCAACTCTATTATTAATCCCTGTGATGCTTCTCCTATTGTGCCATCGACCACTCTCTGTGATAAGTTCCTCACGTTTTTTGTCGAAAATCTGCTCTTAGGCTAGCCCACGCTAGTGCTACCCCAGATCCTGCTCCCTTTCTGTGCCCTGCTGTCCTCGACCACTTTGAGCCTGTGTCCCTCTCTTCTCTCTCGGATGTGGTCAAGCACCTGCGGCCGACAAACTGCAGCTCAGATAGCATTCCCTCTCGCCTTCTCAGAGATGTTTTTAATTCAGTTGGAGCAAGTATTTTATTACTTTTAAATACCTCTCTTGGCTCAGGATGTGTCCCAGCTGCCTTCAAACATGCCGTGGTAAAGCCACTACTTAAAAAGAAAAATCTCGACCCTTCCATTCTCGCAAATTTTAGGCCCATCTCCCAGCTACCCTTTATATCCAAAGTTCTGGAGCGAGTAGTCTATGCCCAGCTGCAGTCTTTTTTAACTACGCATGGAATCCATGAAAAGTTTCAGTCTGGCTTTAAACCTATGCACAGCACTGAAACAGCCCTTTTAAGAGTTTTTAATGATCTGCTCCTAGCTGCCGACTCAGGTAGCCCAGCTGTCTTGGTGCTGTTAGACCTGACAGCTGCCTTTGACACAGTGGACCATAGCATCCTGTTGTCACGGCTTGAACAGTCCGCTGGCATCACAGGCTCTGCCCTTGCATGGTTCAGGTCCTACCTGACAGACCGTAGCTTCTCAGTGCAGCTAGGTGCCTTCTCCTCTGCCAAAGCCCCTCTCACCTGTGGGGTTCCCCAAGGCTCGATTCTGGGCCCCATCCTGTTTTTACTTTACATGCTTCCCCTGGGTTCAATCCTCACAAAACACAATGTCCCCTTCCATTGTTATGCAGATGATGTGCAAATATATCTACCTCTCAATTCCCATGAAAACTCTTTACAGCTACTGATGGACTGCTTGACAGAGGTCAAATCCTGGCTGAGCCAACATTTCCTCAACCTCAACGAGAGTAAGACTGAGGTCATCTTTTTTGGACCCCAACCTCCAGCCTCCCCAGTTGATACTCTGGGCTCCCTCAAAAAAAAACATCCTCCCCTCTGTCAAGAACCTTGGAGTGACCTTCGATAGCACTTTTAAATTTGATAAGCAGGTCAGCAGCGTAGTTCAAACCTGCTTTTTTAAAATACGACTATTGGCTAAGACCAAGTCGTTTTTATCTTTTAAAGACTTGGAAAGGGTCATCAACGCCTTTGTTACCTCAAGGTTGGATTACTGTAATGGTCTGTATGTGTGTATGGACCAGGCCTCAATTAGACGCCTGCTGCACGTCTTCTTACTGGCCACAAAAAGCGTGACCACATTACCCC
>CALSBZ010046442.1:33937-61279 GCA_943591055.1 Gobionotothen gibberifrons
TAAGAGGTTGCTTTTTCTTTGCACAGCATGAAAGAAAGGCCAAATGAATGGGGATATGTCGAAGCGGGATAAATACCCTGTGATCGACCAACCAAGTCTCACGGCATTTCGTGTTATAGTCTTGAAATTAATTTAATCTATTGATTTGTGTTCACCAACACGATTTTCACATTTTTTTCGTGTCACACAGAACGATTTAAAAAAAGAAAGAAAAGTATTTCTATTGGTAGTATATTTCGTGCCTGCACCAGGTATTTTTGTCCGGTCGGGTCTTGGAATACCAGAAGCTGTGTGGTTCATAAAGACATTTTCTTACTCAATATCTTACCCTAAGCCTAAACCTTTTATTTTAAATGCTATAATGTCAGAGTTTTTTTTGCTTTTAAAATCCTTCTGTGTGACATGAAAAAAAAGGGGGTAATCGTGTTGGTGAACACGAATCAATAGATTAATTTCGTGACTATAACACGAAATGCCGTGAGACTGTGTTGGATCGTCTCAAAGTTACTTCTACAGAGCTAAAAGTGTTTATTTTAATGAGAGCACTGAAAGGAGAAGCCTACCGCCTCCGAACACTGGGGTGAATGGGATTAGGGTTTTGGATTAGAGAATTAGAGAAGTCTTTTTGAAAAGCTAATAATTGAATAAAAGCTGGAAGTAGAAACACAACAATATGGTATTGGATAAAAGTAGAAATGAAAAAATGGAAATGTACACCCAATGATTTCAAACTATAATCATAGGAATGGCAAATGAAGTCCATTTATATTCAAGCGTGGAGAGTAACGGGTTGCATGTAACGGGATTACGGGACACCTTGATACAGTGAAGGAAATAATTATTTGATCCCTTGTCGATTTTGTAAGTTTTCCACTTACAAATAAATTAACAGTCTTACAAATAGATTAATAATAATTGTAATGGTACGTTTATTTTAACAGTCAGTGTAAGAATATCATAAATAATACAAATTGATTTGCATTTAGCTGTGGGCAATAAGTATTTGATCCCCTTGCAACAAACGAGAATTCAGGCTCCCACAGGACGGAAAAGTGGTGGTCTCGGACCGCTTGCTAGTGAACTCTGGAGCGGTTCATCGCTGGTGTTAACGTTTTTTTGTTGTGTGTGTGTGTCTATATCTACGTCTTCTTATTACAGACACATGCATTTCCAAACATTTGGTCTACCTACGCTGTAAAATGTATTATCTCTTCGATTTACACACGGCATCTATTGCACGTCTGTCCGTCCTGGGAGAGGGATCCCTCCTCTGTTGCTCTCCCTGAGGTTTCTCCCATGGTCCCCTTTAAACTGTGGGTTTCTCCGGAAGTGTGTCCTTGTACGATGTGAGGGTCTGAGGACAGAGGGTCTAAGGACAGAGGGTCTAACGACAGAGGGTGTCGTTGTCTCATACTGATATTCTGCACAAAATGTGCTGTTGTATTTGTTAAGTTTCCTTATTGCAAAGTATTTTTACTGTATGTACAGCACTTTGGCTCGACCAAAAATCGTTTTAAAAATGTGCTATATAAATAAAACTTGATTTGATTTGATTCTGCACCAAAACATAGGAAGCGTAGTATTCACGCGTCACAACACGGAGGTCTTCAAAATCTTTAGCGAAAGAGTGAAGCAGAATTAAGTGTTGAAGAGTGTTGTGTAAAGTAAAAAAGCTCCGTCAATTATACATAACTATATGTCTGCAGCTCCCCCGATATTAAAGACAAATACATTTTTTACCCGAGTAGCCCATAACGTCATGCTTTCATTCATTCTGAAATCATTCATTAATTCACGGAGATATAAACATAAGCTAGGCTATATTGGCTTTTGTGACTGCTTACCTCACTGCACCCCTGTGTACAGCAAAAAGACCGGGATACAATCTCATTTTGTTCACATTATATATGCTTCTGTTACAATATTATAAGGAATGACTGTACATTTTCATTGTTATGCGGATGATACTCAACTATATTTAACCATCAAGCCTGATGAAACAGGGGGTTATTTACTCACCAATAACACACAATTATCCTTGTTTTTATTTATTGGTTTATTTCCATAATCTCTGGGTTTTTTGCCGTCCGTCAGGAAATGAATTTCAAAATAAAAATAACCGGAAACTACACTACCCATAATCCCCAGCTATCCTACAGTCCCGGTGATTAATCTTCAACCTCTGTGATTGGATGTTGGAGTGGCAGTGCGCCAAGGTTACGCCGAGCGTCAAACAGCTGTTTGAAATGGAACTAAACCACGCCAGATTATCCAAGACTGGATAGTCTTGGATAACTACACATGCTGGCTATTGTGTTTCGCAAAATGTTCTATGGGACATATCTACTGAACGTTTTTGTTTTCCCCACAATTAGAAGTTGCCAGTATTAAACACATTGGTGTTATCAAATGTAAAACATATAATTAATAAATGGGTGAAAATCGCTTGTTTCATCAAATATAACACATAAAAACAATAATTCAATAACGTGCTTCAACCACTAGGCGGTGCACACAAGGTACACACAGCCATAATAACTTTGTATTATTAGTGTAGGACACTTATATATGTACAACATCTGAAGATGTGTAGTTTTATTCATGTGTTCACATCATTTTACAGCATATTGCTATATTATTTCAGACTCAGTATTTACATTCTTATATGCAAAGAAAATCAGTAATATCTTTAAAAACTACAAGTCCTTTTCTCTCAGCTGTGCACCGTTATGGTGTAAATATAACCTATCTACGAATTAGATCAAATATAAAAGTCAGCCGAATTAGTGTTGATACTGCAAAGAGACGTATTGTGTGAAGAGAAATTGAAGATGTTGTTTAATTGTTGATATATTTATGATCCACGTGAAGTATTCAGTTTCGGCGGCATTTCTTCCAGTTTTTCCAAAGGTCTTCTCATCAGGGCTCTATAAATAAAGAACTACGGCAGATCTGTAATATGTAATGCAGCCGAACCGTGTATTACAATGCCGTTATGTGATGACTTTCAAAGAGAAAAGCAAGCACACTCGGAATTAAGTATTCTTTTTTTTTTTTTAAATGTTTTTCCGATTTCATATCGTATAAACACCAAATCCCAACATGCATTGCGGATAAAACATCCAATCAGCAATCTTAAACCATAGCTGAGGATCTTGGGTAATCGCTCGAAATGCTTACGTCTGTTTCTGGTTATTTTTATTTTGAAATTCAGTTCCTGACGGACGCCAAAAAGCCAGAGATTATGGAAATAAACCAATAAATAAGACAAGGATAATTGTGTGTTATTGGTGAGTAAATAACAGTGTGTTATTTTGAAAAGAATAACAAAAAAAACAAAAGGAAAAGAAAGATTTAAAAAATACAGATTTCAGTATCCTGAGGCTCTGAGCCCCATTTATTTTCCTCACAGACGGCAACAAAAGTCAGAAATGATACGATTTAAAATAAAAGCAATAATTGTGGCTTGATATTGAGTAAGAACATGTTTTTATGAACCACACAGCTTCCGGTCTTCCACGACCCGACGTCCTGCAGGCACGAAAACATACTACCAATAGAAATACATTGCTTTTAAAGTCGTTCTGTGTGACACGAAAAAAAAAGGGGATAATCGTGTTGGTGAACACGAATCAATAGATTAAATGTCGTGACTATAACACAAAAGGCCGTGAGACTGGGTTGACCCTCCGCCCGCTATCCTACACCCTCTTCAGCGAGCGGCCAAGGAAAGACAGGGCCCCCAGGTAGAGGGCTCCGCCTGTGCTTATATAACCAGGGTTACATCTCACACAGGAGCCCCGATGTATAAACGCCCTGTCGTCCGACAACATCGACCCACCACACTGCCCCTGATCGGCTTTTGGCTGACATCCACTGCATCCCCACTTCCTCCCATCCGGTTGTAACCGTGGAGAAGTCGGGGCCGCAGCTTGGATAAGGCACACTCACACACGCTTACCTCGTGTAGAGTGTGCATGGAGCCTACCACGCACCATGTTCCCCAGGTCCCGCTGGTTGCTTCCTGTACTGGAATTACAACTGGGGCAGCGAGGGGGGAATCTGTACAGGTATTACAGTGAAGTGCAGGATTGTGGAAAGGAATGATTCTCAAACTGGGATATATGCAATCATTTTTATTAAAGCACACAGTTGGATCATACAGAGAGGAGGCGGGATTCACCCTCGCAACCTGGGTGGAGAGAGCCCTCTCCGCCAGGACGCTACATCCCCCCGCCCGTCAACTCCGAGCGGACGGTGCACCCCAGCCCGCGGTCCTCTGCTGACGCGGGGCTGGGGCAGAGGCTCGTCGGGTTCGCCCAGCCTGGCCTCGCGGGGCCCTCTGGAACTGCCGCGTAGAACTGGCCGGGTGAGCAGGAGAGGCAGCGGGAGCTATGGGTGCTCCGGACCTGCGCCTGTCTCTCCTTCTCATTGTAGGCCCGCGCTTGCCCCGCTGAGGGAGAGCCAGCGGCAGCATCCGGCTGAGCTGCTCTCTCTCCTCCTCTAAGCGGCGAAAGCGCTGCGTCACTGCGGTAACGGACCCGAAGAGCCCTGACGTGGATACGGGGCCCCCAGGAGATCGTCACGGTCCGTCCTTGACAGCGCCGTGAGCCCCAACCACACATGGCGTGACCCCACTGTGGCTAGGGACATCACGCGGCCAGCTTGGCTATAAAATTGTCTACAAACTTTTTCGTCAGTTCTTCTCATAATCATGTCTTTGTAACAGTCATCATGTTGTGTTAAATATTTTCCTGATTATTTGGAGAACAACAGCAATAAGGATATCATTGGAAAGCTTTCCAACAGTGGTCCGGGTCAGTAAGTGAAAATAAAATCAATCTGAAAAAAGAGGCACAAAAGGAAAATGATAGAAAAATAGGGGGAAAGAGATTGCAGACACTCTGCGTGTCACAAGTAAGTAAGACAGACGCAGATGAACACACAGCGACATGGGCAGCGCGGCATCTGTTATCAGAAAGTGCAGCTGGATGGCAGATTAAAGTCATAATGATACAGTTCAGCAGTTCTGACACCAGAGTGTCTCAATCACAGCCATCCACTACAGGACACACGCTCACACCCCGTCCTCTATTTGAAATGACATGACAGTGGTGTTCTCTGGACGAGTGGGCACTGTGTGTATGTGACAGTTCACACTTCTATCCAACTCCCACTCCACCAAGTTATTTATTTAGAAGTACAATACAGAGGCATCACAGTGTCCTAGCAACCACAGCCAGCTTCAGCATTGAGGTCACAGAATAATGGCTGTGAGGAAGAAAGGAATAGCAAGATAGCGTTGATGACACCTGCCAATCAGACATCTTCTTATGACAATGATATGACAATTTTGTTTGTAGAAATCCTTTATTAGTCCAACAGCGGAGAAATGTACAGTGTTACAGCAAAAGTGGCATGTAAATAAAAAGAGACATGAAATAATAAAAAAGTAGAGCACACATTAGTAATCAAATAAAAATAAAGACAAATAAGTACACAACCATGGCTTGAAAAAGTATAAGTACTCTAAGTCAGGGGTTCCCAAACTCTTCAGCCTGCGACCCCCAAAATAACAGCGTTCGGCGACCCCTGGCAAAGGGGGGGCTTAATTAATTTAAGTTCATGATATAGCCCAGCGCAACACCTTCGTGTAATCTGTTCTAGAAAAACTGTGTTTTTAGGATTTCAAGAAGCATATAGAACAAACAATGGATGTGTTTTATGAACATTTATCCATGCTGAAAGTAGATTTAGATGTTTTAGGAGTGAGATAGAGATTATTATCTAATATATGCATCCAATGAAGCATTGCATGAAGTCTGTTGATCTGAATTGAATCAGAGGTTATTGTTGGGGCTGCATAAACGTTTTTTTCTTTTTCTTTTATAGGCAGACCATGCAGGCCAGCCCGATGGTCGCCAAGGTTCATGTTTTAATACCATTTTTTTTTTTACCATTGTTTGTTCTATTTGCTTCTTGAAATCCAAAAAGACACTCTTTTCTAGAACAGATTACAAATCCCCTGAAAATGGTACAAACAAGTGGCAACATGTTTGACGGAGGTGTTGCGCTGGGCTATATCATGCAATCGAAAGGGAAACTTAAGCTCGCTCCATTCCAGAGATATTCCCGCGAGAGTGCGGAAAAGAAAGTGATTAAATGCCATATCATGTTCCAAACCACATCAAGGATTATTTCTGAAACAGTACGGAGCTCAAAGGCTTTTTCTCTTGCCGGTTATACCACAAGGTGAGTTCCTTTTTTTATTTCCTGCTTTTTTACACATATTCTCTCCAGTACAGGTTAGCTCTGAGTGTTAGCGATGCTAATGTAAACAAAGACCATATTACGTCCAAAACAGTCGGGCATTGTTTCTGATAGTGCCGTGGGTCCACATTTTCGATATGAAGTCATATCGGACGCAAATCTGGATCAGCTCTGTTGTCCCGTTTTTAGAGATTTGGGTACGGAGGAAAAGAGAGAGGGTTTTGTTTTCTGACGCTGCGTGAGTTCCCTGACACACCGGGGACACATAGTTATGTATAAAAGACATCAAAAAGTGCATTTTGCATGATAGGTCCCCTTTAAAGTGATTATAATGTGCTGTCTGAAATCATATCTTTGTTTGTTCAACCGTGTTACTTTGGTGTCGGAATACTTACTGGGGTCATGGCGTCAGCTAATTAGGGTCCTCAGAATCCTACAACGTCATTCTTATTCCTTTTGTCTCTATCCATTGTGTCACTGCAAAATAATTTCACTGAAGTGGAGAAAAGTGCTCGAGGATTAAAAAGCAGCAAGAAGAGGTGGGTACTTGAAAGCACTTGACCGTACAACGATATTGCCTACTCTGGATCAGCAACAGGTTGAAGGCGTTGCTTGTAGCACTTGAACCAAGTTTTGACCTTTAGCAAGTAACCTGTCTGTATTATTATTATCAAGGTGCACCAGGTTGGTTATTTGAAAATTGGGAAACCCTGACCTGATTTGTAATATGTATGGAAATGACTACGATACCACAGAAATTTAAACTTTAATTTCCAATTCACTTTGTTACAGTCCGTCCTTCCTCTATTGTCCTTCCCCTCCCTTCCTTTTATTTTCTGTGTTCCTATTTCTCCTCTTATTCCATGAGTCTCGCCTCTTTTCATTATTTATTCATTTCCTCCCTTCACGACTTTGCCCCATCACTCACCACCTCTGTCTTGTCCGTAGTAATTATATGTCAAGGCATAATATTTACTGTACTTAAACCCAGACTAATGCTATTCCAGCACCTTCCCCGCCATAATTGCCCTTCCTATCAACCCCAAGCCCTCTGATACCAGCGAGAATATCCATACTCGTTCTCTGCTAACCAAATAACTCCTGTGCGTTTCTGAATGGTATCTCGGATAATTGGCAGTGTGTTTTCGAATAAGCCACAGAGTCAAAGTGAACAGTGGGAGGAATATTCAAACAGATGACAGACAGTGGAAAGGATTACGGAACGTACTAACACTGATGCAGAGACGAGGATAATATCGCCCGTGTCAGAAAGTGCATTTGTCAAATCCCTCACAAGTCAAATCTCTGCGGAGAGGAGTTTATTGTTCATTGTAATACATCACAGTGAGTGTTTACTCTAAAAAAGTTGATCAAATATAAAGTCAATTGCAGTGCAGGCTAACTGTGTGTACATCAGGCTTGGATTTTCGTCATTTTAGGGGCAAGGCCATTTGGCCTTTGGTGTCACAAATGTTTTCAGGGCACAAAGGCCACATGCCAGGGCACAAAGGCCATTGAGGGAAACATTTGGATTTGGAGCTTACAAATAAATAACTTCACTTTTTGATAAGAAAAACCCACGAATGACATGGAAAACAAATCACTTTTTTAATATCAATAATGTCATCATATAGGCCTATGCCTCCTTAGTATTACCGTATATAAAATGAAATACTCTACTTTGAATAATTAGTGTTTGGTATGTTTTCCATACTTCTCCCATTCACAAATCCAAAATTCTATTAATGTAACAAATATATTCCATTTCAGAGCAGAAGAAACAGCCTTCAAGGGTCAAACTCTGCACACACATCATTCAGCAGTGCACAGTGAAGTGTGTGTGTGTGTGTGTGTTTAATCAACTCCTCACAGCTCCTCATATCTGTTCAGAAACTACACAAAAGTTAAACATGTACAAACCACAGACTGTCTGTGTCATGGCGAATACAGTCGCTGCTTTATTTCTGTCTGTATGACGTTGTTGTGGGTTTGGACGGAGCAGATACAGGTTAGTTTAGCCTGATCTGATCGAATGGAGATCGCTCCATTCAGAGAACACGCATTTTTAAAGTGTTTCGCTTGCCGTCTTGTCTGCACACTTGTCAAAGCATGGTTTTTACTAACCGGTATCAGTATGTTGTTACTTCGGCCTGATTTTGAAACGTGTATTACAATTAAATCACGGTAAAATAGGTTAATGTTGTCGTAGTTGGTTTCCACCACAGTGTTTACATGGATATACGCCCCGCCCCCTCTCCAGCGCGTCCTGTTTGAATGACAGGAGTAAACACAGCTGACAGCCGCTGTGAAACTCCAGCGGTTAGAGCGATGAGAATATTCGCATCGCGTCCGTTGTGTGAACGCACTTTCCGGTGTCTATTGCGCGTGGACGGAAGCTTTTTTTTTTTTGTGATTGCGTATGCGTTTTCCCGTTATCGTCCTCGTGTGGCCGGGGCCTAAGTGCCCCCCTAAACAGATTACGGTGATCTTGCGTGTAGATTCTGGGGGGTTTAGTCCTAAAAAGATTGGACGGCCGTTCACCGGAGCCTTATCAGCACCGGAGTTTGGTATCGGAGACGACCTAGATATTAACGCTGGTTGTATCGAAGTTAGATTCCTTTTCATAAAAGTATTCAGATTATCTTTCAATCATTGAATTGGACTTGCTGTATGCAGGCAGTAGCAAAAGATCAAAAGTAAACGTGATTTCTTTTTTTACCAGCCAGTAAGGTTGAGAACCACTTGTCTGTTCGTACTGTCAACTGTAACCATAAAGACTCATGAATTGGTATCAAAGTTGTTCCATTCAACACTTCCAGAGGAAAGTGAACTTTTAAGATTTCAAATGTTTTATGCACGAAATATTAAATATATATATTAAATGACTATCACCTCGTTTTTTGAAGTGGAGGAATAAATGGCAGTCGGATATCTCAGCGGGCAAACATATCAAAACAGTTTAATTGGTGTGAACCGACCCTTCAACATTTTAAACTGTGGATGAAAGTTTCTCATCAATTCCCCTGTAAAATAAGAATCCATTGCTGAAATACCCAAACCTCAGCATCATTCATCTGACATCCAAATGAAAAACATTTCTAAAAACGTAAAATAAAATAAACTACTATGAGTCGATACAGTACCTGTGGCCCAACATATAACCCCTTCAGTCCTTCAATAGTGTTAGAAATTAAAATCAATGTTTTATGGCATAATTTAGTTTAAACATACAGTCAGCTTAAATGCTGTTTTATTCTGAAAAAACAGAAGTTCTCGCACAATCTTAATGCCAAGCTTTTATTCTGAAAATCCTTCATCTCCGGTTAGCATTTAGCATGTGGCCAATATTCCTTATCCTACAGAGGTGAATGTAGAAGTGAAATGACACACCGAAACCTACTGATTTTAACACTACAACTATAGACGTCGAGATATTATTATTGCTGAATATTAAATGAAGGTACAGTTTATTTTAATACGTTTTGTTTACAGACGTGAGTTGGTAGGACAACATCCGGAACTACCGTAAATGATAACTGCCGTAAAGTATTTCCAGTATTATTAAAGTATCGATTACAGCCGTTAAAATGCAATAAATGAAAAGTCATGAAAGAGAATATGAGGAGAAAAGGCGTGTTTAGTTATGTATTGAATGTACAATGTCAAAATCCTCTGTTATGTGCGATATCGGACATAGAGTGGCGGGGGACCTCCATGGGTATGTATTGAAGTCAATGGCCACGAATTCAAGTCAAACATTTTTAAATGTGAAGTAACACTTTTTTTTGTGTGAACCGCTCAATGAACTACATCTCCCGTCTCGCACCACACACAAAGACGGCCGTCACATTGACACATTTCACTTCTTTCTTTCAGAATGAGGTGAAAATCACTCCAAGTCTGGGGATGTTGAGAGCTGTACATACACACAAGGGGAGTTAGTCGGTTCCTAAGAGCCAGCATGCGGGACCGGGACTCTGGGATTTGTAGTCTTTCTAGTTGCGTATTGTTCATAGTCTTATATTTCAACAGTTTTACGACAAACTGTGACTTTTTTGACATGGAAATTATTATTTAAGATTGACAAACATCATGTGTAATTCATGGCACAATTCAAACGGGATCGAAAGATAATCTTTCTCTCTCCATTGACTTCAATGCATACTTTTTCAGAAATAAGGTCCCATGGGGCGGAAGTAGATGAGCGTGACTTCGCCACTCTATTGGTGAAAGGAGGGAGGAAGATTACGCCACAGCCGCCATTGAAGAGGAGGAGCCAAATGAGATATATAGTCAGGTGACGGAGCTTTGTGGAGGCTCTTTCTCCACGGCCACGACTGCGAGAGGGAGCTGCAGCTTCCATCTCTCTCTCTCTCAGAACCATCTTCTGCCTGTAACATTACCGCGCCATTTTAATTAAAGTACCCATTTGAACCTTATGCCAGAGACTCCATTGGTCTCATTTATCCTAAGCTTCTCTCCTGGACGCGAGAATAACGAATACTCTAATAATAGCATATCTTACATTATGTGGAGGTGACACTGAGTCATAAAGGTTACTCACACAGTCTGTCACAGCCATCATGTGATAACAGTCATCATTAGGCCTGATGGTGTAGACACAAGGCCAGATTACACCTAAACAGCTGTCACGGTAACTGCTCTCAGTGACCTTCAGAACGGCTATAGACAGTGAGTTATCAAGTCTAACAGCACAGTGACTCAGCGCTCAAACCTGACAGTATGGATTCACTCCAGACCTGGGGAAATATTAAGCACGGTGTTGGCAGCTCTGAACCATGCAGGCCAAAGCAGTAAGTGCCACAGGGATCGATCTGAGACAGGAAGGTACAGTCCTAACACAGCTAAGTAAAAGGTGAATTATACATATTTTATTATTGGCAAAGAGAAAAGATTAAGCAAACATTTATAATGTCAAGCTGAAATGAAATCAGAAGCCTAATACAACAAATATTTGTAAAACAAATAGGGTCCCTGAAGACGGATTGTGTTTGGCCGATTTAAAGGTCACCAACAAGTTGTTATAAAATCCTGTTCCTTAGTGTTTTTGCACAGTGTCTGAAGGATTGATGCTCATGGACCTTGACTCAAACTGAGCATCCCAATTTGTTTTTAGCCTATACTGTTACGGTTTGTGTAGCAGGAAGTAGGACCCAAATGCAGATTCAAGTGAAAAAACTCCTTTATTTCAAGGCTACGTGGTTACACAGAACAAAACAGAAACACTCACCGATGAACTAGTCATGACACAAGACGATCCGACCCTGAATAAAGAAAAAGACAAGACTAAATACACAGAGGGGTAATCACAAACAGCTGAGAAGGGGAGGAGAAGCACAAGGACACCAGGTGAACACAATCGGGTAAATTAGACACACCAGGGAAACTAACGACAGGGAATCACAGACAGAGCTCAACAAGACAAAACACAACGAAGACAGAAAACCAAAGACAGATCTAGACGAGACACAACGCAGACAGAAAACCAAAGACAGATCTAGACAACACAACACAGAGGAATAGGAGAAGGCAGGCTGTAAATCCTCACATATACATTGGTATCTTTAACAACACATTCATGCCAATGCAACCATTTGCAGTGTCATTGTTGGTTTGAACGCCGCTGTTAGAAATTAAAATCAATGTTGATATGGCATAATTTGAATTAAATACACTGTATTTATTTAGTCACACTACTTCCGGTTTTCCGCTAGTGAATTTCGTCATTTCCGGTCAGCATTAGCATGTGGCGAAATGCTACGTTTTCAAAACTGTGAAATGGCGTGATGTTGTACACTAAACACGCTGGGATTAGCACTCATTTATTGACGCTGAAATCACGTTTATCAGGGAATGTTTAAATAACCACAGACATCTGAGGTTACCTACTGTAACCCCAGCTTCTATGAGTATAGGCGTAGCCCTCTAAGGCTATCGCTATTGGGTAATCCCCCTGCGCACCCGCGCAGCACTGAAACACTTGTAGTCCACGCCCACCCACAAGGTGGGCCCCACCCTCGGGCTCCCTTCCGGTATAAATAGGAAGGAGGCCCGACAATCTGCTCCCATACAAAATAACTTTTCTTCAGCTATTCGTGGAGCCAGTGGGGCCCAGCACTTAGAGGGCTACGCCTATACTCATAGAAGCTGGGGTTACAGTAGGTAACCTCAGTTCTATTTCGTATATGGCTTCGCCCTCTAAGGCTATCGCTATTGGGTTAAGGGCGAAGCAAGATGTAGTCTGCGCCCCACTGGGTCCGCCCGGTACTAGAAGCACAGACACACCTGCTCAGATAATATCCCATGCCTATTGCGCCATGCGAATGGCGCATCACAGTCCCTGGAATATAGCATAACATGAATACTTACCATGAGGGGACGAAGGCTGGGAACAATACATACCCGCCGCTGTGAGAAGTAGAGACGAAGGTCACACTTTGTCCAGCGACAAAAGAGGGGGAACAGCAGCTCCCTGCGTGCAGACAGGCAGGAGAGCGCACAGCTGGATTCCTGATATCACTCACTCTGACAGGACACTCCGTACCAAAAATGTGTCAGAGGAAAAAAGGAAACATCCCTCTCATAAGAGGGGAAAAGGGCCGCTCTCCGTGTGCCGAGAGGCAGGAGAGAGGCGCACAGCTGGGTCCCTGACGTCACTCACTCTGACAGGACACTCAGTACATGGTGCGTCAGAGAGGAATGAGAGACATCCCTCAAATAAAAATGAATAACTACACAGGGGGAAGACCAAGATGCAGCAATGCAAATGTCTTCCACTGACATTCCTCCGTGCAAAGCCGTGGAGAAGGAAATCCCTCTGGTGGAGTGCGCACTGATGTTCTCCGGGGTATCCACCCCAGAGGAGACATATGCCTGTGACACAGCTTCACACAGGCAGTGTGACAGCCGTTGTGCAGATAGAGGCTGCCCTAACGAGCGCTCTCTATAGTGCACAACCAGATGCTGAGTACGGCGCAAAGCCGCCGTGCGCGCCACATAGCAGGACAGCGCGCGCACAGGACAGAGGAGCGTTCTGCGAGCCCCTCTGTTCAATTCGCCGGGTATATACATTGCTCTGATGGAGAGCAACATGTGTGCACGCCCAGAACAGCAGCCGCCTGGCTGCATTCAGAAGCTGCGCAGATCGTACTCTTCCCTGGCGATTGAGGTAGGCTGCCGTGGCCTGTTGTCTGTGCAAATCAACACATGTCAGATTGTACAGCAACAGGGCGAAGTGCTGGAATACTTCCCAACCCGGAGAACAGCTCCAGCACATTTACTTCTGACTCACGGGGTCGATGCGCGGCCGAATGAACCACCTCTGGAGACTCCTCCTGTGGGGGAGTCCCAGGGGGATCCCCACGTGACCAGCTGACGTCATGCTGAGCAGCTGTATCACGGAGAGGGCCTGCGGGATGTGACACGCCGGAGAGGGAGCTGTCAGTTTCTCCGCGAGAGCCGCGCTCTGCTGGCTGAGTTTAATTCCACTCCCAGATAAAAGGATATCTGAGAGGGAAGAGGACAGCTCTTCTTCAATTCATTATGAAACCCAGGCTTTGACAGATGCGATACGCGATGTAACGTCTGTAAAGCGACTTCCTCCCTGGAGCGAGCCAGCAATAGCAGGTCGTCCAGATAAAACCACATCCTGGTGACACATTCCAGCATCTGTTTGATCGTCAGAATGTGGAAAACTGACAGATCAAGGACGGGTCTCACTCCCCCGTTTTTTTCCCGGGATTTAGAAAATAACGGGAGAAATAAACCCAGATTTTCCTCCCTTTTGGAAAAAATGCCTTTTTCAACAGGAGTTCCTGCAGCGCTGAATGGAGCGCAAGACACTGTTCCTGGGATGACAGGAGTGTTTCTTGTATCCCATGGAACTGCGGGGGGAGAGTCTTCTCTGAGATATGCTGTAATGGTCGTCATGGTGACGAGCCACGCCCTCGCTGCTCGCGCTTCTTGAGGCGAAAAGGCTGCGAGGGAATCTCCACCTGCTGCATTTCACTCTGGCTCTCATCATGAGGCGCGTACACGCCCAGGGGATGAGTAGTGGTGTGTGCAGTGCTGTCCACACGAGGCGTTATAACGGTGCTCGTGGATTTATTATGACTGTGTGTAGGAGGCATATCTGGGACAGAGGAATGGCGTGAGCTCTGCAGTTTATAAACCAATAGGTTAAAACAGCAGGCTTCTGCAGCGAATGAACCACCTCTGGAGACTCCACCTGTGGGGGAGACCCACGGGGATCCCCACGTGACCAGCTGACGCCAACGCCGAGCAGCTGCGTCACGGAGAGGGCTGTGCGGGTTTGTGACACGCCAGAGGAGAGCTGTCAGTTTCTCCACTCACTGCCGCGAGAGCCGCACTCTGCTGGCTGAGTTTAATTCCACTATCAGATAACGATTGTCTGAGAGGGAAGAGGACAGCGTTTCTTCCAATTCATTATGAAAACCCAGGCTTTGACAGATGCAATACGAAATGTAACGTCTGTAAAGCAACTTCCTCCCTGGAGCGAGCCAGCAATAGCAGGTCGTCCAGAGGAAACCACACTCTCATCCCTCCTCTGTGTAGTGGCTCCAGCCTTCTCTACACAGGCGAGGAGCCAGGAAATATCCGAACGCTATTTCCTGTGTTTCGGGATGATGGGTACGTGGAAGTATGCATCCTTCAGGTGGAAGTGACCCAGTCGTCCTGGTGAACACATTCCAGCACCTGATTTTCTTCCCCTGGAGGAACCCTGGAAATAGCCTCTTTCAACAGGAGTTCCTGCAGCTCTGATTGGAGCGCAAGACATAGCTTCTGGGAGGACAGGAGTGTTTCCTGTATCCCATTGAACTGTGGGGGGGGGAGAGGCGAACTGCAGGGCGTATCCTCTGCTGATCAGCCTGCTCATCCATCTGTCCATCAGACACACGCGCTGCCACTCTGAGAAAAAACTCTGAGAGCGGGCGCACGTGCTCGAGATGTGTTTTTTTGGTCGTCATGGTGACGAGCCACGTCAGAGCCCCTGCCGCCGCTGCCCGTGAGGCAACCCAAGGTGTGCTTGGACCGAAAAGGCTGCGCGGGGGCCTCCACACGCTGCTTCTCACTCCAACTCTCATCATGAGGCGCGTACACGCTCAGGGGATGGATGGAGGTGTGTGCAGTGCTGCCCCCATGAGGCGTTATAACGGCGCTCATGGGTTTATTCTGGCCGTGTGTACGAGGCGTATCTCGGACAGAGGAATGCCGCGAGCTCTGTAGTTTATTAACCAACAGGTTAAAACCAGGCTTCTGCAGCGAGCCCTGCTGTCTACTAATCAACAGATTAGTGACAGCCGGCTTAATTAGCGAGCTCTGAATTTATTAACCGACAGGTTAAAACCAGGCTTTAGCAACGAGTCCTGCTGGCTATCAACCGACAGGTTATAGGCAGCTGGTTTACACAGGGCATGCCATCTGTCCATCAGACACACGCGCTGCCACTCTGAGCGTGCTCGTGTTGCGCTGTGGTCGCCATGGTGACGAGCCATGCCAGAGCCCTCGCCGCCGCTGCCCGTGAGGCAACCCAAGGTGGGCCTGGACCGAAAGGGCTGCGAGGGAGCCTCCACACGCTGCTTCTCACTCCGATTCTCATCATGAGGCACGTACACGCTCAGGGGATGGATGGAGGTGTGTGCAGTGCTGCCCACATGAGGCGTTATAACGGCGCTCATGGGTTTATTATGACCGTGTGTACGAGGCGTATCTCGGACAGAGGAATGCCGTGCGCTCTGTAGTTTATTAACCAACAGGTTAAAACCAGGCTTCAGCAGCGAGCCCTGCCGTCTACTTAATCAACAGATTAGTGGCAGCTGGCTTAGTTAGCGAGCTCTGCAGTTTATTAACCGACAGGTTAAAACCAGCAGGCTTCTGTAGCGAGCCCTGCTAACGACAGGTCAGTGACAGCTGGCTTAGTTAGCGAGCTCTGCAGTTTATTAACCGACAGGTTAAAACCATCCAGGCTTCTGTAGCGAGCCGTGGCGCTGGGGGCGCTGCCGTTGGGGGCGCTCAGCCTGGAATACTGACAGATCAAGGATGGGTCTCATTCCCCCGTTCGGGCTTCTCTGTGATGTGCTGTAATGGTCGTCATGGTGACGAGCCACGCCATTGCCGCCGCTGCATGAGGCGAAGGGGCTGCGAGGGAGCCTCCACATGCTGCGTTTCACTCCGGCTCTCATCATGAGGCGCGTACACGCTCAGGGGATGAGTGGAGGTGTGTGCAGTGCTGTTCACATGAGGCGTTATAACGGCACTCATGGATTTATTATGACCGCGTGTAGGAGGCGTATCTCGGACAGAGGAATACCGAGCTCTGCAGTTTATTAACCTAGGTTAAAACCGGCAGGCTCCTGCAGCGAACCCTGCTGGCTAGTAACCGATAAGGCATAGGCAGCTGGCTTACACAGGGGGGATATGTGAGAACACTTGTTACTGCTGACTCAGTACAAAAGTTGGAAAATGAACACACTTTATTTTACTCACAACCCCCAGAACGTCAGAACCGGCTCTGCTTCCTCGGAGCTCTCGCAGACCAGGAGCGGGGGAGCCTCACTCCCCTTTGACTCGCCGCCGGGAGACACTGTCTCTGGGGTGGCGGGGGAGCGGAGACGTGGGACGGAGTCCCTGCAGCCGCCGAAGTGCGAGCCTGACGCCGCTGCGGCTGCTGTGAGCGTCTCTCCTCCTGCCGCTGTGGCCGGGTTGGGCGCTGCAGCTGCTGCGGCCGTTGGTGCTGCTGTGACCGCCCAGCAGGCTGGAGCCAGCTAACGTGCTGGCGGATGTCGTCCGCCTGCTTTTGCTGCCGTCCACGTGCTCGAAAGCCTGGACAGGCCAATCGTCCACCTTGGCCGCCGCAGCGAGAGCGTCCGCTCCTCGCTTCCTGACGGCCGAGGGGAGACGGGCAGTATGGAAAGCCAAAGGTGCCATAATAAGCCCGTATGTTCGCCCGTTGTTTAGGGCACAGTGTGAGCATGCGACCTGCTGGCTGAGAGCCGCGTCCGCGTGCTCTGGCCCCAGGCAGGATTCGCACATCGTGTGCTGGTCGTAGCTCATGATGTATCCTGAGCCACATGAGGGACAATCTCGTACACAGTTGTTGCTCATAATTGACTTTGTTTAGTGTCTCTGTGCTTCAGTAACGCTGGCTGAAGAAAAGAGGGAGCAGATTGTCGGGCCTCCTTCCTATTTATACCGGAAGGGAGCCCGAGGGTGGGGCCCACCTTGTGGGTGGGCGTGGACTACAAGTGTTTCAGTGCTGCGCGGGTGCGCAGGGGGATTACCCAATAGCGATAGCCTTAGAGGGCGAAGCCATATACGAAATAGAACAGAATGATGTAATTTAGCAACAGAAAAAGGCAGGAATTGCTTTGGGACACGCCCCCGTCGACGCCGGCCAATAGAGGAAGAGCGAGCCAAGAATCGATCTCTTCTTTTTCCTGACCTCGGCTGACCGGACGCATGGGGAGAGCGCCTCCACTCGCACATTTCCTTTGTACACCACCGCATCTTTTGTGTAATTAAATGCTGTTGACTTTTATACTCTTGACTCTTTTCAGTCTGTCCTGCTCTCAGGGTTAAATAATTACGTACACCGCCCAAGTCTAAAGTGACCATTTATACTTCTGACAGATTAACTGGAGACACTGAACTCCTATTACAAGTTTTATTGCTGAAAGCTCCGGGACTTGTCCAGTTTTATTGGGGAACTTCAAAAAGTTCACTGTTTTCCAATCGTAAACAAAGTACGTCTACTTATAATCCATCATCTAGAGGTTTTAAATGAGTAAGACAAATGAATATACTTTTCTTTGACTTAATAAAAGAGTAATCCACTTTTCAACTTCATTGTTACAGACTTTTTGTTTCAGTTGGTGTTATGTAAAATCCTTTTTGGATTCAACTGAGATCATGATCACTGATGCGTAACTCAAGTCAAATCTTGTCACTACCCACCCCGACATCTAATCAGATGTGAGATAAGTGAACTCTTGGCACCTTGTCAGACAGTTTCTCCCACAGTCTGGAGACACCACCTGAGAAAGTGTAGGTGGGGGGAGTGTGTATGTGTGTTTTATCTCGCATGGATGACCAAGGGCAATCAAGAGTAAATGTGCGAGTTTCTTGCTCCGATGGGAATTTCACAGCTTGCCGTCCGACGGTCAGTGTGACTCTTATCACTGGATACCTGTCAATTGGCAGCGAATTGCTTTGAAATAAACCAAATATCTTTCCACACCAATCCATCTTCCAAAAGGTCTTTATTACTATGATAAGAGGATCTGGCAGTATGACTCCAACACACACTACTTCCATCCTACAATCTCCAACCTTTTTTTGTTCTTTCTTTTTTATTTACTGTGGCAGCGGGGTGTGGTTAGGGCGCCGGCTGCTGGAGTGAAGGGAGTGGCTCGGCCCGAGGCCAGACAGCTGATCGGAATCAAGTAATCAGTGACTGAATAAAAGCATGTCGTACCCTGGTTCTGGGCTGTCTTGCAGTAGGCGGGATCCTGGAAGATCGCCAAAGGACCTGTGAAGGTTCCCACACGGCCAACAGTTTGAGACCTGTGTATACTTTGTTTTGGTGCTAATAAACTGATCAACCTAAACCCTGCTCTTTCCGTCCCTCTTTGAACCCTGTGTGAGCGGAGAGGCTCACATTTACATTAGTACTAATTAAGTCAGTAAATCATATATTTGTCATTTGAAGTGAACTTTTACACACCCAACTCCTGAATCTCTGCTTAATGAAGATGTGATGTTAATAAGCTCTTTTTATTTGTGATGCTGTACCTGACCACAGGGTTTTTGTTGTATTACTCCTGGCAGTGGATAGCACACACACTGAGGTGCCAGATAAACCAGCATGCCTCGCATCAGTTAGGGTCGAACAAAATGAACTTCTGTCCTTGCACTGTTGCTTGGCATGCTGGCTGTAGCATCTTCCAAACAGCAGACATCTTTGGCTTTTTGCAAACATCCGCTTTAGCAGCTAAGCAAGAATGGTGCACAAAGTATGTGGCTGAACAGCTTGAGCATCAGACAAGGTCATGAAGTCAGTTTTGGTTTACAGTCGATACCATTTTCCCAAACTTTTTTTCTTGGCTACAACCAAGCCTCGAAGAAAGTGTGCTATGGTTTGAAAGCTTATTTTTGTAGTAAGCAATCCATTAAATTACAACTATCATGTGAAGCCCAAAAAGACCTTTTCCAATTGACCTGCACTCGTAAAGACACTTATGTAAATCAGAAGGTTCATTTCAACATTTCACTTATACGCAAATGTAGTTATTTCACCTTCTCCAATCTTGTGCTCAACAAATCTTCACTAATACCTCATCAAGACTTTAGGACTGTTTTGATTTGATTGACAGTGGCCTGGCAACACAAGCCAACGGCAACACAAATGTCATCATATTCCAATGTTGCTGAATCCTGATTGGTGCATGGGAGTATGTGACCTAATTTCCTTCTAAATGAGTCCCGCCCACTTTTAACCAAGGAGAAGGGCACAGAATGGGAAGAGCTTAAAGGGAGGAAGTCATGTTGTAATCACAATGAACAGAAGTAGGGAATAAAAACAACAACTTCAAGCTGAGTTGATATGCTGCCAGGATCAAGGTCAAAACTTAAAGAATTTCCTTTGAAAAAGGGATGTAAAATATGGACTATAACCCTGACATTGGTTTGTGTCTTCTGACGCAATGGCAGAGCTTCCCCATTCAGGTGAAGATTGCTTGCCTGGAAGCTCTAATACTCAAATGTGAAGATGTCCTTTGAAATGTCATAATGCAGCTGCGGCTTTGCTTCTTTCTCTTGTGTCCTGCCCTGCAGCATATCCTTTTAAGTTTTGCAATCTCTCTTCACTGGGGCTCTTGGTTTATTTGTGACTTTTATTTCTTTTTTTAATCTAAGGAGGGTAAAACATGCTGCCTGTTGCCTTTATGAAGGAAGGAAATACTGAGCATTTATAAGGGCATGGCTGTGTGTTTTATTGAAGAAAGAAAGAATGGAAACCAAAAAGGAAAATGTTTAGTAAGGAAGTAGAAAGTAAGAAATTAGATATTAAAATCAAGATAAAAGTAGACCGCTAGATGTAAGAACAAAAACTGCAGAGATTTTTTTTTCACAAATCCGAGAGCTCTTCCTGTTTGATATCAAATAGTGCTCAGATTCACTCAGAAAAGGAACCCAGAGTAATAATACACTGGAGACAACATGACAGAAAACCAGGTTTTATGAAGTCACGTTTCAAGGCCTTCAAACATACTAACTAAAAATATCTGACATTTGTGTACTTAAAGTGGAAGAAAGTGTCAACCGTCACTTGCACAAGCTTGCTGGTTTATTAGGATCAATGGATATGTTTGGATGGAAGCTGTTGTGGGCTTTCTTGTTAGAAAATAAGAATCCTTCACATGAGTCCGTATCCACACGGAAAGTTGGCTATGTTTGCTATATATTTCACTATTTAAACTATTTTCTTCTTACTTTTCTGTTTATCTGTGTTTTGTGTTGCACTGTTGGAGAAGCCTGTGACACAAGATTTTCATTGACATAACTACACTGTAGCTATGTTCGTTTGACAAATAAAGAACGTTGAACCTAAACCAAGTGCACAATTATGCAAAACAACCTGAGCTAATTCACTTAGGTCTGACCATAAAGTCAGCAATCAATAACTGTCATTGTAAATAACAATAATATTGTTAAAGACACAAGAATAGCTAAGAAATGTCTGTGATTGTAAATCTATGAATATTTTTTTACTTTTGCGTTCTACTGTTACATGTTCTGGAAACCAAATGCTAAGACTATTGGATTTATGACCAAAGTATTGTAAATATTGAAATCCAAACGGTGGCACATTGTTACGACCCGCCCCCAACTCTATAGTAGTGGCTCGAGGGAAGACCTGCAACACAACATAAAACACAAAATCCACGTACAATAACGGTCATTTATTTATACAAACAAAAAGAGGTCTGGAGGATTGGCCGAAATAAACCAAAAGAGGGAGGGAGCCCGAGCCAGCCGCACCACGGGCCGTAGGACCCAGAGCTGTCCTCCCCTAACCAGAAGTCAAATAATATACCTACGGGAAACAAAACAAAGCCGCGTAAAACTTGACTACCGCGTCTTGATTGGGATCGAACGTTAGGGAAGCTGTGGTAAATTCGCCTGGTCTGAGAAAAGCATAAAATGCCAGCAGGAATAATGGATCGAGTAGCGCGTCGATGTAGGGGGAAAATAATCCTTCTCTAAGTTTGGAGAGCATGAGGCGCAGAGTGGAGAGTGTAACGGCCCGTCTACGGTCTGAAGCGGGGGGGGAAACGTTTTTAGAAGACCTTTAATAATGAGTTTAACTGATTGGTTAGCAAACAAGCTGGGGAAGCTGGGATCGAGGCAGCGAACATTAAACGTGTCTCCTGCTAAGAGGCCCCGGATGTATTGGGGTTTGAGGTGGCGATCAGTGGCGCAGTAGCACATGAAGGCACACACGGTGGGGATGAGAACGGGTTTAAGTGGGATGCCTACGGAAAAACAAAAGAAAGCGAACGTTCTCCATGCAAAGTTGTACGTTTTGAGGGTGGAAGCGGCTAAGCCCTTCCTCATGAAGAATCTGGCGGACTCTAGGTGCCTGGCTAATGGGCTCTCGTTTAGGAGAGAGAGAGGAGATGCAGGGGAGGAATCCCGACGGGTTGCGGGCTGGCTTCTGGGCAGAGGTTCCGGAATGTCTGGAAATGAAAGCGAGAGAGGGAATCAGCCACTGTATTGAGGTGGCCGGGGACATGGCGAGCAGAGATGAGGAAGTTGTGGGTGAGGGAGGACCACGTGATGCTTCTCATGAACGGCATAATGTCGCTGCGCGGGGAGCGAGCTTTATTAATAATCCCACCCACTGATTGGTTGTCACAGAGCACCGAGATGCGTTTCCGTAGCCAGAGGTGGCCCCACACGTGGCAGGCAACAGCGATCGGGTAGATCTCGTGCAGGGCGGAGGATGAGGCATGATTGGGGAATGCGGGAGGCCATGGGCCCGCAAACCACTCTCCCTGAAAGAAACCCCCAAAACCCACGGATGGGGCGGCGTCCGTGAAGAACCTCATTGAGTCGGAGGAGTACACGAGGTCGTCGTAAAAGAAGGTGATGCCGTTCCAGTGAGCGAGCAGGAGAGACCAGAATCGTAGGTCTGAGCGGCAGCCTTCGTCTAGAAACATGCGGTCGTGGAGGTTTTTTATAGCCCACACTGCGTCCAGGAGGGGGGAGATGAATGAGCGCCCCTGGGGGATGACACGCATGGCAAAGTTAAGGTGCCCGAGGAGGGAGAGCAGCTGTTGTTTGGTGATGACTTGTTGCTCGCAATAGGATTTAGTGATGTCGCGTATGCGCTGCAGTTTGTCGATGGGGAGAGATGCCTAGCTCCTGGAAGCAGAGTTTAAGTTTTGCCAGGGAGGCGCCCGAGTTGTCCCGAGGGGGATCTACGAGGAGAAAATCGTCCAGCAAGTGAATAACTGAGGGAATCCTGACAATGTTCAGCAGGATCCAGCAGAGGGCTTCGGAAAAATAATTAAAAATGCAGGGGCTACTTCTGCACCCGAAAGTCAGGCGGACGGCGAAGTAGAATTTAGAATCCCACCTGATACCGAACATGTTCCACTGAGACGGATGGATGGGAATGCATTTTGAACGCATCGGTAATGTCTGCTTTGGAGAGCCAGGCTCCTTGCCCTGCGAACTTAATTAGTTTGATTGCGTTATCAACCGAGGCATAGTGAAGGGAAAGTAGCTCTGGAAGGATGAGGCTGTTAATGCTGCAGAACGGGCCGGAGCGGGGTGCGGACAGATCGAAAATCTGCCTTTTCTTCTCAGAATATTTACGTGTGGCTACTCCTATTGGACTTGTCCGGAACACTGGGAACGGGGATGAGTGAAAAGGACCGATTAAGTATCCTTTGTTGAGTTCTTTCTCAATAAGCTGGGAGACTATGATGGGTTCTTTCAAACCTTTATTTATACAGGTGTATCCCATTGAGATCATTGATCTATTTTTCAAGGGAGACCTGCTCAAGTAGGTTCCACATGAAACATAAATGTACCAGTGACTGAGCCTCCGTACAGTTAGCGAAGGCAAACCAGCCCTTGCATACAGGGTACAGTGATGGGTTAATGCTTTACAGTTTGTCACAAATCTCAGCGCACTGTGATAGGCTGCATCTAACTTGACCGGGCAATTGGCAGGTGCATTCATATAGATCAGATCACCAGAGTCCAGCACAGGTCAAAAGGTCACAGAGCCTTTTCCTGGCCTCAAGCGAGAAACAGGACCTAGCCTAACCCTCAGCTTTCTAAGCAGGTTATTGACATGAAGTTTAAAAGTGAGACAATCATCAAGCCAGATACCAAGGTATTTATAACAGGTAACCACTTCAAGTTGTATTCCTTGCGTAGTTACAATATCTAAAACAGGCTCTGGTGTCTTTTTAGCTTTAGAAAAGAGCATTATCTTGGTTTTCTCAACATTTAAAAGAAGCTTTAGTTCAGAGAGCTGAGTCTGAATAATGTTAAAAACAGCCTGTAATTTAACACCAGCCTCCTTAATGGAGGGACCTGCACAGTACATCACGGTATCATCCGCATAAAAATGTAAGGTAGCTTCATCGACATTTTCACCTAAACTGTTAATATAGATAGAGAATAAAAGTGGACCTAAAACTGAACCTTGTGGTACACCATTTGCAATGTTCAACCACTCAGAAGACAGCCCAAAGGCAGGACATACGCTGACTTCCACAATTTTGGAATTGTGTTTGTGCTGAGGGAGAGGTTAAAAAGAGTAGTGAGAGGTGGAGCAATAAAATCTACAGCTGTCTTTAATAAAAAAGGTTCTACGTTGTCCGGGCCAGCCGGTTTCTTAGGATCTAACTTGGTTAAAGCTTCACGAACAACATCAACAGACTGAGTCACAGACTGTGGTGTTCACAGCAGCAGAGTTAGTCACAGAACCAAACAGAGAGCCACAGGACACAAAATGCTCATTAAAGCAATTTAACATGGTGGCCCTGTCCGATATAGAGCCATATGCTGTGGTAATGCACGGAGGTAGCTCATTACGGATATCACCGGTGGAAATCGATTTTATGGCTTTCCAAAATTTTCCAGGATTATTCAGGTTCTTTGTGGAAACTGACAGATAATACTTAGACTTAGCATTTTTGACATGGGAAGTGAAGCTATTTCTTAACTGCCTAAAATGCAGCCATTCTACCTCTGAGCCTGATTTCCTAGCCTTTGCCCAGGCCTCGTTTCTCTCATGCAGGAGACTGGACAGTTCAGCAGAAAACCAAGGATTGTCTCGTCCCTTTACTCAAAATGTACGCAGGGGTGAATGTCTATCAATGATCTCCATAAAACCAAGATACAAATAGGACCATGCAGTTTCAATATCAGCACACAGATCGATTTTCCCCCAATCAAACCCAAACAGATCATGGACAAAACCCTGCTCAACAAAATGTTTTATGTCTCTCTTGATGATAATGCGGGGTTTAACCTTTTGGACCTTAGTGTCCCTAATTGTGGCTACAGCACAGTGGTCACTCAGATCATTTGCAAATACTCCCACAGATGAGTATTTATAGGGAACATTAGTTAAAATGAGATCAATTAGGGAGGATTTATTCGGGGACTTAACGTTAGGGCGAGTAGGACTGTCAACAATCTGAGTAACATTTAAAGAGATACAAAGGTTTTTAAAATCCTCTGACACAGCAGTTAACCAGTCCCAGTTAAAATCTCCAAGCAGCACTATTTCCTTGTAGTCTAGTTGCGATAAAAGATTTGCTAGAAAAGCTCTTATGGTAGAAGTAGAACGTGGATTTCCCATATGTGAGATAAAGATCGCCGATGATGCCCAGATAAGCGTCTAACTCGATTCTTCTTTCGGGGTAAACGGAACATAGGACGTCGCGAAAGATACCGAAAGCAACCAGAATTGCCCTATGGTGAGATCTTTGAGGAGCCGGGGATCTGCGGACTTAAACACGGCAGTAATGCTTCCTCCCGTGGCGATGGACTTGTCGCACTCCGGGGAAGGCAAGATGAGGCTGACGAGGTTAATGTCTTTCCCTTCAAGGATTTTCGCTCTCAGCCGAGAGGAAATGTAAGCGGCTTGGGGAATGTAAGGCCTACCTGAAGGAAGCCAGGGAGTGAGAGGGAGCTACCACATGTGGATGTAAAAAACCGTGACCCGGCATAAATCCTGGCGGCACCGAAGCAGGTACCCCGGCCCAGTTCGCGGAAGAGGTTGAAGCTCCAGCTCCATGGATAAGGGAAGGCGAGCGTTGATTAGCAGCATGGAGCTAGCCAGAGAATGCAGGGTGTTTGCTAGGCTACCATCCGTGAGGGGCTGGTTACCGGAGCTCCCGAGCTGGGTGGCGCTCGGGTGAGCCTGGGGGAAGGTGGGTCTTTTTGATGGGGGAGCTCGTGGAGGACTCCGCTTCCTTGTCCTTTCCCCCCCGCGGCTCCGGCATCGAGATCGGCCGATACTCACTCTCTAAACATGCCGTTCGCGAGACGTAAAATACATGACACTTTTCTCCGTGCGCGGCAAAACAAGCCCGCCAAAATGGCTTCACCGGTCTGGCATTATTTTAAGGTGTCCGAAAAAGACAGTAAAATAGCGGAATGCAACGAGTGTGAAGCAGAAATCCTGCAGCTCCGCCCGCCGGACCGGTGAGAGGAGCGAAACACACACTAAGAGTTAGACCCAACACACTGAGCTATTTTTTCTACCTCTGGAACAAGCTAAACTAGTTATAAATATATGTATTCTCCACTGTCGGGTGACGGTCACTCATTACTGGATCAGTGAGCTGCGTGAGATACTGACAGGCTGTCGGGGGAGAGGGGGAGAGAGAGAGAAAAAGAGAGCGCAACGTTTTTATTGTACCATTTGCATACAGTTTTCATTTATTTGTTACATTACATACATGTGGTCACAACACAAACGAATGAAGGCACACAGCTTTCCTCAGTGTGGTGCCCACGGCCTTCGTGTCCTACAAATAATCATGTTCTTGCAGTTCAACTGGGTGCACACGTGGAGCAGAGAGCAGCCCTGCCAGTCGGTCTCGCTGGCCATGTCCGCCTCGATCCCCCCTCACCTGACGTGGTGGAACCATACCAATGTCCCCAACATCCTCTGCAGGCTCAGACCCTAACCCTAACCCAGAGGCGGTGATGAGTGAGGGGACAAAGGTGTGGTGGACCTCCAGAGCCTTGAAGAACAGCGATCTCCACCTGGTTTTCATCATGCCAAAGGCCCGCTCTACGATGGAGCGAGCCCTGGCATGATGCTGGTTGAAGCGGCTCTGCACCCTCCCTTGCAGTGGTTCTCTATATGGGGTGATGATGGCCACAGGTCCTTCCATGCAGGGGTAGCCACCATCACCCAAAAGGAAGAATCCTAAATAGAGAGAGAACATCTTTAGTATACTAAAAGTCATTGATGGATTTTGATGTATTAACAATAATCTTTGGTCTCACTTGAGGGAGGATACAGAGCCTCTTTGTAAATTGCGCTGTTCTTCAAGACTCTGGTGTCATGGACTGAGCCAGGATACCCAACAAAGGTGTTGAGAAAGAAGCCCTTCCCATCACACACTGCCTGCAATTGTATGGATGGGAAGAGCTTCCTGTTGAGGTAATCCTGGCCCTGTGGTCCTGGGGGGGTCTTTATGCGGACATGGCAGCCATCAATGGCCCCCACACACCTGGAGAATACTGGGCTGTTGGCCAGCCTTGCAAACCCTTGGCCAACATCCTCCAGTTCTCCAGAGGGGGGCAGTTTGATGACCTCCTGGCGAAGGGCTGCTATCTTCTCTACTCCAGTCTGCAGATGGTGGACTTGGGGACATCAAAGGCCCGGGACACCACACTGTACGACAAGCCGTGTGCCAACCAATACATTGTCATTAAAATATTGACCTCATGTGACCAGCCTTGTGTGCTCTTTGATGGCAGGATCCTCAG
>CALSBZ010046442.1:76403-95930 GCA_943591055.1 Gobionotothen gibberifrons
ACACACACACACACACACACACACACACACACACACACACACACACAGAGAGAGAAACAAAAGCGCACATGCATGTTCCCAGAAGCACATAAGTACACACACATAACATTTGATCCGACCAGCTGCTGTTTACTTGATAGTTATCCTTTACAGTGTAAGTCCATCCGAAAAGGAACTGATCACCTGCGCTTCCTCTAGCATCATGTGATACCGTTGGGTTATATGTGCTCATGTACGTGTAAGGTGTTGAATCGCATTAAACAATACAGAGGGTCATTCATTGACTTTCTTATCTTCGTAGACACACTTTTCCCTGCTGTGTGTGTGTGTTTGTGTGTAACTTACCCCCTCCGTCTCCCGCTGGCCCTGTGTGCAATCTCATTAAAACACCCTCTGAACTATCTAGAATGTCGCGGCCGTGTTACCTGAAACCACCGCGGACACACTTTCTGCAGCCTCGGCCTGGCCATTCATTTCAATTAGGTACATGTTTCACTGGACACTCATATTTATCTATTTACACGTCCGTGGGTTTATTTATGTTTCTTAAATTGGTTCAGTAGCTTCTTGAAGCTGTTTTTCAGCCTCATTAGTATTTTGGGAGGAAGGGCTTCCACTCCAATATGCTATAGATGTGCTTTATAGGAGCATTTTTGAATCTGCAATATTGACCTTGAATCTTTTTTTTTCAAAGTTACATTTGGTTATTCAGTCTACATTACATCTGTTTTTCTTTCCGCTATCCTCAGTTGTACCCAAGGGGCAAGCCAGTGAATGCAAATGAAGTCCCGCAAAACTGCATTCTTTCTGATGGCCAGCAGGAAGCTGTTCGTCCGGTACAATGGTATAGATGAGAACAACCCATCTGTGTACTTTACCTTTATGTGATGGCCATGCCCCTTTTTGAGTGAAATCATCGCTGCCATTTGACTGCTGGTAAATACAGATTAGGAGGTTTACGCTTATCACTTTAAAAAATAAAGACACTTTTTATCTACAAGGACTGAAGATTGTCAGTCAGGCAAACAATTAAACAAACATACAAAACATAGCAGCTAAAAAAAAAAGTCCGCTATCCCTGATTATTTGGTTTCACAAGAAGGTGGGCAGAACCGTCACTTTGCAAGGCAGTGACTTAGAGCTACTCTCATCTATGGAAGTCTATGAACAAAAGTACTCTTCTTCGCACTTGATTTATGAACTCATTAAACATTTTGCCTACAAGTTTTTGATCTTGATCACTAATTTCAAGTGTTCAAGTGTTTATTTTGTATTTTATGGTTCAATTTTGAGAGAAATAGCCAAAGAAAGTGGGATATGCTTTAGGGCAGGGGTCTGCAACCTTTTTGACCAAAAGAGCCATTTTGCTCCCTTTTCCAAACATTTCATATATTCATTGCTATCGGGACGTTAAGAGCATTCCATGGAATATAACAAAAAGTGTTTCTGAAATAAATTACATACCCCATTGAATGATGACTGAAGATCGTCAGCTGTCTTCCTCTCCCGTGTTGTTCCTCGATACGTAAAGGCTGCAGCACCTTTGACAACTTCTCTCTACATATCAAACATACCGGTAAGCCAGCATCGTTTGCTGTGAAAGCAGATAACTCTGTCCACGCAGAATAAAATTCTGTGTTCCTCCCATACTTTTCTTTTCTTTGATGTATTCATAGTTCGCTCATCGAGCCGGGGGTCAGGTTATTCGCCTGCAAGAAAAGGTGCTGGCGCTGGACCGTAGCAGCATATGACGCATCTTTTAGTTGACCTAATTAAAACCGTTTAGTTTTTTATTTATGTGTCACAGTATCACCTCAAAATACAAGATACGAAACATTTTCAACCATGCAAGAAAATATAAATAGTCCTACAAATACTTTTATTTTCTTCTTATTTTTGTCTAAGCTCAAGGGAGCCAGAGCAAAGGGCTTAACCTGTTAACCTGTGTTTGCCCCCGCCGGCGGGGGCAAACACAACCATTTTCACGAAACTGTGTCACAGGGCTTCTTAACATTTAACAACGACAGATGTAGCACTCCAGATGGGACTACAATGGGTGTGTCCCAACCAAAAACCCAGCGGATCCTAGTGGCTGGGGGTGTTGCCAAATTTCCCCATTTGTTCAATTACAGGATTTAACCATGAGATGGCGCTTCATTCACAAATACACAAAGACAACTGGGTGTTGTAGAACTTAGTCTGTTTGCAATATTTGCAGCTCTGCAGTTGTGTTTGCTGAATACTGTAGCATTTAATCACTTATTTGTTATGGTTTTCACAGGCTACTATAATGAAAAAATATCAATATTTTAGATCAAATAAAGTATATAGTTTGCTTTATGCAGTATATTTTTTGTAATATTGTTGGGGTGTTTTTACACAGTACAGTAGATTGAAGTAAATCAACGTATACATTAAGATAAGATAAGATGGACGTTTATTAATCCCCGTGGGGAAATTCAGTAGTTCAAACAGCAACAGGGTGAGAGTGAAAAACAGGATAGCACAGATTAATACAATCAAGAATAAGATGAGCGATACAAATAAAAATAATAATGAGAAACTATGAAATAAGAAATAAATAAAACTAAAATGTAATTATCATATCATATATTATAATGTATTTGTTGTGCACCGACATAAATGCTAAGAGAGGTTCATTTTCATGTTGTTTTATGTTTGTTTTGCCACTCACCATTTATCTCTCATTCCAGGCTTCCTGATTGTCCACCCCTTGTGTGTCTCCTGTGCTCATCAGCACCAGCCCCGCCCCTGATTGTTTCCACCTGTGTCTTGTTGTCATGTGTTTAAATTCCCCAGTCTCCCAGTGTTCAGGTTCAGTTCGTCTTGTCTCTTGCCATGGTCAGGTCTATGCTCTCTGTGCTCAAGAAAAGTTTAGTTCCTCACTACGTGAGCGATTTCCTTTTGTTCTCATTTTTTGTCATCTCAACTTGAGATTCGATATTGACCATTTTTTGGAAAAATAAAGTAGCTTACAAATACTTTACCTCTGTCTCCCGGGTCGTGCAATTGGGTCCTATATCCTGACACTGAGTGTCTGAGTTCTTAACAGTATTGTATTATTAAGTAATATCATACATTAACCCCATTATAGCAGATGCCACATTGAATGGATGAACACATTTATGCATCAATTATTACAACAGAGTATTTCTAAATACAAGTTGTAAAAATACTTATATGTATTTAATATTAATAACGTAATGATTAATTTCAGATGATAATACTTGTCAGGGTTAGGTCCGGTCTGACAGCGCTTAGCTCTCTACTGCAGAGAAGATCACTGCTCTAAACAAAGTAAAAAATCCTACATCCATACGGAATAAATATAATTAATTATTATTAATACGTTAAGTCTTGTTCATTGTTTTTCACTTTTATTAAATATTTCCGGCACAGACCCTTTCATACCGGCAATGCGCGATAGTGCGACAGCTTAAATATGCGAACACAAACCTACAGACTGGGGATTGGGAGATCACTGGGAAGAGCTGTGGAATGTGACCATCCCCCTTGGGAGACTTCCTCCACACATTCCGATGGCCAATTCGTTTTAAACAAAGAGTTCGCAACATAGGACAGCATAGGCAACATGGGGGGTGGGGGCTGGTGAACTGAAGTTACATACTGTAACTCCAGCTTCTATGAGTATAGGTGCAGTCCTCTAAGGCTATCGCTATTGGGTAATCCCCCTGCGCACCCGCGCAGCACTGAAAACACTTGTAGTCCACGCCCACCTACGAGGTGGGCTCCCTTCCGGTATAAATAGGAAGGAGACCCGACAATCTAACAGCTTTTCTTCAGCTATTCGTAGGGCCCAGAGCTTAGAGGGCTGCGACTATACTCATAGAAGCTGGAGTTACAGTAGGTAACTTCAGTTCTATTTCGTATACTGTATGGCTTCGCCCTCTAAGGCTATCGCTATTGGGTTAACCTCTTAAGCCCCACGGACCTGTGCCCGGGCCCTAAATCGCGTCATTTGCAGGAAACAATGTCTAAGGAACCTTAATATTTAATAAACTATGAATATTTTATATCCAAATAACGGGGAAAAACTCATTTAACTGATATTTTTCATTTTTCTTTTCAGAAAAAACACACAATGCTAACACTGACCCTCTGAATTAGCCCAGAGCGAAAAATGCTAACCTATTACCGCACCGAAAATCACTCCTAGCTCCCTTATTACTTATCCTAGGTGCACATCCAACACATCGTTTATGACCGTAAGGAGACACAGAATCTCACGGTGCCAGCCTCAACACTGAAAGATACAAACTCGTAACAGGGGAAGCAAACACAGACTTCACAACATGTGGCGCTAGGTAGCCAAAAACGCTAACATAGCTTACCTTGGTCTTTGTCTGGTCAAAACTGGTCTTCAATGGCATTAAAACGATAAAAACGATAGTGTAGTTAATCCATAGGTTAATATCCAATGTGACTGTGTCCCCTTTGAAATGTTCTGATAATCCAAAAGCAATAAAACTGCAATTCAGTTTCTGGAAGTTAGAGCAGTGGAATCTCCCTGCTCTAATGCTTGTTTACAAACGCAAAGACGCCATCTTTGTTTTTTAACATGAGTGTGTGCGGGACCATTTCCCTTTGATTCTATTGGCTCTAACGGTCAGAAAGAGATGTCACATGTCAAAATTGAGTAAGGGGGTCCAGAGATATGGAAAATCCACCCAAATGACCCCAAAAGAGTTTTTTTTTGCTAAATCTGTCTAAAAAGGTCAAATATCACTTGTTTTGCATCAATCTTGACACAGGGTACTTATTATATGTTGTACTTTGGATTCCTAAAGCTTTTAGTCTACTAACCCATCATCCAAGGTTAGTTTTCACTACAAGTACAAAATATTTTTTGGACGGACACTATAATTTACAGTTTTTTACCATGTTCAATCTGAATTTTCTTTAAAATAAAAAAAACATCTATATTGATTCTGACTTTTCTACATCCAACTCACAGGTTTATCATTACTTTGAGAAAAAAGATTATTAATTTAACCCTTTTAGAAGGGAAGATATGGTCATTTTCAAGCCTGAAACATGAAAAACAGGCTTGGGGCTTAACAGGTTAAGGGCGAAGCCTGATGTCGTCTGCGCCACACTGGGTCCGCCCGGTACCAGAAGCACAGACACACCTAAATATAGCATAACATGAATATTCACCATGAGGGGACGAAGGCTGGGAATAATGCAAACCTGCCGCTGTGAGAAAGTAGAGACGAAGGTCACACTTTATCCAGTGATACAAGAGGGGAAACAGCAGCTCTCTGCGTGCAGACAGGCAGGAGAGAGCGCACAGCTGGATCCCTGACACCACTCACTCTGACAAGACACTCCGTACAAAGTGTGTCAGAGAGGGGGAAAAACGATCACCCCTCTCATAAGGGGGGGGGGGGGGGGGGAGGCCTGTGTCTCTGTACTCCTCGCAGAAAGCGTTTTGTTAAAGGGTGACTAAACACCGTGCCGACCCCGACCCCCACGTGACAAGATGATATGGCAGCAGCATATACCTTGATCGTGCTGAAAGCCAAATTCCTGTCCAACAACAGCACGTGAGGCAGGGGGCAAGTGATGGGGTCCAGGCTTCTTCCTACACACCAACGCTGGAACGCTGTCCACTTGGCTGTGTAGGATGCTCTGGTGGATGCAGCCCTGGCTCCCTGGATGGTACGTACAACATCTTGAGAGAGGCCAAGTCCCTCTAAGTGTTCCCGTTCAGGGGCCATGCCCATAAGTGCTGACCTATCACTGGGTGACTGCTGATCGCTCCCTCCACCTGGGAAAGAGCGTCCCCGCGCCACGGAATTTCCCACGGTCTGCCTGACAGCGTACGCTGTAGGCATGGAAACCAGGAAGCTCCCGTGCAATTAGAATCACTGTCAATCGCTCCTCCTGCACTCGGTCCAGGAACCGAGGAATCAGCGGGGAAGGCGTATAACAGCACCCAGAGGAAAGCCGCAAGCTCTGCAGTTTATTAACCGATAAGTTAAAAACGGCAGGCTTTCGCAGCAAGCTATGCTGTCTACTAATCGATAGATTAGTGGCAGCTGGCTTAATTAGTGAGCTCTGCAGTTTATTAATCGATAAATTAAAAACGGCAGGCTTTTGCAACGAACCATACTGGCTAACCGACAGGTCAGAGGTAGTTGATTTACACAGGGTGGGGGATATGTGAACCACAGTTGGTATTGATGACACAGACAGACTGTTGGAAAATATAACTCTTTTATTTTCACCACAAAAATCCCCACCAAACCGTCAGTGTCGACCCTGCTTCTTCGGTGGCTCCCGCGGAGCAGACCATGAGCGGCGGTGCCTCGCTGCCCTCCGACTCGCCTCCGGGAGAACCTGTCTCTGGGGTGGCGGAGACGTGGGACGGAGCCCCAGCAGCCGCCGAAGGGCAACCCTGACGCCGCGGCTGTGAGCGGTCGCGCTGCGGCCGCTGGGGACGCTCAGCAGGCTGGAGCCAGCTGACGTGCTGGCGGATATCAACCGCCTGCTTTGCGGCCGTCTTCATAGACTCCACCATGGCGTCGAACTGGGGTCCGAAAAGCCCGTCCGGACTAATCGGAGCCTCCAACAAGACCTTCATGGCTGCGGCTGGAACAGAAGCCTGCTGCAGCCAGAGGTGGCGCTGGATCTGCGTGGCCCACGCTGCGATCCTCGTCTGAGAGACGGCGACGGCGCCTGGAAGGTGCATCCGGTCGGCCTGGCGGGCAACATACTGATCCTTCTGAGCGGCCAACGTGGGCCGGGGCTGTCCGGGGCTAAGCCCCGGCACATAAGAAAATGCTCTGACGTCATCACCCTCGCATATTTTTAACAATGTATGCATGCAGCATGCCTATATCATATGTTTACACAAAAAAGATATAGCCTACATGTTAAAACTTTTCTTTCTATATATTTAAGGTTCTTAATAATTCGAAATATCAATACTCTCGGAGTCTGCGGTCCTCAGACACGGGCCTCCTCTCCATCCCCCGCTCTCGCCTTCGTACTGTGGGTGATAGGGCGTTCAGTGTTGCTGCCCCTACCCTCTGGAATGCACTTCCCTCTGAGATCCGGAATGCTGCCTCACTGGACATCTTCAAATCGTCTCTCAAAACCCACCTGTTCACCATGGCCTTCGGACCCTAGTCCTTTCCTGGTCCCCTGGCTTCCTTATTTGTTTTCTTGTTTGTTCGCTCCTCACTGTCTGTTTTGTTTTGTCTGTCCACCCTGTACAGCGACCTTGGGTCCCTTGAAAGGCGCTTTATAATAATTCCATTTATTATTATTATTATTATTATTATTATAAAACACTCTTTCTAGCTGTAGGGAACATAAATAAGATGACGCGACGATAACTTGCACTTTTCAAATGTTTCGCGGGGTTCCCCTTTCTTTATTTTCTTCAAATCTACTTTGCTGATCGGCGACCACACAGTCTCTTCCGTCAGTCACACAGACAGCCAGCAGAGTGACAGGTGAATCCGGGAAAAAGTGTGGAGAAAAATAGGTAATACGCTGACAGGTTTCTTAACATGAATTGCTCTGATATTCTGCTTTCACGTTCGACTACCATTAAGTATAAAGTTTTTTTGTTTGACTAACTTTTGATCAAATCAAGCGTTTCTTAAACTAAGAGAAAGACACCAGCCAGTGGTCGATATTGTTGACTTTATTTTTAGAATAGCAGATCTCTGCGACCAGCTATAGTTTGTCGGCAGTGTCAGTGAACGTGTGTCTCTGCTCCGATCGTGAGATTTACACTGCAGCACCTCACGCGGGACTCTGCTGTGGTTCCTCCGTGCAGAGCGCCCGTTTCCTAAACCATGCTATGCAGGGGCGGTGCTAGGGGAGGGGAAACAGGGGCCAGTGCCCCCGTAACACTGACCAGGGACCCCCCTGTGGCTCCCCTCCAAAAAAAAGGTTACAATATTACGATTTATTGGAACTAAATCAAATCCGAGACCCGGATGTACAGTGGAGATTAAACTGTTCATTACCTTATAAAAGCAAATACTGTTTATGTTTTTTAATTAAATTGTCACTTAAAGTTACTAAAACAAATACTCAAAATGATTGACGTGTGGCGGAGTTCCCTCGGAGGGGGGAGGGGCGAGGGAACTGTGCACAGCAGTTCCCTGCCAGCAGCGGGATCAATCAAAAAATGTAATTAAAATCTGAAAACGTAAACGCGCGGGCCAGATGAACACTATTACATGATGTCAACAACGGGGCCATGAGAAACTGTCTCCTGGAGTCTGAGACACCTGCATTAGACTGTCTCAATCAGTAAATCTGATAAAAAGACAGCTATATGTTTTTAAAACCATGAGCAGGAACCCAGACAGTGGTCTGTTCTACAAAACCGCATGTGAGGCAGAGCAGCAAGGTGTTTTTTTTAATGAATTTGATCAAGTAGCTGGTTGTACATACAGTAATGTTGTTGAACTGCTTATATTGATGTGGACTTTCATTCCTCAATCAATTCAGATAGGGTAATGTCTCTGTACTCATATAGTTGTTTTTATTATAGTTGTTCTTGAGTAAGTGTGCAGAGAAATGTTGACTTAACATGGCAATTTGAAGGTCTGTAATTTGTGAAAAATGTTTGTGTATATGTTAATAATTTCAAATGTAAATTCATTCCAGTTAAATAATACTAATAAAAAGACGGTCTATTTGACATACTTTCTATGTTTACTTTCTCGATTGGTGGCATCAAATAGTGCATCTGATACAGGAGCAGTTGCTTTAGGATTGGGCCTCATATATAGCCCACATCCCCACCCCCAAAAAAACACAGCCCCCCCCACATGTCAAATCCCAATTTAACCCCTGCATACACCCCAGCACGTGCACTTCGCTCTGCATCGGCCAAACGGCTCGCTGCACCCGCGCTGCGAGGGGGACCCAAGTTCCCATCAGCAAAAACACGTGGGTTTGCTATCCTGGCTCCAAAATGGTGGAATGAGCTCCCCATTGAAATCAGGACAGTAGATAGCTTACACATCTTCCGGCGCAGACTGAAAACTCATCTCTTTCGACTCCACTTCGAGCGATAGAATTACTAACAGAGCACTTATATACTAACAAAGGACTGGCTTATTTAAAGCCAGTTGAGTAGCACTTGAAATGTTTAGCTCTATGAAACCTGATGTACTTATATGATTCTGTTTTCTTCAAGGTTGTATCTTCCTGGTCGAATGTACTTACTGTAAGTCGCTTTGGATAAAAGCGTCAACTAAATGTAATGTAATGATGACATTATTCTCTTATTTAGCACAGCATATATCCGTGACATATGGATCTTAACAAATATCCGCTATATCAGATACCTGTAGATCTATATTTCACATGAGTTCCACTGTGGCAGCTTTTTAATCACGGCTCCCCCTGGTGGATCCATGATCCATTGCAGCTGGTTTCATTATAATGAAATGTATTTATCAAGGGGGCGTATCAAGTCCTGCGGGTTTTTTTCCTTTTCAGCAGGGGCCCACCCTGTGCAGATCACGGACCCACACGGGTAGGCGTCTGAAATGAAGCGCTACATCTGTACTAATGTGTCATACCCACTTAACGGGTAGAAACTCAGCTAACTGACTATTTGAACCATTTTTACAGGTTCATACTGTGAGATAAAAATAGGGTTGATCCTTGGCATGCTCATGATGTTTGCTTTTGAATTATCTCCTGTTATGACCCGTCAGAAGTGTTGAGTCCCTTCACTCCCTATTAGGGGTGTAACGGTATCCTTTTTTTTTACGAGTGGGAAAAAGGTCTGTCATTCAGGGCAGTATCCACTACACTATATATAATCCAGGGGGCGGTATTGCGCCTAAAAGCTGTTTGCCAGCCGCCCTTAAAGGACAAATGAAGAACAAGAAGAAAACACAACAACACGAACAAAACACAAGAAGAAGAAAGGTTAGTATGGCGATTTCAGATAACACAAAGGAGCTAGAACCCACCTGCTTCTTTTAAATCAGCTGTGTGGGAACATTTCGGGTTCCCTGTGGACTATAATAACGATGGAGTGCGAGTGGTGGATCGGACGAGGACGGTGTGTCGGCGTTGTTAGACAGCGGTGCGGTATGCTAATAGTAACACACGCCAAACATGCTAAATCATATCAGAAGGCATCACCCAGATCACGGAGCCCGGCAAAAGACAGCAGCAGTTCAACAGCTTGAAACATGAAAGCTGAGAGACCAAAATAAATAACGGAAGCTATTGGCATATATATTTCAACTGCTATGCTGCGTCCTTATGCAATAGTAGAGGACCCCGGCTTTTATTGATCGTGATTGAAACACTTTCTTATTTATTTTGTAATATTTTAAAGACATTCTTTTTAGTTTTACAGCTTATTGAACCTTTTTGTTTGACTTCAGCCATTATAGATAATATGGCCATCTGAGTGTGTGTGGTTTGTTTTTAACTGTGAAATACAGTTAATTATTAAAAATGTTAGAGTTCCTTATTGTTAAACTGAAACTTGTACTGCTGTTAAAAATAAATAACAAACCTGAAATTATATAATTGGGACTTTAATTTGCTTTTTCTTGTTGTACCGAACCCGTACCGAACCGTGACCCCCAAACCGAACCCGTACCGAACCGTGACCCCCAAACCGAGGTACGTACCGAACCGTGAATGCTGTGAACCGTTACACCCCTACTCCCTATCCTTGTGTGTGTCTCCCGCTCTCATCAGCGTCAGCCCCGCCCCTGATTGTTTCCACCTGTGCCGATTACCTTTTGTTTAAATTCCCCAGCCTTCCTTTGTCTTGTCCTGTCTCCATGCCAGTAGTCTGCTTACCAGCAATTTAATATCTTGTCTCAGGCCTGATTCATGCTCCTGAAACTCTTAGTATGTTTTGTTCCTCACGTAGTGATTGATTTTCGTTGTGCCTTTTTGGAGCCTTTTTTTCACCTCGTTAAGAGTGTCAATAATTTTTTGTATACACATCTTGAAATTAAAGTACATTACTTATACTTTACCTCTGTCTCCCGGGTCGTGCATTGAGTCCTTTTCCTTGTGTATCCAAGTTTGTGACATCTCCGAATTTTCCTATTTTCACTCAGCCATAAACCACTACCATGTTTCATTTTCCTTCTCTTTGCTTTTGAAGTTTGACAGAGGGCCTCCCTGACTCAGTTGTGATTTGTAAAAGCAATTTGAGACCACAGTGAGATGTAAGATGAAGAGCCACAGGCCACCTGATGTTACTTTGTGTGAACCCGCACACTTCCAACACCTCATCAGGGTAAACAACGCCTTTTATCTGCTGCACTATCCAGAAGGAAACCACTCATGCTGGGCCCGCTCAGCTTCAATAGTTGCAGTTGCTCACATTTCAGCTGGGCCCACATATCCCTATCAGGGCTCGAAATTAACTTTTTTCCTCAGTGTCCCACAACTGTCCCGAATTATACTTTGTATTGTCCCGGATATAACCAGCAGTGTCCCAAATTTAAATTTGTATCGTCGCCCCCCCCCCCCAATTATGCAGAATACATATAATTTGATTTTAATCATCACACCATAGACTCTGGTCCGCCATGTAAGTTTAAAATACTTATTCTTTTAAACATATGAATATTAGTCTGATCTGTTGCCTCTCCTAGAGTAGAAGGGAAGAGAGTTGTTTTAAGACATGTTTCTATTGTTTCTCAATATCCAGACTAATTTATCATTGTCATGTCAACATTGAAGAATTCTGATTTGTATTTTTCAATTCAATATGGTATGGCTGTATGGTCTCTGTGTTTTATGATCGTAACCCTCTATCTGGCAATAAAAGTGGTATGAATGATAATAAAAAAACAGAAGTTCCATAATACAGTTTAATAAATGTATCTCTTTTCAGTTCTAATTACAAGTTATCCTCACAAGTCAGTAGTACTATAGGAATATAAATTGATCTTCTATCTTCATTCATGAATGTCAATCATCTTGCTCTCACTCATTCACCCCCCCCAACCAGATCTCCCCCTTCACATTGACTATTTACATTTATTTAGTCGCTAAACATGGGTCGTTGTGTTCTCTTTGCCACCACTTCTCATCTGCCATAACACCTGAGACTGAAGATGCCTGGGCTGCGTTTCACTTCTCTTATTTTTCATTTCCTCGCTCCTTGGTCTTGGTCTCACCGGAAGTTGATTTGTCTGCGCCATCTTGAGTAGTGTCCCAGTGGCCTTATTTTTGCCGGAGGATCGAGGAGCGAGGAGCGATAATGGAGGAGCTATAATCGAGGAACCACCAGACCATCCTCCGATGAAATCCTCAGATACTCGCCCCGCCCCCTTACTGTGTATCGCTCACTGATTGGACGATGCAGCGCATGCACTGATCTGATGCTTCTTGACATGAGAGCTGTTCCCAGCGGAGTGAAGAAAATACATGAACCTCACGGGAGTCACTCCTCAGTCTATACCGTGTTTTGTTTAAATTAATGTATCATTTAGTTACAAATATGTGATATATCTGAACAACAAAGTGGACACAAATCATTTTATTCATTTATTGGAAACATTTTGATGATCTCTTTTTTCGTTAATACATTTTAAGAATCGCGTTTATCTTTTTTGAGAATGAGTTCTTATTTTATTTAATGTATTTGGGTCTGCAACAGATGATACACATGTTTGTGTCAGTAAATGTGTACGAACAGAGGCGGGGGTGTGTGTGTGGAAACAACGGGGACAGAGCTGGCTGCTGTCAGACGATCAGCTGTGCATCATAAACGGACGTCGCTTCACGTGACGCTCCGGAGGAAAGGACGTCCCATGGCTCTTAAAACTCATTTCCCTGCTTCTCGTGGTTTCCTTGCGTCCCTCCATGCTTCCCTGGTGGGAGGGACTAAACGCAGGGAAACGACGCAAGTGAGGGACGCAAGGAATCCATTTAACAGAAGTGAAACGCAGCCCTAGGCACACTTCAGTTGCTAGCGTTAGCTAGCGCTAGCATTAGTTAGCGCTAGCTAACATTGACACTTAAGGCGAGACACGGCAGGCAAAAACATCGTTTTTCATGCACTGGTCAATTTTGAGATTTTGTGCTATTTTGATTCCATAACATGTTTTCTTTCAGGCTTTTGGAAGGAAAACGTACAAAATACATATTTAAGTGTTTATTTTACTATAGTTTGTCTATTTGCGTCTGTAGATATCTCCTAAATTCACCAAAAGTTAGCATTCTAACGTAACATAAAGTACCGCGACCGCTGTTTGGACCATGTCATCAGAGATATCGTTGGAAAGCTCCGTCTCTCCTGCACAATCTCATCGGATCCAAATATGGTCATTTGCTTTGTATCAGCAACCAATCGTGAAAGTACAAAGGGGTCTTAAACCAAGAAACGAAATCTCATTGGCTGGTGTCATTTTCTGACAACGTGATTCGTTCAGATGCGTCACGTGGTGTGCTAAATCACTTCCTGGTTAGCTTTCCGCTAGAAATTCAAATCTCAAAATGACAAAAGAACGCCGAAAAAAACGTTCACAGAGAAGACGACAACAATTGTCACTTGCACGAAGCAAGGTTATACAAAAAACAAATGACCCTGATCATGAAATACCTTCACGAAGTGCTTCGAGGCGCAAGCTGTCATACAAAGAACAGGAGGGTTTAGCTAGCGCCACACTGCAATCTTTAAAGGTCGTTTTCTCCAAATGAGTTTTTTCTCCTACTCTGAGTTAGAAATCTCCACTTCAGTTGCACGTACATACACCAAACCTTCCAGTTATATTGCTATCAATATTATGAAGGCTTTTACAGAAGGGTTTGTTTATATATCATTCATAGCCTGAATTATATAACATTTTATACCTAAAAACATGGCGAAGATTGATATTGATATTTTTTTTTTCTGATTTATGGAGTGATAAAAAGAGATATCCAAAATCCCTTCTGTAAAAGCCTTAGATACTAATATGACTACAAAATGAAACAATAATTTTGAACCTGGCTTTATCCAAAATTGAGATTTCGATTCCTGAAATGTGTTCAAATATGCACATATTTAATGAGATAACGGATAATTTGCATATTTAAACATGCTATTTCAGAAAACTTGTAATGCAAAAGACAATTGCCTTATTGTCAGTAATTAACTGGAGAAATTTCTAGCTGATATCTTTAAGTTAAAAAAATTACCCTATTCACCTGGGGTGTCTCGCCTTAAGGCCCCGGCCACACGAGGACGATAACGGTCGTTTGCGTTACTGTTTAGTGTCATATAGACCGTTGGGCCACACGAGGACGACCGAATATGACAGTAAACAACTGCGGAAACGATAACGGGTCCCAAAGTGGATAGAACGGCATACGCAACGCTCTGGCGGGTCCAACGGCTCCGTGAGTACGCTCTATACGATCATGTTCTGATAATGATGAGGCAATAGCCCCGCCTCTCCCCACCTCTGCTGCTCACCCCCGCGTCAAAGTAAACTGCACACTGAATTCAGATTATTTATCTTTCTCTCGATATGGACATAAACGCGAGTGAAGTCTAATCTGACAGGACGAAGACACGCAGCTCTGCTCACCTGCAGCTCCTCCCGCTGTGATGCAGCGGTGAACCGAGCAAAACACACACTTCAAGTCAGATCATCGCCCTTAGCTATTTTAATTACCTCTCAAACTACCTAAACTAGTTATAAATATGTTTATTTGGCCGGGTCACTCATTACTGGATCAGCTGCTGCATGAGACAGACACTGACGCTGTCAGAAGAGAGGGAGGAAAAAGAGAGGCTCCGTGTGTTTTTATATATTATATATAGTCGTTATTCATTTGTTTTAAAGCTCAATAAATAACAAAGAAGACCTTTGACCGGCACTTTTATAATTTTGTCCGGAAGATTTCAACTTTAATACACGTGGACTGGCGAAAAACTCTGCCGGGTTCCCTCTGCCCCCACCGGCCCCCACCGCGGAGAATAAACAGAAGGGCAACCATGACAACCATGCTTCTTCTCTGCTTTTGTGGAGGAAGTTGCAGCGCCACTTACAGGCTCCTGCATATGTACTGCAGCTTCTCCAGCGGTTGGAGCTAAACGGAGCTGTCTCGTGTGGACAGAAACTTTCCGGTGTCGATTGCGTTTGCGTTAATCCTATGCGTTTAGCCGTTATCGTCCTCGTGTGGCCGGGGCCCAAGACAACTAACTTACCACAGTGGAAGACTATGCATCATGACCAGGACTTGGGATGTTTTCGTTTCGGGAGTCGGCAGAATTGGGGCTTGCATCAGGGGGCTGTTTATTCAACCACCTCAGCATTTCTTTCTTCTTTTTTTAACTGTCGTGACCGTTGCATTGGCGTGAGTCTAGCAGCAGTCAGCAGCAGAGTGGATGACGTAGAATGCATTCTATGATTTGACCGCCCAATGACTTTGCAAATAACACCCATTTTGAAGTTTACTTTAAAAAAAAATGTCACTGTCCCGTAATAGTCCCAGACAAAATAGATTTGTGTCCCAGTAGGAATTGTTATGGTTATGGACATCGTTAATTGCGAGCCCTGATCCCTATATATAGCTATATATATATATATATATATATATATAGCAAATATATCTTCATTTTTCTTGTTCTCAGTTTGTATTTTTATGGTTTAGTGCAGGGGTGCCCATTACGTCGATCGCAAAGGTAGTGTGGGTAGATCGCATGGCATTGAAAAAAAAAAATAATAATCTTTTTTTTAAAACATTTTTTAAAGTTAGCCCATCACCCATCCTTACTATGGCATTTGCCACTTGATTGACTAACAGGTAAGCCAGTCTGAGTTGTATTGTGCCATACAGGTTCATGCAGTTATGAGGGGGCCTCACTTCCTCATCTGAAGCGCAAATGCGACGCACTATTATGCGCTTATGCGGCGCAATTAGTGTAAGCGTGCCACAGTTTATCCGCCGTTTACTCCACTAGCACCCCCCCCCCCTCGCGCTCGCGCTCGCGACACAGATTGGGCAGGGGCGGCCCTGTAGGTAGATCTTTTGGGCTTGGTCATTTTAAAAGTAGCTCCCAAGCTGAAAAACAGTGGGCACCCCTGGTTTAGTGCATCTATTCTACGTCGCTTTGGATCAAAGCGTCAGCTAAATTAAAAGTAATGTATATAGGCATTCAGTAATCAGAGGCTCAATGCACAGCCCTTGCAGTCATCATGTGGATGTATCCTTGTGCATGATACTTAACCCTAATTGCTCCCGTAGGCATGTCTAGGGTATTATAGTGAATGTAAGTCGCTTTGGATAGCTTCAGCTTAGCGTCAGCTTAATAAGTAAGGGATAATATATAGTATAGTAAGGGATTTATGCCTGTCGGGTGTTCTTTTCCACATAATGACCGCCTCGCTGCACATTATCCCGCTTATTACATGGCCACATTCTCAACAAAGTAACGACATGAGTCCCAATATTAATTGAAATGTTTTTAATGATTAAAACATGAAACATAGTTGTAATAATTTTAAATGACATTCATCCGCTACGAAAAATAGTCAGTTGTTGATGTTTGAACTAGGCTGTTGCAACGGCAGGAACTGCTTTGATAGCAACTAACTCAATGCATGTTAGCATTTGAGCCTTAGCTGTAATTAACATTAACCTGAACGTTTCCATTAATAGTACAATGTGACATGGTGAATGGGAAATCTTTAGGGATATTCAGATCGACGTTTCTGTCCTCGATCCTCTCTCCTTGCGGGGGTTTCGCAGATGACACATCTGAAAGCACAATTACCAACATGTAAAAAAACGGGAAACAATATTGCCACAGTTGTATCGCTACCGCTAATGTGTGTGTAAGGACAGACAACATGGAAAGGTACTGACCCGATGTGGTGCTATTTCCTGGGCTGGAGGACAGGATGTTGCTCCATTTCTCCCTTTCAGTTATTGTCGGAGCCCAGTAACTCTTCAGACTGCTCTCGCACCTGTGCCCAGTCACAGACATGATCTCTTTTGATTCAAGACCAGCCTGAGAGAGCAGTTGTACAGCCATGCTTCTCAAGCTATGGTGTGTGTGTAGCGCTTTGAAAGCTGGGCTGCCTGGCTTATTGTGGGTAGCATTTGCCCAAGGACATGATGTCCCATGGGTTCACGTGAATACCACACTGATTCACCGTTGAGAAGCCGTTGGTACTTTTTTAGTGGGTGAAGGTAGAAGGCTTTGGCGTCAGATGGGCAGGGAAACATACTTTTTGAAGCTGGCAACGGGGCAATTTTGGTTTTCAGGCTCGGCGAAAATAAAACCTGTCATTCTCTTTATTCGTGTCTTTTGGATCTTTATGATTGTTGGTATCGCCGTTGTGGGCAAGAGATATATATATTCGCATCCGCGATCATCAATTCAAATGTCGATTTCCCTCTCTGCCTCGTCTGGCAAGATGCAGTTGGACATCCATCCACACTTCCCGGACCAGTCCGCCGGCTGTGTCCACAGACAGCGCCTGTGAAGCCCTGAGCGGCTGAGATAGGCGGGTGGTGCTGGCTGACGTCTTTCCCGTTTTTGCGGAGCTTTTTTACAACAGATGTGAAAACATCGTTGCTTGCTTTAAATGTAGCAGTTCATGATGTCAAACCTTGGAAAGTTTCTTGATATCCCTGCCCTAATGCCCAAGTAACTGGCAACTGAATAGGTTTTGCCGTTTGAGGTCTGGACCGTTGCGTAAAAGGACCGCAGCTGCGTGTTGAGGGTTTCTGCTCCATAGCTGTCAAACTCTGTTGGTTCTTTTTTTTCAATCAACCAGTCTTTAAATAGTTTCATAGCCCATAATGTGTTCCGTTTTGTATTCAATTCATGCCTGTCCTCTTCAATTTCTCTGTCACTCAAATCTCTGTCTTTTCGCTCCTCTTACTTCTCCGCTGTTTTCTTGTCCCTCTTGTCTTTTTCTTTTCTTCACTGGGGACTCACCAACCACCAACCATTCTTCCAAATTACTGTGCTCTCCAAATATATTAAAAGTAATGTAAGAATCCTCCATGTTGCTATCACACGACAGCGGAAAACTAAAGACAAGCAGACAGTTTGCTTGCTTTTCAAACTGTTACATTTGAAAAACAGTTATGTGTGCTATACGAGACCTCCACGAGACCTCCTTGCTGGCTGGGTTGAAGGTGATGGCTGTGGTGGAGCCTTTGTGCTGAGGTGTTTCTTGACCTGGTGGCAGCCACAGAGGCAGCTGTAGTGATGCTGGTCTGCTGGTCCTTGGTGGTGATGGCTCTGGTAAAGGCCACAATAGATATTGACCTGGGGGCTGGCACATTTGTTTCCTTCACAGAAATAAATGAAAACCTGAGATAAAAGCTAACTGTGTTTTTAAAAAAAAACATTGGAGAATCCTAGTGGGGTTTTGGGCCCTCAGGTTGGGAACCAGTGATATGACGAAGCACACAGAAAATATGTATACATAGCACACATACAGGCAATTAGGAGGCAGGAGAGGAGAGTGGAAAGGCCAGTCCGAGCACTGAGCTGTGTGAGTGTGCAGGTCCTTATTATGGCGAGCTTTCATAGGATGACTGACTCTTTACTTCAGCCTGTCAGAAACTTTAGCAGCATTATTGTGATCTGATCTGACTCCTCGGGGGTCTCCATGAGACATGCTAGCTGATGTCTGTCTTGTGAGTCATATAACTGGCCTGGCGGGGCCCTTACCCAGAGAGAAGCAGGAGCCAGGGTTCAGACGCCAGGCTCCCCTGGCCTGTCCGACCTGCCGCTGCTTAGCTGCTAGGTTCACGTCGCTACGGGAACGCTGCATGGAGGCCGCCGACACCCACCCTTTGAAACCCTAGGGACTGGAGTAGATCTGTCTGGAAGTATACAAACGTACCTGTGTGCCAAGTTATGTGTTTCAAAAATGTGGTTTAATTGATTGTGTGGTTTCAATGTTTAACTTCTAAAAGTCAAAATGTTCGATGAAGTTTCCCCTGTTTGATGCTTCACCCTCCCTATGCCCTCGTTGTGCAACGCAATGCTTCCACAACTGCCCGCATATATTCCCTGTTTTCACATACAGTTTTGGAATGTCCCTCGCTGAGTGCGTTGCTGATTTTTGAGCCACTCTCTTTCCTTAATTTAAATTCAGACCGTGCATCCATGGCGTATTTATGTCCACCACTGCGTAGCTTTAACCCAGGTGCTAAATCCGTCATGCACTGTAAAAAAAACGGTAAAAGTCTGGCAGCTGGTGCTTCCAAAAACTTACCGTCAAATTACAGTGAAATACCCTAATTATAATAATGGGAAAAAAACGTAAATTCACAGTAAATATAATTAATTTCCTTTACAGAGAAACACTGTTATTTTACAGGTATCTTCCCTTGTTTATTACGGACATAATTTAGAGTTCAGCATGTAAAAACTGTTATATTACAGGTTTTCCCTCAATTATTACGGTCAAACACCTTCAATAAAGTGACAGAACTTAAAGTTCAGCGGTGAAACACTGTTATTTTACAGTTTTATCCTAAATTATTACGGTCAAACACCTT